>PVHT021183709.1:1141933-1361477 GCA_004024745.2 Catagonus wagneri | reverse complement strand
CTGCACCCGCGGCATGTGGAGGTTCCCAGGCTAGGGGTCTAATCGGAGCTGTGGCCACTGGCCTGCGCCGCAGCCACAGCAACGCAGGATCCGAGCCGTGTCTGCAACCTACACCACAGCTCACGGCAACGCCGGATCCTTAACCCACTGAGCAAGGGCAGGGATCGAACCCGCAACCTCATGGTTCCTAGTCGGATTCATTAACCACTGCGCCACGACGGGAACTCCTACTATACTCCTCTTGACTTGTAAAATATTTTGGGATTTTCTTATGCATTGATTCTTCTTTTCCCATTAAGTGTAAACTTGAGTAATGAAACTCACTGCCTTAGTTGTTTGTTTGTTTACAGCCACGCCCGAGGCATATTGAAGTTCCTGGGCTAAGGGTCGAATCCAAGCTGCAGCTGCAGCCTGCGCCACAGCCGTGGCAACACCGGATCTGAGCTGCATCTGCAAACTATGCTGCAGTTTGTGGCAATATCTGATCCTTAACCCATTCAGGGAGGCCAGAGACTGAACCCACATCCTCACTGAGACAACATCAGGTCTTTCACCTGCTGAGCGACAACGGGAACTCCAGAACTCACCGCCTTTGAAAATGCGTAAGATATCTAGTAGAGAATGTGTCTCATACATTTTGAAGAGCCCAGTTTCCTCTGAGCACAATGAGATATGGCAACAGATACATTTATGAAAGAGCATGTTACTTGATCATACCCACTTTTGATTCTGAGCTTATGCTTTGAACAGTTATCTAAACATCCTTTTTAAAGACTACTCAAAACAAACTGACATACCAAGAGTAAATAAATAAACAGTTTCCCTTCCATTTCCATTTAAATATAGCAAAGCTATATTTAGACTTATAACTAGATTTAAAATATTAACCATGAAAAATGAGTGAAGAAATAGAAATGTATCTTAAAATAATAATGAGGTGATATTTATCAATGACACTTTTTGTGAGGAGTATTAATCTACCAAAGGGAAGCATGTATGACCCATATGTGAATTTACCTGATAGGATCCCATGTCTCCGAAAATTCATGTTCTCTTCCTTTGTATATTTTGTAATAAAAATTTTTGAATAGTGCAATTAGCTATAGAATGATTCACTGTAAGACACTTATAATTTTTTAAAAGAATGAATCAAGTATCATTATATAGTTATTACCAGTCAGGGAATAGAATGTGCAGTGATAGTGGGAAACTTTATCAACCATATTGCTTTCTTCTTTTTCTCTCATAACATGGAGGGGCAACGAACAATGCCTATGACCATCAAATTTCTCTGAAGACCCAAAAAAGTTATTTTTCTACCCCATATGCCAGTAATGTGTTCTTGCTAAATGGCATAGTCATAGGTACTCAGAGCTCAAAGGGGGCTCCAGACCCGCTGATCAAAACATCTCGTTTTATAGACAAAGAAAGACTAAAAAGATCAAGTGCTTTGTCTAAAGCCACACAATTCATGTGTATAAAACCTGGCTGCAATCCGGCTGTTCTAACAAACAACCATTATGCAAATAAATGTGTGATATATGATTGCATAACTACACACCTGTGTTTTGCACACAAGTGTGTATCTATTTTTTAACATGAAGAATTACTTTAAAAAGGAGCTGTATATTCTCTCTGCTTTATATTTAATGGTTTAATCATTAGGGCATCAAAAAGAAAAAGTTTTGCTTAAGTAGCATAGTGCTTTTTAGTTGAAGGCAATAAAATGTTTATAGTTCCCCTTTAGCACCTCAGAATTATCACTGAATTCCCCGGGGAAATGATTCCATGCATGCAAACAAATTTGAATTGAAAAAAAAAAATTACATGGGAGTTCCCATTGTGGCACAGCGGAAATGAATCTGACTAGGAACCATGAGGTTGCGGGTTTGATCCCTGGCCTCACTCAGTGTGTTGAGGACCCGGCGTTGCCATGAGCTGTGGTGTAGGTCCCAGACGCGGCTCGCATCCTGCGTTACTGTGGCTGTGGTGTAGGCCGGCGGCTACAGCTCCGATTAGACCCCTAGCCTGGGAACCTCCATATGCTGAGGGTGCAGCCCTAAAAAGACAAAAAAAAAGACAAAAAAAATTGCATGTATTTCACCATTAAAAGCTAGTGTCTTCTTTTAGTCCTAAATATTGATTACATGACACACTATTTTGATTCCAAAGAAACCAATGCAGCAATGAGCATCATAAAAATATTTTTCACACACAGAAATGGCCCTTTCCATACATATTAAGAACTAAATATTTAAATTTATTGTGATAGAAACAGTAAAGAAATGTCCACGCTTAATAAATTTAACAAAAGTTTTCAGAGGAAAAAATGCAGCACACAAAACAATACTATTTTCTTTAGTTTACTTATCTCCACTACTCCTACAACTGAAATTCAAGATCACGTATCATTTGAGATTTTATCAAAGCACTGCAGTAACTGTCCTCCACAAACAGTAGCTGTTATTAAAATACAGCAATAACTTTGGCAAAAGCAACAGACATTCCTCAGAGAAATGTCACATCAGACATTGTCTGGAGAATATTTTATTATTCAATAATTTGTCTAGGTGTCCCAAGCCATTTTTAACCTTTGCCTTTACAGACAACGATTTTCTTCTATAACTGATAAAGAACCACGGGAACTGGAAAACAGCCAGTTCAATTTTGTAACACATTTAAAAGCCAACTTAATTTCCCAAATGAGCATTTTATAAATAGTGAGTGGGAAAAACACATCAAGCAGAGGTGGACATTACTATTTCTGTTCCTGGGGGTATTCCCCCCTTTGTTTGAATGTTACTCATCAAACGGGAACAAAATTACTCTGTTATTTTCTCCAAAGAGTGATGATTAGTCTTGAGTCCCTCCTGGAAAATCTGAAGATCAAAGAACATTTATCTTCCTCTTTATGGAGCATTTTGTTGGAATTTTCAAATTCAGAACTTCTTCAAAAAAAGGATTCCTGGAGTTCCCAACATGGCTCAGTGGTTAATGAACTCGACTAGTATCCATGAGGAGGTGGGTTCGATCCCTGGCCTCACTCAGTGGGTTAATGATCCGGCATTGCCGTGACCTGTGGCGTAGGTCACACATGCGGCTCAGATCCTGAGTTGCTGTGGCTGTGGTGCAGGCCAGATGCTACAGCTGTGATTCAGCCCCTCGCCTGGGAATCCCCATATACTTCAGTTGCGACCCTAAAAAGACAAAAAAAAAAAAAAAAAGAGTCCTAATACTGTGTTCTCTCCATGTTTATCAACACGTATAGAAAGAAGAAATTCTGACTCCATCTTTGAGAGGTGTGTGTGTGAGAAAGAGAGAGAGAGAGAGAGAGCTGAGAAAGGAAATTGGGGGTTAACCAAAATCTTTATCTCGAAGGCATGTTGACCTTTCATTTTTACTCTAATAATAATAGTTACTTCAACCTCAAGGTTCATATCATCAAAGAAAAAAAGAACAAACTTGTGGAAAAGAAAGGATTACACTTGTACTTTTAATATACAAAAGCTTGTAGCATAGACTAGCTGTATTTTTTTTTTTTGGAAAGGTAGTGATAGGGATAAGGGTGGGACACCCCAAATATGCCACAATGGCATATTCATTACTTTGAGTTAAAGTTACTTAAGAAGTGACCAGTGCAAGAAGAGCGGTCTGACCCTCCCCTCTGACTCCCTGAAAGCAGGAAATAAACCTCCCATGTGGAAGGTGCTCTTCCCTACACCTGGGTGCAGAAACACAGACTTACCATCAGAGGTGGGAAATCTGGGGTGAGAAGCCTGTTTGAAAACACCTTGTTATTTCTTTACTTTCCCACCCCAACCTCAAACTCTGTTTAGGTTCCTCCCCAATTAAACACCCGAAGTGTAAATTCCTTGGTCCAGTCAATTCCTCACAAATGTATTGTTTCTTGCTCTAAAAAGTGTAAAAGCTGCCAGCTTTGGCCCCTGCTCTCGCCTCCACACACATGAATTACTCTTTGTTTCTTTTTCTCCGGTTCATCTGTCTTGCCTCAATTTTATTCCTGGTCCCGCTGCAAGAACTTAAGATGGGGAGAAGGGGAAATTTCCCCCTCGCAGGCAACAGCCACAATGGGCTTCATTTGGAAGTTGTTTTAAAGCCAGTGTGGGAGTTCCTGTCGTGGCTCAGTGGTTAACGAATCCGACTAGGAACCATGAGGTTGCGGGTTCGATCCCTGGCCTTGCTCAGTGGGTTAAGGATCCGGCGTTGCTGTGAGCTGTGGTGTAGCTTGCAGACGCGGCTCGGATCCCGCGTTGCTGTGGCTGTGGTGTAGACCGGCGGCTACGGCTCCTGTTAGACCCCCTCGCCTGGGAACCTCCATATGCCACAGGTGCGGCTCTAGATAAGGCAAAAAGACAAAAAAAAAAAAAAAAGTAAAAAAAAGTAAAGCCAGTGTGCACTAGAAGCCGGGTGTACTGTACCTGGGCACGGCACCCAAGGGTAGAAGCAGACGTGGAGGGTGTGGTGCATCACCGTACAGATGCTGGAGCTAAGAAAAGTCTGAGAGCCAAGCTTTCTCTTCCGCCAGGCAGCCCTTCTAGACACTTCCATCCTTCCCTGCATCCACTGCATAGCCCACGGACCAGCTCAGACGGCCTACTGTGTTAAAACAGTGAGGCATGAAATAGCAACCAGATACACTCAGGTATTTAAAGGCTCTTGGATTACTCCCTGGCAGATATAACAGCAATTGATGCAGATTACCCGAGTATCAAATGATACAATTCAGCAGAAAAGGGCTACAAGAATTTTTCCGAGGCTCCTGTGCTACGAGCTAGTGGGTGCTGCCCCCAGAAATGAGACTTCAAGTACCAGTCCTCTCCAGTATATAGAGTGCCTGTCCCACAGGATCGCACTCATCGCCACACACTCAGTGCTGTGACTGTCACATAACCATTCTTCAGTTTTAAAGTGTGCGATTAGGAGTTCCCGTTTTGGTGTGGCGGATTAAGGATCAACATTGCCTCTGCAGCGGCTCAGGTTGGTGGTGTGGCTCTGATCCAATCTCCAGCCCAGTGCAGTGGATGAAGGATCTGGCATTGCCACAGCTGTGGTTGCACCTGCAGCTCGGGTTCACTCCTTAGCCCAGGGAACTTCTATACACTTCCGGTGCAGCAAGAAAAGAAAAAGTGTGCAATTAATACATTTTTCGGGGGGGGCGGGGCTATGGTCAAAGACATGTGGACCTCTCTGTTACAGAACCAAACGTGGGTCCGCTGGCCTGTGTTCAGTAAAGCCAAGCTTCCCTACCAGGTTGTAGGGAAGGAAAGCATAGTGTTTAGTGCAGGGCACCAAGCCAGTGCAATGGGCAGCTCACGCAGTTCCAGGAAGCAGGCTGCAAGGTAGGTGACCTGCTCCTGGAAAATTCTCAGATCGGTTAGCATCAAGGTGAAGTTTCAAGCATCAACAGTCTGGTTTCAACTGGTCCAGGGTCTCTGCGCTTGTGGTTAGCAGTTTTCATCTGGAGGGGTGGGGGATGAGGGGTCTATTTCCTGTGAAAACAACCTAGGAACGTGTGGGGTTTTTTACCTGTTATCCTTCAGGGAACTGGGAGTTAGATGATTCTGCTGATTCCGCTACACCGGGGATTTACAGTCTAAATTGTTACCAGTTTGCCCAGCCCCACAGCTGTTCTTTGTTTCCGCATCTTCAGGGTTCCTCACCATTAACCATGAAACCAGCCTTTTGAGGAAGCCTGGAAGAATAAGCCTTTTAAATCACCGGGGGTGGGGGTGGGGGGTACAGAGGATTGTACACGTTTCATCACCCATTTCTTCTCTCTTCTCTCCTCTCTCTCTTTCTCTCTCTCTCTCTCTCTCTCTCTCTCTCTCTCTCTCTCTCTCTCTCTCTCTCTCTCTCTCTCTCTCTCACACACACACACACACACACACACACACACGAAGCCTAAAGTACCTGACAAGTAATAACTACAAATAAGGCAAAGATGCTCCATACAGATTTGGAGGCACTGGGAATAGAGATAACGTAGAGCAGAAATGGGAGGACAAGTTTTGTTTGTTTTTGCTTTTTAACCTACGACAACTTTTTCCTCCCCGTCTTCTTTTGCATCCTTGCCAAGCCCAGCGCAGCCCCAGGAAGCGTGGGTCCGTCCCCAGCACCCCCAGCCCGCGCCCACGCCTCTCTCCGCGGCTCCAAGAGGAACCAGTCCCCGCTCCGCGGGGGCGTCTCGCCACCCACCCCGCGGCCCCGCATTCCTTCAGGTCAGGCCAACCTCCGCCCAGGCGCCTCCCCGTCTCACTCGGGAAGGTGCGAGAGAGCAGCGCTCTGCTTTGGTTCTGGTTTTTATTATTATTATTATTTTTCCGAACAAAGAGAAAGCGTGGCCTTGAAGAGTCCCCTGGGCGCCGGAGCTGCGAAGGAGCCGCGCCCACGCCGGCCCCGGAACCCACGTTCCCGCGCGGCCTCGGCAGGCGGCCCGGGGGAAAGGGTGCTCAGTCCTCCGCCTCCCCTCGCCCACCCGCAGGTAGGGGCTCCCCGGGGGTAGGGGCTTGGGGAGCGGCCGGCCGCGATCGGGGTGCAGGGGAGCCTCGAGATCCGGGAAGGGGTAGAACTGGTGGCGGGGCCCGCCACTGTGCGGCGTGGAGGGACCGCGGAGAGACCCGGCGGAGCTCGCGAGCAGGCGCCTCCGAGTGGGCGCGCAGAGCCGAGCGGGAAGAGAAGGCCGGGGTCCCCCGAGGCAGGCCAGAGGGGTACGGGGTCCCGGCTGGGTCCGGGCGCCCTGCACCTGCCGCGCTGCCTAATGATGCCGACGCCTGGTAGGCTGTGCGCCCAGGTCTGCGCTCGGGGACGGGCGCCCTAACACGGCCCTGCGCCTTGAGTTCCGAAACCCGGTATTTCCCCCCGATCGCGCCGACCTTTAGGTTCTTTTAAAGGGACTGAACCCATCGTGTTGGTTGGAAGCCCAGAGACTTCGGGGTGGACGATGAAGTCGCCTGAGGCGCTCCCAGCGGAATCTGCAGTCCCGAGGCAATTGTGGATTTCAGGTTTCTCCCGGTAGAAAAACTGCCGTCAGAATTGGGGAGAGCGTGGCAAGTGCCTGAGTCTTTATCAGCTGAGCGGAGCTGATTCAAATTTCCAATCCAAATTTTTCCAGATTTTGGCGTGAAGAATAAATTGTGGAAATATTTGAGAACATGGAATCTCTCCTTTTTTCCAGATGGCAGCAAAGTAGGCATGGTTGATATTTTAGCGTTGCTAGAGGGGAAAAAAAGAAAATTACATGTCTTTTCTTCTTTTGTGTGATTGGCATCCTTTTTTTAGAAGAAAGATGTGCATTTTCATAAGGCAGTAAATGACCCTAACAAAGCGACCTTGTTTAAAAGTGTACACTCAGTCCTCCGAGTTCCTGGCCCTTCTTCCCATCATTCTTTTTTAAGAATTATTTAATTGACATGTCTAAAGTCTGTTCTCAATACTCCTTTCGTCTTGGTGTCATATATAGTTCAGATTTTACGAAAATTAAAATATAACAAAAATACGTCTTTATAAGACATTGCTTTTTTTGTCACCACAGTGTGACCAAGAACTTGAATTTTTTTTCACTTTTTACTCTGAGAAGTTAAGTTTAATGTTTCAGCCTGGGAATTCTGAGGATGGGGGCTTTAAAAACGAGATATAAAAGAGAAGAACAAAAATCTCAAAATTAGGCATTGCAGAGGTTTCATAAATCAATATCTGATTTCTTCTAAAATAATATTTCACTTTTAAAGCAGTCTCTGTTTCATAATTTCTCTAGTGATCTGGAATGAAGAGAAGTTCGCATTTAACACGACTTTTATTATGGATAAAATACTTGGGTTGCACACAATGGTACAACTTTTATTATAACAAAACTTGCTGAAATGCAGATAGTTATTAAAGAGATTTACTTTCCCATGATAGGCTTGCCTATTGTGCTTTTCAGGAAAAAAAAAAGGAAGTGAAGGGATAAGTTTAAGGAAAGAAATCCTCTGTGCTTTTTTTCCCTTTCATTTTAAAGTTATTCCTCTACTGTAGATTTTTCTATCTTTTTTCCTTTTTTTTTTTGTTTTTTACAGCTGCACCTGTGGCATATCGAGGTTCCCAGGCCACAGCCATGTGGGATCCGAGCCACGTCTGCGATCTGTACCACAGCTCACGGCAACACCGGATCCCAAACCCACTGAGTGAGGCCAGAGATCAAACCAGCAACCTCGTCGTTTCTGCTGTGCCACCAGGGAACTCCAGGTTTTTCAGTCTTAAAAAAAAAAAACAGGGAGCTCCCGTGGTGGCTCAGTGGCTAAGGAATCCGACTAGGAACCATGAGGTTGAGGGTTCGATCCCTGGCCTCGCTCAGTGGCTTAAGGATCCGGCGTTGCCGGGAGCTGTGGTGTAGGTTGCAGACGCGGCTGGGATCCCGCGTTGCTGTGGCTGTGGTGTAGGCCGGCGGCTGCAGCTCCTGTTAGACCCATATGCCGCGGGTGCGGCCCTAGATAAGGCAAAAAGACAAAAAAAAAAAAAAAAACACAGAAGTCTTGAACTTATTGGACAGAATTTTCTTAATGTTTCAAATGTCCCCTGGCTACAAGGAGGCACTTCTGAAGGAACAGCTCGGCCTTCCTTCCTAACCTGCCCCCAGTTTTGCAGTATCCATTATAAAGTTATAAGGGGTCACCCAGCAGAGCCAAGATCGGCAGACCTTTCATGCAGAGCACTTTATTTGGTGTTCTGTGTGTGGCTGGGCTACGGGCAAACAGAAGGTTAACCACCTGTCACACCAGAATAAAATGAATCAATGAATGAACGAGTGTTAGGTGAGAGAAAAGCGTACAGGGGAAGTGATCATTTATCACTCTGTCAATAGGTACACATAAATACTCATCATGTTCGCCAACAATGCAAGTGTTGAGGCTGTAGTTAAAAAAAAAGGACATCCCTGACCATCAGAAGAATGCCTTTCATTCATTCATTCATTCAGTCAGTCAGTCATCATCCATTCAGGGCCTTTTATATACCGGTCATTGCAGTCTCTAATTATTGGTGGGAACCTTGAATTAAGCTCTCAGAATATTCCTTACATGGCACCTGCATTAGTCAGAGCCTTGCAGAGCACCCAGTGTATTAGATGTTCAGTAAATGCTAGTTGAATGAAGGAAGGGACAACTCATCTTTTTCAGTTACTAGTGAAAGGAGCCTCTCCTTTAAAATTATGTGTAAATTAGTGTTTTTAGGGAAGGAAAGAAGTGTTGCCCTCAGTTTTTCCTGTGCCCAGTGAATACTCAAGGGGGTATTTTTTTTCCTGTGCTTACTAACAAGGCAGTGGTTTTATTATTTAATTAAGCCAGTATTTATGTGCATAAAATAGCAAAGTTATCAGTGACCAACGGTGCCATCTGGTGTACTTCTTTTTCCTTTAAATAAAAAATGTTATAAGTCATTTTTGCTATTTCAGTTTTCTGTTGCTATGTGGTAGCCTTTATCAATGAAGATATTTATGGGCAGACCTCAGAGATGCTGCTGGTTCAGTTCCAGGTCATTGCAATTAGGCGAGTCACATGAGTTTTGGTTTCCCAGTGCATATAAAAGGTGTGTTTACACTGTATTATAATCTAAATGTGCAATAGCATTATGTCTTTAACAACGCTACTCATACCTTAATTGAGAAGTAATTTTTGTGTGTGTGTGCTTTTTAGGGCTGCACTAGCGGCATATAGAATTTCCCAGGCTAGGGGTCGAGTTGGAGTTGCAGCTGCCGGCCTACACCAGAGCCACAGCAACAGGGGATCCAAGCCATGTCTACAGCGTACACCACAGCTCACAGCAATGCTGGATCCCCAACCCACTGAGCAAGGCTAAGGATCAAACCCGAATCCTCATGGATACTAGTCACGTTCATTTCCACTGTGCCACAATGGGAACTCCAAAAAGTACCTTATAAGCTAAAAAATGTTACCATCATCTGAGCCTTCATTGAATCATAAACCTTTTTGCTGGTGGAGTGTCTTGTCTCGAAGCTGAGGCTGCTGACTGATCAGGCTGCTGGTGCCTGAAAGTTGGGATAGCTGATGTGGTCTCTTAAAATAAGACAACACTGAAGTTGGCTGCATCAGTTGTTCCTTTTAGAAATGATTTCTCTGTACCATGAAAGGCTGTCTGATAGTATTTTACCCACAGTAGAACTTCTTTTCAAGTTGGAGTCAGTCCTCTCAAAGCCTTGTGCTGTCTTATCAACTAAGTTTATGCCAGATTCTAAATCCTTTCTTGTCATTTCAGCGCCCTTCACAGCATCTTCACCAGGAGTAGATTCCAGCTCAAGAAACCACCTTCTTTGCTCATCCCTAAGAAGTAATTCTTCACTCGTTAAAGTTTGATCATTAGATGCAGCAACTCAGTCATACCTTCAGGCTCCACTTCTGATTCTAGTTGTCTTGCTATTTCCACCATGTCTGCAGTTCCTTCCTCCACTAAAATCTTGAACGCTTCAAAGTCATCCATGGGAGCTGGAATCAACTTCTTCCAAACTCCTGTTCATGTTGATATTTTGACCCCTTCCTATGAATCACAGATGTTCTCAATGGCATCTAGAATGGTGGATATTTTCCTGAACTTTTTCAATTGACTTTACCCAATCCATCAGAGGAATCATTATCTATGGCAGCCAAAAAATTACAAAAAATGTGTTTCTTAAATAATAACACTTGAAAGCTGAAATTACCCCTTGATTCCTGGGCTGCAGAGTGCATGCTGTGGTAGCAGGCAAGAAAACAACATTAATCGCTTACGTTCCTGTCAGAGCCCTTGGGTGCTTTGTCCAAGAGCAGTACAATTTTGAAAGGCATCTTTTTTTCTGAGCAACAGGTCTCAACAGTGGGCTGAAAATATTCGGTCAGCAATGTTGTCAGTGGATGTGCTGTCCCTTTGGGCTTTGTTGTTTCCTTTATAGAGCACAGAGCAGATTCAGCACAGTTCTTAAGGACCCTAGTATTTTCAGATGGTAAAAAAGTTCTGGTTTCAGCTTCGGGTCACCAGCTGCATTAACCCCTAGCAAGAGAATCAGCCTGTCCTTTGAAGTTTGAAGCCAGACACTGACTTCTCCTCTCTCACTATGAAGGTGCTAGATGGCATCTTCTTCCATTAGAAGGCTGTTTGTTCGATGTTGAAAACCTGTTGTGTAATGTAGCCACCTTTGCGAATAGCTTTGCTAGATCTCGTAAATGACTTGCTGCAGTTTCTACATCAGCATTTACTGGTTCGCTTTGTACTTTTATGCTATGGAGGCAACTTCTTTCCTTCAGCCTCATGAACCAGCCTCTGGAAGCTTCAAATTTTCTTCTGCATCTTCCTCACCTTTCTCTCAGCTTTCATAGAATTGAAAAGAGTTAGATCCTCGCTCTGGATTGGGCTTTGGCTGAAGGGATTGTGGTGGGTGGTTTGACCTTCTAGCCGGACCACTAAGACTTTCCCCTTTGCAGCAATAAGGCTGTTTTTCTTTCTTAACATTCGTGTACCAACATGTAGCACTTTTAATTTCCTTCAAGAGCTTGTCCTTTGTGTTCACAAGTTGGCTGTTTGGCATAAGAGGTCCAGCTTTCAGCCCATCTTGGCTTTCAACCTGCCTTCCTCACTAAACTTAATTGTTTCTAGCTTTGGATTTAAAGTGAAAGATGTGTCACCTCCGTTCACTTGAGCATGGAGAGGCCGCTTTAGGGTTAAAAAGTGTCCACGTTAACGTTGTGTCTCCCCTGAGAGTCCCCAAAAGAGGGAGAGAGGTGGGCGATGGCCAGTCAGTGGAGCAATGAGAATACAGGCCATTTACAGGTTAAGTTGCCATCTTATGCGGGTTCCCAGGCCAAGGGTCCAATCGGAGCTGCAGCTGTAGGACTACACCACAGCCACGATGACGCTGGACCCAGGCAACATCTTGGACCTGTGCTGCAGCTTATGGCAATGCCAGGCCCTTAACCCACTGAGTGAGGCGAGGGATTGAACCCATACCCTCACGGAGACTAAGTCCGGTTCTTAACCCACTGAGCCACAATGAGAACATCTTAATTTGTAAGTGAAATAAAGTGAAACACAATAATCAGGTATGCTTGTAATTCAAAATTTTAAAGTGCTGCATTATCTCAGTTGCCTACGCAGGTACTCTTCATTTCCTTTGGGGCCATCTGAAACCTTATCTCATTTCAGTGGCTCTAATAGATGTGTATATATATAAACAGACACACATAAATATACATATAGACACATATAGTCATCCGCTAGCCTGAATTGGCCCATGTTCCTGGGATGACTCATTTCTGCTGTTTTAAACCTGAGAAAATTAAAATTACTTTTCCAAAATGATGATTAAGTAACAGGTATTTACTTAGCATCCACTGTGTACCACATACTCTATTAGGCATCATTGTTATCATGAAAATAAGGAAGACCTTTTCCCTTTTCGCCATTAGAGTCTAACACAGAGGACTGACCATGTATTGAGGCAGTCTAAATTTTCGACTCAAAACCTCATTGTCCTCTTACCACTTGTGCTGCTTATCCTCTTCCTTCAAATTTAGGACCCTTGCAAGCACACATTCCAAGAAAGCAAAAGTCCTTTGTAGAATCAACTGTCCAGCTTCTCTCTTGTCCTTGCCTTGGTTGTAGGAGAGGCAAGAAGGATTGTTTCCAGAAAATGAGTCAAGAAAAGAATAGTTAAGGAGGAGCACAGTCACATCCTGCACACATTGGGAGTGTAAGTAGGATTGTCAGCAAACTCGACGGAGCTGGGGATTCGTCGGAGTTAGGGACATGTGGCGTTCCCATGGTGGCTCAGGGGTTTATGAGCCCGACATGGTGTCCATGGGGATGTGGGTTCAATCCCTGGCCTTGCTCAGTAGATTAAGGATCTGGCATTGCCACAAGCTGTGGGGTAGGTTGCAGATGTGGCTTGGATCTGGTGTTGCTGTGGCTGTGATACAGGCTGGCAGCTGCAGCTCTGATTTTCCCCCTAGCCTGGGAACATCTACGAGCTATAGGTGCGGCAAGAAAGGAAAAGAAAAGAAAAGAAATCCTGGAAATGAGGTGGTAAGGCCATCCCAGCCGCTCAGCTTAGAAGCTCCCTGGCCTGTCCAGGAAGCTGCAGGAAGGCCAGTGACTGGAAGAAGGATCAGTGGAACATTCAGTGAGCCTGTGAGTCGCTTCTGTACCAGTTCTCTTTGTGTTAACATGAGGCAATATCAGTGTAATCGTTGCTTAGGGTTTAAGAACAAACAAATATGATCCTGAGCTTCTGAATTAATTTACCTTTAAAGGGATGTGATTAGCTTTCAGAAATTCAGTCAACGCTCAATGCAGAATCAGTTGTAGAAGTTGTGAAAAACAGAAACTTTTTTTTTTTGATTTTTAGAGCCACAGCTGCAGCTTATGGAGGTTCCCAGGCTAGGTGTTGAATTACAGCTGTAGGCGCTGGCCTACACCGCAGCCACAGCAATGCCAGATCCGAGCCGCGTGTGCGACCTGCACCACAACTCATGGTAACGCCCAATCCTTAACCTACTGAGCAAGGCCAGGGATGAAACCCACATCCTCATGGATCCTAGTCAGGTTTGCTAACTGCTGAGCCACGAAGGGAACTCCCAGAAAGAAAAACTGAAGCTTTTACATTTTCTCATAGCACAGCGATACTTATACCATCTTCTTTGAAAACTGCTATATACAGAGTTAAATTTATTTATGATGAACATATGTGCAAGATAAGATTTTCTATTTGGGAATTAGTGGACTGGCATCTATATGTCCCTTTTAAATTGAAGATAATAGTGTTCAGTATAAATATATATATATATATATGTATTTTTATAGTTTTAAGTATAACTATCCAACTCTGCATCTACAAACACATTGATAAGTAGTGAAAATGTTCTTTAAAGCTATATATATTCATATATATCGAATTTCAGTATATATCAGGATCTTAATAATAATGTATATTCATCAGAATTACTTTTATTTTATTTATATATTATTTATTTTAATTTTTTTTGACCATGCCCGTATCATGTGGAAGTTCCCAGGCCAGGAATCGAACCCATGCCACAGTATCAACCTAAGCTGCTGCAGTGATAATGCCTGATCCTTAACCTGCTGAGCCACCAGGGAATGCTTGTCAGAATTAATTATCTGTTGCTGCCCTAAGTATTTTGCAGGATATTGTTGCTTAAAAAATGGAAGTGCTTGCTTTTTTAAAGGGGAGGAGGCACCCCTTTGTCTTTTATTGATGTTTTATAGGTAATTTTGTAGTTCATTAGGCAATCCTGTCCAATTTCTAATATGTAGCAGTAAATAAGTAATATCATGGTGGTATTACTATTCCATTATTAATTTCCTTGAAATGAAAAAACTTATTACAGGACGCTGTATTAGTCTCATTTCTACATTTAATTTATGCTTAGATACCTTCCTGAAACAACATGAATTTATTCAGTCTTTTTAAGGCTGAAATCTATTTTCAATTTTTAAATTAAAAAGTCAACATGTAAATTTCGTTTTAAAGAAAACCAGCATCCTACTGTATAGCATAGGGAATTGTGTCTAATCTCTGGATAGAACATGATGGAACATGATGGAAGATAGTATGAGAAAAGGGGTGTGTGTGTGTGTGTGTGTGTGTGTGTGTGTATACATATATACATATATATATATCTCACTTTGTGCAGCGGAAATTGGCACAATATTGTAAATCAACTCTAATTTTAAAAAACACAATAAATAAATAAATAAAAACACCAGGAGCCACTGTTCAGTGGTTTAATTCACAATAATCTGCACAACTCAGAGGATCGAGAGGCAGTCACAGGATGACTTTGCCGTCCGGGATCACGGTCGCGTAGTCTATAGGACCACTCGATAAACATTTATTGAGCACCTACTGTATACGCGTAGATCCTGGGCTAGTGTTTCTACACTTGAGAAGCTTAGATTTGAAGACTTCATGAACGAGGTATACAATACTCAATTTTTGTTTGAACTTTACCTTTTCCCATGAATATTTATTTTTGTTTGAATTTTTCATTTTTCCCTAAATATTTAAACACCTTCCGTGGTGAAGTTACTGTGCCATGTCTTATGATAAGGGACAGTTTCTGCTTTCCCATTGCTTATACATAAATAAGGTAGGCTGGTTTTTATAATTATTGCAGGGCAAAACAAATTATGTCCTGTAGCATCAGACAAATATGAACGAAAATATGCAGGGGTTCCAAAAGGAGGTCATGTCCAGTTGAATAGACCAAGGAATACTGTAGGGCAGGTGACTCTTAAGTCTGACCTTGATTATGTAGGAAAAGAAAGAATGTCTAAGGTGAGATTATAAGATGACAACACGTAGCAGTTACCTTGACTAGAGAACAGTATTAATTAGCTCTAGTAAATCAGGTCTCCTGAAGTTCTTATCCGCATTTGCTTTTCCTTCCCTTATGGCATTTCTACGTAAATTTAAAAAAAAACAAGGTCTTAGGAGATCCTGTTGTAGTTCATCGGGTTTGGGACCTAACATAGTCTCCGCTTGGATTCAGCTTTGATCTCTGGCCTGGCTCAGTGGGTTAAGGATCTGGCGTTGCCGTGAGCCGTGGTGTAGGTTGCAGACGCGGCTCAGATCCCGCGTTGCTGTGGCTGTGGTGTAGGCCGGCAGCTACAACTCCAATTAGACCCCTAGCCTGGGAACCTCCACATGCCGCAGGTGCGGCCCTAGAAAAGGCAAAAAGACAAAAAACAAAAACAAAAACCAGAAACAAAAAAACAAAAACAAAAAAGACAAAAAAACAAAAACAAAACAAAAAAAGATGTCACTTGAACTTTCTTAGGAGGTGACGAAAGTAATGGCAGCAGACTGTACACTTCTGTTTCCTTCTCAGTGGACCCACGTAGAGTGGTCATGTCACGTTTTTTCAGGTGGCTAACTGGCACCTTTTTATTCCGCCCAGGGGTACAACATGGGTTCAGAGATCCCGGATTATTACAACCAGACACTTGCCTCCGAGAACGATACCGCGGCCACTCGCAATTCTGGTTTCCCCGTCTGGGAGGACTATAAAGGCAGTGTGGATGACCTGCAGTATTTTCTGATTGGACTCTATACGTTTGTAAGTCTTCTTGGCTTCATGGGGAATCTCCTTATACTCATGGCCGTCATGAGGAAGCGAAATCAGAAGACCACGGTCAACTTCCTCATAGGGAACCTGGCCTTCTCCGATATCTTGGTGGTGCTCTTCTGCTCGCCCTTCACTCTGACCTCCGTCCTGCTGGATCAGTGGATGTTTGGCAAGGTCATGTGTCACATCATGCCTTTTCTCCAGTGTGTGACCGTTCTGGTGTCAACCTTAATTTTAATATCAATTGCCATCGTCAGGTATCACATGATAAAACATCCCGTGTCCAATAATTTAACGGCGAACCACGGCTACTTCCTGATCGCGACAGTGTGGACCCTGGGCCTGGCCATTTGCTCTCCGCTCCCGGTGTTTCACAGCCTGGTGGAACTTCAGGAAAGCTTCGGCTCGGCGTGGCTGAGCAGCCGCTATTTGTGTGTCGAGTCGTGGCCGTCCGATTCGTACAGGATTGCTTTCACGATCTCTCTGTTGCTCGTTCAGTACATTCTGCCCTTGGTGTGTCTCACGGTGAGTCATACCAGCGTCTGCAGGACCATAAGCTGCGGGTTGTCCAGCCAGGACAGCAAGCTGGAAGAAAACGAGATGATCAACTTGACCATTCAGCCTGCCAGGAGGAGCGGGCCTCAGGCAAAGCCCCCCCACCGCCCGAAGTGGACCTACTCGTTCATACGAAGACACAGGAGGCGGTACAGCAAGAAAAGGGCGTGCGTGCGGCCAGCTCCGGCCGGATCTGCCCTGGAGGGCCGCGCGGGAAGGCCTCCAGGGCAGCTGGGCTCCGCGCAGAGCCAGCCCCCTCCATCCAATAAGTTCGTGCCGGGGGTGCCCACCTGCTTCGAGGTGAAACCGGAAGAAAACTCGGACGTTCCCGAGATGAGGGTAAGCCGCTCTATCATGAGACTAAGAAAACGGTCTCGAAGCGTCTTCTACAGACTGACTGTCTTGATACTAGTGTTTGCGGTGAGCTGGATGCCTCTGCACCTCTTCCACGTGGTGACCGATTTTAATGATAACCTGATTTCAAACAGGCACTTCAAGCTGGTGTACTGCATCTGCCACTTGCTAGGCATGATGTCCTGTTGTCTTAACCCAATTCTGTATGGATTTCTGAATAACGGGATCAAAGCTGACCTAATGTCCCTTATTCACTGTCTTCATGTGTCATAATGCTCAGTGCTTACCAAGAAAAGAACACGTGTTGGGATCCTCTGAAATATGTTCACAACGTAGATATATATAATACATTTTGTTACCATACGGAATTTATGTGTAAGAGAACTCTGGATTCAGATGTCAGATCATAATATATGGAAGATATTTCTCATGTTATGACATAATAAACTCATTTAGTTCTTTGAAGCCGCTATCGATGCAATCTGTAATATCATTTTAAAGAGTGGTTATATTACCTTTTATTTCACCTTGCCTTGTAAACAAAGGAATTAAGTTCTTGTTTAAAATAAAAGTTATAGCTAATCATCTCAGAATTTTTTTGTTCAAACTTAAAGTAAGCAAAAATGTTTTCCCTAAGACACATTTGATTTCAAGTATGAGGGATATCTATGAATCTGCATTTTTACCTCAGAAATTTCTTGATACTGAGTTTGTGACAATACAAAAAGCTTTAGCGTGCTCAGCAAACCAAGTCATGATTCTCATCGTCAACACAGGGCTCAGTTTTGGAACTTCTACAGAAAAAATTTTATTTCTTGTTACTGATGATCAAATTATTGATGTATCCCCATTATCTTAGTCATAAACAGTAAATTTTTCAAGTTAAAAACGAATTGTAAATCTTTTGCCTTTTTTTTTTTTTTTTTTTTTTTTGCTTTTTAGGGCCGCACCCATGGCATATGGAGGTTCCCCCACCACCAGGGGTCTAATTGGAGCTGCCAGCCTACACTGCAACTGTAGTAACACCAGATCTGAACCATGTCTGCAAACTACACCACAGCTCATGGCAACACCAAATCCTCAACCCACTGAGCGAGGCCAGGAATGAAACCCGAAATCTCATAGTTAGTTCCTAGTCAGATTCGTTTCCTCTGCGCCACGATGAGAATTCTAGAACATTAACACTATCAAACAAAGATTGTTTTCAAATACATCTTTTGTGTTCTATCATTTATGTATGAAATATAAATGGTATCTGTCTCTCCAAATATTAAATAATCTTAAAGAATACTTGAAGTGTCCACAAGGAAACAAAAAGTTTAGTTAAAACTTCTGGTCAAGATATGAAATGATTAGTGTACTTTATTCTGTTTCAGTAGTGAGGTCTTATATGCTCTCTTCCTGAATTGAGGTCGGTCTTTTCAACTGGAGCTTACTGTTTTAGTCAGTTGTGTGTTTTTGGCCATACCCTGGGCATATGGAAGCTCAAGGACCAGGGTTCACACCCACACCAGATCCTTAACCCACTCAGCCACCAGGTAAGTCCTGTTTTAGTCAGTTTGTGATAGAACTGAATCCCTGACAACAACTGAATATGTTTTTCCCCACAAGGTTCAGATGTGCAGAATAATAACACCACCCTCAGTTCCTGTCACTGATGTGATCACACCCTGTGTTGATTCCCGTTCATAAGGGGAAACAAATAGATAAACAAGAAATTGTTCAAGGTTTCAAATAATAGGTAACCCTGGTGGTCATTGTGTCCACTGAAAGGCCAGACGCTGTGGGGGCTTTCTTTTGCCTACCCCTTCCCTGGATGACGCCTCTGCCTTGGGGCCAGGTACCCTCTGCTGACTCCCGCCCGAGGCCAGTTGAGAAATAAGCATCTTGCCTGCCTCGGTGCTACCCTGGCTTCTGAGCGCAATGCATGAAGCGTGGTCTGCCAGCAGGGTCAGGACCCGGGGGTCCGGCCCCAGAATACACACCCCTTCTGACACTGTAATCTCATCGACTGTGCATCATTCGGTCTCGCCCACATCCTCCAATTCGTTCTAGGCCTGGGCTGTCTGCTCTCAGGGGGTCTTGCGCTTCCCAGTCTGGGGACCGTTCAGGAGTTTGAAAGTCATCAGCGAGGACACCTGCCCCGCAGGCGGCTCACCTGGAGCTGGGCCCCTCGGGCTTACTCCACCTTCTCGCCCAAACGCTTCCGACTGCCCCTCCACTCTGGTTCTTGGCCTCGTGTGGCCACAGAAGCCCTCTGCTTTTCAGCCCCTTTCTAGATATTCTAACATGAAACTAGATCCAGGCTCCCTCTGCTTTCAGCCCTTTGGCTCACGTTTGCTTTTTTCTTCCTTTCCTTCCCCTTTTTGTTCTAAGGGCCTCTGCTTCTTTCTGCCCATTCAGAATGCCTCTTGCTAATTAAATCTTCATTATTCTCTGCACCGTGGCTTATGGTAAAACCTGTGTTCAGAATATCAAGGATTCTGTCTGGGAAAGGAAGTTTTTGTGATTTAAAACTTCTTCCCCCTTTTTCTTTCTTTCCTTTCTTTCCTTTTTTTTTTTTTTTTTTGGCTACCAGTGGCACATTGTGTTCCCATAACCCACTGTGCCGACCTAGGGATTGAAGCTGCCTCCTGGAGCTAGAGAGACACCCCTGACTGGTTGCACCCCAGAGGGAACTCCCTCTTTTCCCCTTTAAAGGCTGGGGTTGTAGACAATTGCCTCAACCCAGACCCAAAACAAAAAAGTTCAAGTTGAACAATGACCTCTTATTTAAAAGAAATAGCTATTTTCACTTTCATTAGAAATAGCTCTTTTCACCTACAATTCTAAGATTTAGCTTTATTGGCCAAAGGGAGCACAAGGTCACTGATGAGGGCAAATATAAACATATAAGGAGGTAATTTATCCTTTCAGAGTAACTTATGCTAGCAAATGGACAGTAACTGTCGAACTTCACAGATTTTACGTCTGTTGATAGATGAGTTCAGTCGAAGTGCCTAAACTAATTTGGGGCTTTTAAACTGTTGAACTCAAAGGAAGCCATTTATCTTCGCTAACCAGAAATGACTGAATGTTCTTAGTAATTGAAAGTTGAGAAGTTTGAATGAATTGGTGAACAGAAGTCATTAGGAGGGGGATTAATGGTTTTAGAAGATTATTAGAGATACTAATTTCTTCCATGGAGACTTGCTCAGTGAGTTAAACAATTTATGTTCAATCTACTCTCCATGACTCAAAAGCTGATTATCTAACTTTTTTTTTTTCCTCTTCTCTGCTGGTGTCTGACTTGATTGCCTGTTTCCCAACACCTTCAGAAAGAGTGCCTAGAGGAAACAGACGGAGATGAAATTGTAAACAGTCAGCCTCACTACTTTTTAAACAATTATTTAAAAATATTTAACTCAGAAAGCCCTGTTAAATTAAGTTGTAGTGGTTATTTAAATTATTCCTCCTGGCTATGTTGCCCATTATGGTGGATAATTAAATACTAAATGGAAAAAAAAAAAGCACAAAGAGGATCTAAAATGATTAAATGATGAAGAAATGTAAGAATTATTCCATTCACATATTTCTTGAATACCTACTGTATACCAAGACCTCTTCTAGGTGCTTGAGATACAACAATGAAAAAGATACCTGCTGGTGTGATTTTGCTTCTGGGGGTGGGGGTCAGTGGCATGAAGCTGACATAAGTAATAAGATAATGATAACATAAGTAATAAGAACAATAAAACAGGAATGATATACTAATGATGTAGTATATAATTAGATGTATTCACTTCTTAGCATGCCTTAACAAAGTGCCACAAGCTGGGTGGCCTAAAACAATAGAAACTTATTGTCCGACAGTTCTGAAGGCTGAAAATCTGAGATCAGGAGTTCCTGTTGTGGCACTGAGGGTTAAGAACCTGACATAGTGTCTGCGAGTATATGGGTTTAATCCCTGGCCACGCTCAGTGGGTTAAGGACCCAGCATTGCCTCAGTGGTTTAGGCCAAAGGTATAGTTTGGATCTGGTATTGCCATGGCTGTGATAGAGGTCTGCTTCTGCAGCTCCAATTCAACCCCTAGACTGGGAACTTCCATGTGCCGCAGGTATGGCTATAAATAGAAAGAAAAATAAATTTAAAAAATGAAAATAAAAACCTGAGATCAGCGTATCTGCAGGGCAAAGCTCCAGTGAAGTCTGTCTATCCCCCTTGCTTCTTCCTAGCTTCCACCACTGGCTGCGAGTCTTTGTGATCCTTTTCAGGTCCATAACTCTCTGCTATCTTTGTCTGTCTGTCTGTCTGTTCATATAAATTTGTGTGTATGTGTGTGTATACACACAGTTAAAGAACAACACTAGTTTGAACTGTGCAGATCCACTTATACGAGGATTTTTTGCAATATGTATATTGGAAAATGTGACAATTTGAATACACTCACAAGCTGCATAGCCTACATATATAGCTATATAGCATATAGCATATATATATGCTGTGTATATATATAGCGTATAGCATAGCAAAACAATTTTAAAAAAGGTATGTCTTGAATGCGTACAATACAGGTAAATACTTATCTATTTTGTCATTTACTACCATTTACTAAAATATACACAGATCTATTATAAAGAGTTAAAATTTGGAGTTCCCATCGTGGTTCAGTGTTTAATGAACCTGACTAGTATTCATGAGGACGTGGGTTTGATCCCTGGCCTTGCTCACTGGGTTAAGGATCTGGTGTTGCCGCGAACTGTAGTGTAGGTTTCAGACATGGCTCAGATCACATGTTGCTGTGGCTGGGGTGCAGGCCAGCAGCTGTAGCTCTGATTCAACCCCTAGCCTGGGAACATCCATATGCCACAGGTATGGCCCTAAAAAGACAAAAAAAAAAAAAGAAAGTTAAAATTTACCAAAACCTATGCATGCAAGCACAGACTGTATGTGATGCTATTCACAACTGAGAGAAATGTAAACAAATTAAAGATGCAGTTTTAAATCATAATTGCATAAAATTAACAATAGTAGTTGCTGTAATAATTTTGCAACCACTTTCCGTTTAAGACAGTGGCACAGCATGTCCGTGTGAGCAGTTTTTTTGTCAAGTAAATTTCATTTCACAAAGTGATCGCTCACAGTTCTCACATGTTTTTCATCATGTTTAGTGCAATGGTATAAACCTTGAGTAACTGTAAACCTTGCCAGCCCATACAAAGTACAACTAGTGCTTCTGGAAATGCTCCCAAGAGGCAGAGAAAAGTCATGACCCTACAAGAAAATGTTGACTTGCTTGATATGTACCATAGATTGAGGTACATATACATATATATTTGGCTTCTTCTCCAGTTTCTCTTTTGTTCTAATGAGGCAGTTATTTGTGGGCTCCTGGATAGCTTTGGGTTGGAACTGGTCACCAGAAAGACCAAGCTATGATTAGAAGCCTGGAACTTTTAGCTTCACCCTCCATCCTCTGGGGAGAAAAGACAAGCTGGGGGTTGAGTTAATATTTGATTATACCTACGCGTGGATGCCTCCATAAAAATTCTGTAAATTACCAGGTTTGAAGATTTCCTGGGTTGATGAAGACATCCACATGCTGGGGGAGTATATATAAATATATATATTTTTTCTCATTATTTCATAGTGATAAAAGGATGCCAAAATATTACAACTGTACTCTTATACATTATGCAATAAACTTTTTCTATTCTTAGTATCCCATCCTAATAGATGTTAACAAACTCTTACCTAAAATTTCTGGCCTGGAATACTCTAAAATCACATGAAGCTAATTATGGACATTATTTATACTATTGAGCAGATATATTCACACATTTTCCTGCAGAAATATTGATATTTTTATTATAGAATGCTACTCCATACTGGTAGTAGAAAATATGTGGTATAGATATCCTAATATTAATATTTTTCTAAACACATCTGACCCCAGATTTTGTATAATGGCTCATGGATATATAATCCATGTATCTACCACTTTCTTATTTCCCATCAACCATAATTTTGTATATAATGTCTCTGAGTAATCTCTTTATCCCTTATGTATGTATATATGCATGTGTTTAAAGGGAGTCTCAGTAGATCCATCACACAATTCTAAATTTCCCAGTTCTCTCCTAGTTTTAGACTTCACATCCTTCTCTTAGGTGCTATCTTGAGAAATCACGGCCATTTAATCGCCCTAATCCTTGAGATAAGACATCCAGAGCAGCAGTCATTTTCATCAGGCATAGCAACTCCGATTAGTCTAGAGTGGGACACCTTGTATCAGGAACTGTGAAGACCTCTCTGTTCTCTGGAGAGAGGGATGCTGTCACTAATGATCAGTCTTTCCTAGAGGGAGAAACGCCAGGACAGAGAGCATGCTATTGCTGACTGAGCTCTGTTTCATCCTCTAACCCAGGTTCAGTCTCTGCCAGCTCTTTAAAAACAAACGAACAAACAATCGAATTAAACCTAACACTTAGAAAGCACCACACTGGTAATTAGCGTGATTAAAAGGAACACACATTTATCATCATCTTCATTGTCATCATCACCATCCTCACCATCATCATCTTAATCATCATCTTCATTGTCATCATCGTTATCACTATCGTCTTCATCATCGTCTTCATCATCACCCTTGTCTTCGTCATAATCTTCTTCGTCATCATCGTCTCCACTACCATCATCTTCATCAACATTATCAACAATAGAGGCTTATTTCCTGAACACACTGAAGGATCTTCATGTGAACGGTATCACCGGCAATCTCACCTTCAAGGTCGGTGCTACCTGGTGCAGCTTTGGCCTAGTGTTTTCTCAGTGTGTCTGTAGACCTTCATGGAGCTCATGAAGTGTTTCGGGCCATTGAAATCACCATAAGGACACTTAGGTGATATTTGTATGTCTATATCACTAATTTATTATTTAGTCTCCCTTCTTTTCATGGATCAGTTTGAAGAGTTCCCATGTCACACTGAGCGGGTAGTTCAGACTCAGGCGCGAAAGCACTTAGCCGAACACCTGAAACCACACTGGTGCTTTTGACTATAAGTTTTAACTGTGTTTAGTCTTGAAATTAAGTTGTTTAACAGGGACCATTGTTTCACAGGAAGAATAAGAAACACCATGTTAAATTACAAGTTAATGAGGAAGACGAATGTGGTAAGTTTGCAAATTTGTCTCAAGATGCTATTCAACAGCTTTGGAAGTTGCGTCATCTAGTTAAAAGCTTATATGACAGGAGTTCCCGTCATGGCTCAGTGCTTAACGAACCTGACTAGGAACCATGAGGTTGCGGGTTCTGATCCCTGGCCTCGCTCAGTGGGTTAAGGATCCGGCGTTGCCGTGAGCTGTGGTGTAGGTTGCAGACACGGCCCGGATCCTGCGTTGCCGTGGCTGTGGTGTAGGCCGGCGGCTACAGCTCCTGTTAGACCCCTAGCCTGGGAACCTCCATATGCCATGGGTGCGACCCTAGATAAGTCAAAAAAAAAAAAAAAATTTATATGACACATTAAGATGTCTCTAAACCTGATAAAAACATTGTTAAAATGAGAAAATAACTGGGCCTGTTTGGTATTTGATTAATTAGGAACAAAGATTATCCAAATCCATGATAAAACTTTAGAACAAAGTACTCTGTAAATAGGAGCCTAGATGTCTAATATATTTAGTTACTTAGAATCAAAACACAACAGTATTTTTATTAAAAAGTTAAATCTGTGAAGTGCAAACTGAAGCAATTGCAGACATCAGGTTAAGAAAGCAGATCTTAAAAAAATATATGTATTACTGCCTTTGTAAACACTGAGTTGCACTTAGATCTATAATATACACCTATCATCAAAAATATAATTTATAAAGTTATTCCAACTAATTTTAAAGTAATTGAAAGCATTGTGTGTTGGATATAAAAAAATCTAAATCTCTCTAAAGATGTAGTGGATATTAAAATTTAAAACAATATCTCCCCTGCTCATAAAATACAATAAAATAAAATAAAATAAAATATCACAGCTCAGTGGTTAACAAACCCAACTGGTAACCATGAGGTTGCAGGTTCAATCCCTGGCCTCGCGCAGTGGGTTAAGGAGCTGGCATTGCTGTGAGCTGTGGTGTACAGCAACGCAGGATCTGAGCTGCGTCTGCAACCTACACCACGGCCCACGGCAACGCCGGATCCTTAACCCCCTGAGCGAGGCCAGGAATCGAACCCACAACCTCACGGTTCTTAGTCGGATTTGTTAACCACTAAGCCACGAACGGAACTCCTGTCTGACTTACTTCTGTATGCATTCTCTTCAGTCTGTTCTTCTGGAGAATCCTGATTGATTCAGAGTCCAAAGTACTTCTGCCGACAGAACCCCCTTCTGCTCAGGAAAGTCGATCTTGTGTTCTAGTCAGGCCGTTAACTGACAGAGAGAGGATCCTCCACAGTATGAAAGGCAAGCTACTTTACTCAAAGCCCACCCAATTAAATATTAATCTCATCTAAGGGCGTCCTCACAGAAACATCCAAAATGCTCTTTGATTGCACCATGACCCAGCTAAGCTGACTCATCATGAGGGCGACCCCAAAAAGATCCACCTCCCTGAGCCTTAGGTGGTCCTGGAACCAGGAACGGGCTAGAGGCTTCCTGCTGGGTCACTTGCTGAAGAAGCCATGCAGCTGCCAGACCAGCTGTTGGCCTGCTTTGACCCACAATGTCACATGTGTGAACCCAGGCCTGACCACAGTGCCCAGGTGCTCCCCCCGGTGATGAATTACAGGCTGCCAGCCTAGTGCCCTGTGCAGCCCTCCAGGAACGTGGCAGCAGTGGTACAAGAGGATAAGAAGGGGGCGGGGGTGGGGGATGGGCAGTAAAGAAAGGCAGGGACGGGGACAGGAAGCATGTGCAAGATCGGGACAGGCTGCAATGGGCGGGACCCTTGTTTTGAACTTTAAGGCATACTCCATTAACCTTTTGAAGTTTACTTCCAATACACAAATTCAAAGATGAAATTATTAAAAACTATATCTTAAGGCAGGGACCCCAAAAGCAGGACACTTTAGGAGTTCATGTTGTGGCTCATTGGGTTAAGAATACAACATGATCTTGGTGAGGATGCGGGTTCTATCCCTGGCCTCACTCAGTGGGTTAAGGATCCAGCATTGCCACAGCTTTGGCATATGTAGGTCACAGATGTGGCTTAGATCCCGTGTTGCTGTTGCTGTTGTGTAGGCCGGCAGCTGCAGCTCCTACTTGACCCCTAGCCCGGGAACTTCCGTATGTCGAAGGTGAGGCTGTAAAAACAGAAAAAAAAAAAAAATGGAAAAGGAGCAGGACCCTTCTGAATATGGGTCCCTGTGCGGCTGCGCTGACCTTGCTCCCACGAAGCAGATTCCCACCCACATGGAGACAGAAGAGCAGATGTCTTAGCAGAGTTCGTGCAATCCTTCTGAGCACTCTTATTTTCCCACTAGAAGAAGCTTATCCACTGAGAGGCAGAAGGGAGAAGAGCGGGTGGTGGTTTCAGGAGGGAGGAGAAGAAATTTAAAAATCATTTAGGAAGAGTGGAAAGAGAGAAAATCAACCAGGAAATGTGCCTGGATTCTGGGCAGCTCCAGGGCCCTACCTGATGTTAAGTCATGAATCTAAAGAGAGACCAAGCAGCTCGGAGGCGTGATTCTCTCCAGCAGCACTGAGATGTGTGGGTGTAACAAGATGGGAAGGGTTGGATTTAACCGTTGCTGGAATTTTTCCAGGAAGCATGATGAAGCAAAACAGGGTAAGAAATTTGGGCTTATAGATAAATAAGCAGTTAGAGTGCTGGAACATAGATATAAATAAATTGATAGATTAAAAAATAGCGGAGTTCCCACTATGGCACAGTGGGTTAAGAATCCAACTGCAGTGGCTCTGGTTGCTGTGGAGGCACCGGTTCGATCCCCAGCTCAGCACAGTGGGTTAAAGTATCCGGCATTGCCACAGCTGTGGTGTAGGTCCCAGCTGCAGCTAGGCCTTAGCCCCTGGCCCTGGAACTTCGATATGCTGCAGGTGCGGTCATTAAAAAAAAAAGGATACATTGGTAAATAAATAAGTAAATTATTGCTTAGTAAGTTCCATTTTGTGCCTGATAGATTTCTTTCATTACCTCAGTGAATTTTCAAAACATTATGTGATATTACATTCATTTATTTTATCCATATATTTTTATTTCTATTATGTGCAAACACTTTTCTGTAGCTGTGGCTTACTTGCAGAGATAAAGTGTGCACCCAGGGAGCAGGAAAATGAAAATAACCATAAATACATGAGCAGGATGATTTCCGGTAATGGACAGTGCTCTGAAGACAGCAGACTTGGGGGAGAAAGTGGAGATCGGCCGAGACTGGAGAGGATATTAAATTACGCAGTGAGAGAAAGTCTTTCTGTGATGATAACTAAGCTGAAACCAGGATAAGAAGGTACACACACCACACACACATGGAGCCCGCACCAGCAGCGGACAAGGGAGCAGCTGTAATGCCCTCAAGCAAGTTCTTTCTCAGCTGAGTCCCAGCACAGTCTGTGTGAATTGCGCCCCCTAGAGACGGGGAGGGGAAGGCACAACTCGTGCATCAGCACTAAAGGGAGAGGACTTCTACTGGGGAACCAAACGTGGGTCGGCTCACCCCCACGGAGTAACAATTGTCTGACCTTGGGTTGTGGTGAAGGGAAGGGGAGCAGTTTATTGCAGGTGTCGAGCAAGGAGTCCAGGCAGCCGGTGCTCAAAAGGCCCAAACTCCCGATGGTTTTCAGGGTTCTTAAAGACAGAAGAGGTAGGGGGTTAGATGTGTAATCAGCTCGTGGACATTCCTTTTTTTTTTTTTTTTTTTTTTTATGGCCACATATGTGGCATACGGAAGTTCCCAGGGTAGGGGTCAAATTGAAGCTGCCAGCCTACACCACATCCACAGCGACTCAGGATCCGAGCGGAGTCTGAGAACTATAATACAGCTCACAGCAATGCAGGATCCTTAACCTACTAAACAAAGCCGAGGATTGAACCCGCATCCTCATGGATACTAGTCAAGTTCACTAGTGCTGCACTACAACGGGAACTCCCTGGACATCCTTCTGATTGGTTGGTGGTGACGTAATCGGAAGTCAACATCATCACCATCTGGTTCCAACCGGTCTGAGGTCTATATGCTGGTGAGTAGCATGCAGTTAACTTCTTCTACCTGGTGGGAGTTTCAGTATCTGCAAAAAACAGCTCAAAGGATGGGGCTAAGAATTTATCTATAGTTCTATAAGTCCTTAACTTTGTTTAATGGTTAAACCATTATTATTTTGTCTTGCTTGACTGTTTTCTTTTCTTTCATCATTTTCTCACTTCTGTGATTAAATTTACTCTTTGGAACTTGGGGAAGGCCTAGGAGGCTAACGTTTTCTACAGACAAGTGGCAGGCAGAGAGCATGGGTGCCTGGCCTAGTCTGGGAAGGTCCCATAGGATCCTGCCTGATTACATAACCTCTGCTGATGTCACTCTTCCAGCTGAGAACACATGAGGTGTACACATGTCAAAATCACTACCAAATATATATAATGACCATGAAATGCTGATCTCCGGTTCTCTAGGAATTCGAGAAAACCCTAAACCGAGTGAGGTTATGGTAATTGCTTCTGCTTCTGCCTGGCACTTACTTCCTTCTTCTGTGATTGAGCCTCGCTGATTGCTTTGTGTGTTTTCCAAGGTTCTTCTCCCACACCTGTCTGTGCCTGAATGCCATCTCCTTTGAAGAGAGAGCTTGTTAAGTCTCTGTAGAAAATGACTGGTTTCTCCTCCTGCAACTACACAGAGCTTATGTGAAGCACAGTCATTACCTATTGTATAGTCGGTGAGGCTCCCGTTTTCTCCACTGTGCTCTGCAGATACTTCTCACCAGTCTTACAGGTGGGCCCTCTGCTTGCAGGCGGCTCTGATTGGCTGGTCTTCTCCCTTCTAGGTGCTATCTGTCCTTGGGCCAGATGTTCCACTGTTTTTGGTTCTTTCTGTGCTGCCACCATAAGGCATCGTATTCTCCCTTCCAATATTTCCAAGTTTAGCATAAAGAGTGATCTTCTAATTGGGTTTAAATTGCAACGGACTCTCCATGGGGAAAAGCATGGATTCCCTCATAGTTACAATGTAATATAATTGATAGTCTAAATTATATCTTCTCGTGGATTTTTCTGGCTAACCATTGGATGGCCATTGTATCACAACAGGTAGAGCAGAGTGAACCAAGAATCAAAAGGTCTGGACTCCAGTTTTGTTGAAGGCAAGCTACTGAAGATTATTGGTTCTTGTATCTTCCTTCTAAATGGGCTTGGGTCTAGCTTACAGTGTTCTGAACACCAGATAGAATGTACATAAAAATGATTTGTACATCAGAAAAAATGCATTATAGGCCTGTGGCATTATTTTAAGAAAGTTTTTCTGTTTGCTCCTCTGTACTACGTTTGTTTTAAAGCTACAATTAAGATAGATCTTAAAGGCTAAAGTGCAATGATATCTTGACATAAAGATCAAATTATGGAATATTTAAACATAACAGTGTCAGATTTCAGCAAAAAGATTTTGCACTGGGAAACTTCCTGCCTAGCGGACAGAGTTAAAGATATTCACAGTAATTGTGAATGTGACTCATGAGAAATTGAATTGCCCTAATGTACTAATGGCTTAAAAGCCTATGAAGTGACCAAAATACACATCTGTACATGGAAAAGAACATCACGGCCTTTTAAAGTACTGAGGCCACATGTCTACCTTGAAAAACACCAAACTGGAAGAAGTCCTGCTGTCCTTTTTCGTCTATTTATTGGAGGGTTCACGAACAAATTAGTGCTAAAAGAGAACAATGATGAAAAACTGATATGGAGGAAGCAATTTAAAGGGTCATGGATGTGGCAAGCGTTCAAGAAAGATGGAGTTGCTATTAGAAATGAAATGACCCCTTTATAAATAAAATGAAATTCGGAACTTCCAACAGTGGGCATTGACTGGAAAATCAGCAGATTCTGAACAAGTTATGTCCCCTTGATGTTTGCCTTCCCTCTTGGATTCTGTCTGATTCCACTGCCATGAATATGCTGGTTTCCAGTGCTTCCTCTTAGCACCAAAACAGCCTTGCCTTGATTCTCAGCCTAGATCTACTTCTGTGGGGCTTTGGTCTAAACTGACCCCTGGTTAAATTTGGAGTCTCAGAAGCAGCGACTCCCACCATATCACATTCTCGGCATCATTGTCACAACCCAAGCCCAGATTCCTAATACCTTCCTCCATTCAGAGATCAACCCCACCCTGCCTGATACATCACTCGTTTACACCCTGAGCCTCTCCATGGAACACTTCTTTTGGTGTCTAGAAAAGCTTCCTTTCCCTTAATCATCTCAAGTGGAGGCTGTTTATTCTCTTAGAATTCATATACAATATGTACCCAAACACCAATCAGTGGAACGCTCAGCCTGAGTAGGATTAGCAGCCGAGGGCTTTGCATAGATAGGTGGTAAGACCTGTTAAATATTTGGGAAGGACTCCAGATGTTGTAAGAGGACAAGATTGGAAGCAAAAGAAAGCCATTCCAAGAGTCCAACTGGTTGAAATCGGTGTCTTGGACTAGAACGCAAATGACGGAGGTGATGAAAGTGATGGAGCCTGAATATTTGTCAAAGTAGGGTTGTCAGTATTTGGTGTCTAAATGGGTGAGGATGTTGCAGAAGAGGAGTTGAGTATGACACTGTGTGTGTGTGTGTGTGCGCGCGCGAGACTCCACGATTAGCTGAGTGAAAGAGGATGCCATTTATTGAGATGGAGAGGACGGGGAGTCGGGGGGGATTGTTTGGTCAAAGTGTTAGATAGAAATTCAAAGAGTTCCCATTGTGGCTTAGGGGTAGTGAACCTGATTAGTATCCATGAGGACACAGGTTCAACACCTGGCCTTCCTCAGTGGGTTAAGGACTCAGTGTTGCTGTGAGCTGTGGTGTATGTTGCAGATGCAGCTTGGAGACAGCATTGCTTTGGCTGTGGCTTAGGCCAGCCGCTGTAGGTCCAATTAGACCCTAGCCTGGGAACTTCCATATGCTGTGGTTGAGGCCCTTAAAAACTGAAGAAAGAAAGAAAGAAAGAAAGAAAGAAGAAAGAGAGAGAGGGAGGGAGGGAGGGAGGAAGGAAGGGAGGGAGGGGAAGGAAGGAAGAAAGAAAGAAAAAAGAAAGAAAGAAAAATTCAAAAGTGTCACTTTGGATATTTAAGTTTGAAATGCTGATAGACATTTATATAAAAATTTCAGCAAGCAGCTGTCTTCAGGTTTGAAATTAAAGGGAGGTTGGAGCTGGATACAAGAGTGTAGGACTTTTCTGCTCATAAGTGTTAAGTCTAAAGCCATGAGATGGGAGATCACCCAGGTGGTGAACACATATATCTAGAGGGATTAGCGATGTAAGAACTGTGCTGGCACATGGCGGGGGTGAGGTGGTGATAAAATGGCAAAGGAGACCGAGGAGGAGCTGTTGGTGAAGTAGGAGAACCAAGAGGGAATAGCATTTGGAGGACAGGGAAAAAGAGTTTCAAGCTGGAGGAAATGAGTAACGCTGACAGAGAGATAGGAAGATGGAGCAATAGGTGATATTTCCTTGGATTTGAGGAGTTTGAGGGGCAGACATCTCACTTCCTGCACTTAATTGAGGATCTTTGGGGAGAAACTCATATTTTCCCCAGCTACCAAAGAACCCATGTCAAGTGATGAGATGAGAATCCACGTATAAACAATAGTCAACAGCAGCAACAAAAAAAGATAATGTGATTAGAGATCGACAAATTAAGAAAAGGACAGGATCCGGATGGAAACAATGGAAAAGCTTTACATTGTGATATTACTGTGGGCAGAACAAGCACCCCCCACCCAAGCTGTCTCAGTCCTATTCCTGAAACCCATGAAAAATGGTCTTACGTGGTGAGAGGGACTTTGCCGTTGTGATTAAGTTAAGGATTGAGAAGGGGAGGCTGGCCTGGATTGTCCGGGTGGGCCCAGTGTAATAATAAGATCCCTGTGGGGGGGGGTGTATCAGAGTCAGAGAAGGAGATGTGATGATGGAAATACGGCCACTTAGCAAGGAATGCAGGCACCTCTGAAATCTCAAAAAAAAGGGCAGGCCATGGTTTCCCCTCTAGGCTTCCAGAAGGAACAGCACATTGCCAGTCCATTTTAGACTTAGGACTATAAGGATTTGTGTTGCTTTAACCCACTGTGTCTTTGGTAATGTGCTACAACAATAGAAAACTAAAAATAGATTTGAAAAGACTGAAGAAATCAGTTATGACACACAAACAGACGTAAATCTCTACAGCCTGGAAAAGTTTCTCGAAGAACTCTGTTAGGAAAGTAAGATCTGGAGTAGGCTTAGGGAAGAACATTTTACTTCATCTTTGATCCTACTGTGCCCTTGGAATCTATTTAAATTAATGATGCCTTTTATAATTGGGGGGGAAATATCACAGATCAGATGCAATTGAGCCAATTCATTTTCAGTCACTTCAGAAGGCAATTGCTCTTGGCATTAGTGGATCAGATTGTGTCTGTCATTGGGATGGACAAGTAGGCTTGAGTAAGAAATATGTGAAGTGTTGGTTTGCGTACTATGCTCTTAAAGATAATCAGTCATTAGAGAGCTTTAAGATTATGATTCTCTTTAAAACATTTTCATACAGGGAGTTCCCTGGTGGTCCGGTCGTTAAGGATTCAGCATTCCCTGGTGGTCCGGTCGTTAAGGATTCAGCATTATCGATGCTGTGGCGATGCCTGGCTCAGGAATTTCTGTGCAGCACAGATGCAGCCAAAAAAGTTTTTAAATAAAATATTTCCACATAAAAAAAAAGATAAGCAGTGATGCATTTCACCTTGGCATAGAAATATACAGAACCCAGAACCACAGAGAAAGAACAGAATTAAGGTTTTCAAGATTTTTGCCAGATATTCTGCAGCCCTAATAATAAGGAATCATCAAATTATGGTATTCTCTTACACTTAGAAATGGTAATACCTTTGAAGCAAATTTCATATGCCTACCTGTTTGTATTTATTTTATCCTAGAAAAAAAATTGAAATTCAGAAAGAAGAATGGTTAAAAAAAAAAAGGTTTATGAGTAATAGCTCAATGGCTTTGATAGAACTGGTATTTTGTAGAGATCTGCAGTTTTCAGTGTATTGTATTTGCCTGGATGATAAGTGGGAAATTTGGGCAAGGACGTAAGCGACGTTGTTTAGCAAGTGGCATGTTTTGTTTATGCAAATCACTATGCTATAAATACTTTCTGTGAACCTTCAACACGTTCATTTTATTTAAAAATGACACCACTGACAATGTTCAAAGCAATAACAGGGTGTACAACCAAAAAAAGAAGGTGAAATCAACACGGCTTTCCTATTTGAGGACAATAAAGTCATTTACAAAACTAACATTTGCTTCTTCTGTTGGATAGTTGTCTCTTGCTTTTGTCAACCATAAACTATTCTGATTGCTGCTCATTCGTTATGAGGTTAAATATCACTTAGAAGTCCACACATACATGGCATACGTCCTCTGGAGAAAGCACACAACCTAACAGCTATGAGTTGAGTTTTATTCAGGGTCTTACTGAGGACAATAGCCCAGGAGGGAGCCTCTCAGACAGCTCTGAGGAATTGCTCCCAAAAGGTAGGGATGGTGGCTTGCATATAAATGATTATTTGATTTTGGCTAGGAAATCCATGCAATCACACATCTCAATAAACATTTCTGCTAGTCACAGGAACAGGTGTCTCTGGTAACAATGTTGGTATTTTTCTGTGTATGGGGAAGATGCAAAGATCTGGGTTCATTAAATTTTTTTTCAAAGATATCTTCAGCTATCTAAGGGGCTGTTATTTTTGTTTCCAAAGCACCCAGCACCTCATCTTGGTTTTCATCCTGAATTCCTTGCAGGTGCTCGGTGGGTCAGCGGCTGCAACGTAAATACCTTTATACTAGGAGAGCCAGAGGATGGCAGCTTTCTTTGTTTTACAGTTCCCCACTTTTGGAAACAAATTTCACCAAGTTTGGGGAGGCATTTCATGACCATTTTGTCCTAGGGCACCAAGAAGTTTCATTCTTAAGTCAGGCAAGGATTTCATTGATAGGCTGTCGCATGTGTTATTAATGGACAAGGTCCTGTTGATGGGAGCTGTACAAGCAAGCCTCTGGACCACCTGTCTAAATTGTTGTGGTCCAGGAAGTGATTCTCCTTTGTGGCTTCTTCCCATGTCAGTTACACTATTACAAGCACTTTAATCCTATGCAGATGATATATTTGATGAACTTCTTTAAGTCTCTTAGTGTTTTTTTTCCAGAGGCTCAGTTACACATTGGATAATACAAGAAATAATAATCTTGCAGAATAGGCAGAATACAAGTAATATAGCTAGTGGCATTCATAAAGTCATAAGAATTTAAACCAAGAGCTTCCATTAGGTGCAGCCCAGTATATCACTGGTCAGCTGACCCAGTCTGTTCCATGCCAGTCACCATCTTTAAGGATAATGATATATTAGCCTTGTTCATAAGGCACTCAACCCAATTTCATAGTGTTAATAGACTGATTATCCTTAGTGTGATTTAATTCTTCCCAACATGAGAAGGCCTTGAACGTAACCTGGTTTTACCCATTTAAATCCCTTTGATAACTGAGGGGTCGTCCCTTCTAATAAGCAGGAGGTTATGGTTCTTGACTGAAATTTAGATTGTTGTTCTGACTGAGCTAGAGTAACTTTTAAAGAAAATTCATTCCTATGGTGATGGTCAGAGCGAGTAAGAATGATTGATCAAGTGAGGGGGTCCCATCATAATATCAATAGTGGCCCAAACAGAATGTTAAATTCTTTCTCCTAGAATAAATCTCCTAAGAGCAATCCAGGCAGAGCTTTGGAGACAATAAACCCTCCAAGGGAATCCAAAAGTACTGAGCAAAGGCTAATGACCGTAAACCCAAAAGTTGGATTGGTTTATAAACTCTGCATGGGATTGCGGTCTTGGTAGAAAAGCATTGGATTCACAGGCAAAAGTCTAAGAAATCAAGGAAACACTATAATCAGACAAGTCAGGTCTGGCTTCTGGACAGCTGTCTACTTCTGATGTCGTCGTCTTCTCATCCCCGTGTGGGTTTCTTTCTCTTCTGTTGGAGCATAGCTTTCAGGTAAATTTGAGGCCAGTGGTCCTGTTTACAGACCAGTCCGGAGCAGGGATCCTTTTTAAGTGGGGAATGTGAATCCGAGAATCGATTTCCTTCCATTTTGCTGCACATCAGCTAGTTAGGGGTACCTGATAAGGGTCTTTCCATCTTGGCTGGAAAGAATTCTTTATCTGATGTCCTTTCCAGTCTGCATAATCCCCTCGTTGCCGGTCATGGGGCATCTGATTTTCCTCCAAAGATGAATTACTGTGATAGGTTCATCTTATCACCAATCTTATTACTATGACAAGTTGCAGAAACAAGCTTAGAACATTCTTTTAATAATTCAGTTAAACCTTACAATAATGCAACATAAAGATGAATTACTGTGATTAAGCTGAAGAAACAAGTTTAGAATGTTCTTTTGATAATTTAGTTAAACCTTATCATAATACAACATAGCAACAAGGAGTCATTTGGAAGTGAGTCTTAGGCAGTAAATACAATATCTCAAAAACAACAACACTAGAACTTATGTCCACTGAAATAGAACTGATTTTTTTCTCTAAAATTATTTTTATTCCTGTTAGGCCGGCAGAGACAGGAAGTGGCCCCCAAATGGCAAAGAGACCCCCTCATATCAAACAGACCCCACGAGGAACGGACAAGCCAGCGCGGGAAGATAGGCCGCCAGCCCCACCCGCGCCAACGTACGATCGAAGCCGCACCTACCCGGAAAGCCCCCAAACGCCTATCCCCGACCAATCGCCTAGGGACACGGTGGTCCCTTGCCTAATTTGGCAAAGGCACTACCCGGATCCAGACCCGGAACCAACTAGGCTTAAAAACCCCCGCGCTCCCCAACCCGGGCGCGACTTCCCTGACTCCGTGCCCGAGAGTCATGGAACTTCACCCGGGAGCCAAATTCTCCAATAAATCCCGATCGTCGCCTTTTACATGTATCCCCTGCTCATTTCTTTCTCCCCTCTTCCCATGCTAAACAAATTTCTTACAATTCCTACCAAGTATAACCAAATTAAGACTAACTTATTTCCAAGATAATTCTGCTTTTAGTAAACTTGGCTTGATGATTTACATAAGGGTAATTGATAATATAGGCTCTTTTAAATTGCTTTGTTGGAAGTTTTCTTAAGAAATCTCAGATTGAACTTTAAGTCCTCTCTAAGGCAGCAAAGTCACACCAAGGACTTGCCATCAGATTCACCTGTAATACATTTCTCTCTTCTTAAAATCCAAAATTTCTTGATGGTCCTGCACTTACCAGGAAATAGCCTTCCTTAGCCACCTGGCAAGGCTACTGGGAACCTTGTAAGCAAGATACCAAGATGTTTTTCCACCAGGCATTTTGGCACTGAAAAGTCTACCTTGGTTCTTTAAAGTTGTTTGGCCATATCTGAGTCTATGCATATTCTCAATTACGGCAGTCTAGTCAAAGCTATGGTATTATCATTAATGTTTCCAGTTATGTCTGATATAAGGAGAACAGATTTTCATTGAATTTATGCAAATAACTATATTGCCATGAAAATAAGAATACTCACCAAGAGTTTCCAAACTTTGGAGGAATCAGGTAGAGAAGAGTTGTGTTTTAATTCCATTTACAAAGGAAATTTACCAAATTGCTGCAAATCACTGATGGCTTAAGGGTTTTCCTTACATGTGGAAAACAAAGATTAAAAGCCAGTAACATTTCAGACAAAAAGTAATAGCAGTTATCATTCAGCCCCATGTAACTAATTCTTGTTGATCTTGATCTTTTCTTAACAATGTTATGAAGCCATCAGATTTTCCATTAGAATTTTGTAATTTCTTACCCAGTTCAATGATATGAAATTTAGAAATCGTACAGGTTTCTTGTCATAAAGTCCTTTCTATGAAACATCTGGAAGACGAAGCATTTTTATAAAAACATCAGAGTAAAATAATAATTGTCTACAAATGTAAAAATTTTAAACGCACAAAAACCTAATTACAATGCAATAGTCAAAGAAATTTTGTTGGAGTTCCTGTTGTGGCGCAATAGAAATAAATCTGACTAGTATCCGTGACGACACAAGTTAGATCCCTGATCTTGCTCAGTGGGTTAGGGATCCAGTGTTGCCATGAGCTGTGGTGTAGGTTGCAGATGCGGCTCAGATCCCATGTTGCTGTGGCTGTGAGGTAGGCCAGCAGCTGTAGCTATAATTCAGCTACTAGCCTGGGAACCTCCATATGCCACACATGTGGTCCTGAAAAGCAAAAAAAAAAAAAAAAAGAAAGAAATTTGTTTTCTGATATGCAATATTTTAAAATACTAACTAGAAAAATTATGACTGATAGCATAACAGGACATATTCAAAATTTAGAAATTATGTATAATTTTTGAAATAATTTTGTTAATAACATTTACCCACACAATATAACCTAGTAAGGTTTATTACCACTCATTTGACAATGCTTCCCATGAAATTTAACATACCAAATAAGCCTAATTAACTCAGTATCTCTGAGTCATTTCAGGCCTTCTGAAATATCTCAAAGTTAGCTAGAGGTCAAAAGAACTTCATTTAGAATTTGGTTTGGAGAAGTTCATCAAAGACATCAAAAGGGTATAAAACATTTGGTCGAATAGGATCCATAGGTCACTGTGAAACGAAACTTACTCACTTAACCAAGTCCTGATAAAATATTTCAAAGGCAAATACAGAAAGTTACAACAGATTAATTAAAGGGTAAAGAAACTTTACCATCTGTTATCAGAAACAGATCAATATTCCAAGAAAACTGCCTGCTTAACAGAGCGAGAAAATCAAATTCTAATTTTGTACCAAGCTTACTTTTTTTTTTTTTTGGCTTTTCAGGGCTGCCCCCGCAGCATATGGAAGTTACCAGGCTAGGGGTCGAATCAGAGCTGAAGCAGCTGGCCTACACCAGTCACAGCAACGCCAGATTCTAGCTGCATCTGGGAACTACACCACAGCTCACAGAAACGCCGGATCCTTAACCCACTGAGTGAGGCCAGGGATCAAACCTGCATCCTCATGGATACTACTCTGGATCTTAATCTGTTGAGCCACAAAGGGAACTCCCTGCACCAACTTACTTTTAATATTAAAAGTCATTTACTCAAATTTATTCCAATCTATGCTAATCCTGATCACATACAGAACTTTTTCCTCAGGGTATCACTTTCACAAACATTCTAAAACTTCCTTTTTTACCTTCAGATTTTGTCTTATGCTTTCCTTTTTCTCTCTCAAATTCTCTATAGGACATTTTACTTTCTTTTCCCTTAACGAAATGCATTTCCATTCCTTACACCTTCTTTTTTCTTGCACAAAGATATTTTCCTCATTAATTTTAGTAGTTTCAATTACACATATAAGAATTCTCAACTCTCAAAGACCCTTAATTTCTTGTGAAAACTAAGAAGTAAGCAGTCACAGTCTGTCTTTTATGTTAGCATTCCACAGATTGGCAGATTTAGAAATACTGCTTAAAATTTCTAAAAACATGCTTCCTTATAGAAAATGTCTGTGTGGCATCAAATATACTAATTAATTGTCTTAAATATCTTTAATTTCTCTGTAAAAAGAGGCACATGTTCACTAATTTATATTTCAGTATCTATTTTATTTGGGAATGATCTAGATATTCAATAAACTTACATCATTTGATTGAATTTAGCAAAACTCTAAAATCCCAGTTACCAAAAATCTGGAGAAACTATTGCTTTTTTTTTTGTTTTTTGTCTTTTGTCTTTTGAGAGCCACATCCATGGCATATGGAGGTTCCCAGGCTAGGGGTCTAATTGAGGCTGTTGCTGCTGGTCTATGCCACAGCCACAGCAATGCCAGATCCTTAACCCACTGAGCGAGATCAGGGATCAAACCTGCAACTTCACGGTTCCTGGTCAGATTCGTTTCCGCTCTGCCACAGTGGGAACTCCTGGATAAAGTGTTGTCAAGTAGACATACTGAGGCAGAATAATAACTCAGGTAGTCCGTGTAGGCACATGGACTTCAATGCAGTCTTTGATGAGGCTATTGATTAACATTTGCGGCCTAAGGGCTCCAGGGAGTAACATCCCCACAGGCCTTGTTTACTATAGGGAGTGTAGGGACATGCATTTTGTGCAAAATATGCACTTGGTTGCAGGTACCTCCCCTTCACCAAAATCACATATAAACTCACATTTTCCCTACCTCTTTCAAGAGGTATTTCAGGGCTACCTGAAATGCTGCTTCCCAGGCTATGGTCCTTATTTTGCCCCAAATAAAACTTAATTCTCATCTTTTAGGTTTGTGTATATTTTTTTAAGTCAAAATTCAGCAGTCCAGATCTTCTCAGTGTCTTTCAGTTGGGGAATCCAGGTACCTCTTCTTGAACTCAAGTTCAAGGAAAACATACTCCTCACAGCAAAGAGTTTAACAAATATAGAATAAAACTCAGGGCTGTCAGCCAAGACAGGAGATGTGAGACCAGGAGAGGCTCAGACTTGTCTGGACACTTAGAGGAGAAGGCTGGGCACAATGAGTCCTTGGTGTTACTAAGGCCCTGGATGCTTGTAGAGTTCGGGTGAAAGAGAGAAAATTGCTCTGACAGCTGAAAGAAAATGCACAGCCTAATGGCTGTAAGTTGAGTTTTATTCAGGGTCTTACTGGTGACGATAGCCCAGGAGACAGTCTCTCAGACAGCTCTAAGGAACTGCTTGGCAAGAGGTAGGGGAAGTGGCTGGTATGTATATGATTATGTGATTTGGGCCAAGGAATGTGTGCATACATCTCAGTAAAGGTTACCACTGATCACAAGGAACAGGTATATCTGTCAATGATGTCAGTGCTTTTCTGTGTATGGAAAGATGTAAGGATCTGGGTTCATTAATATTTTTTTTTCTAAGACATCTTCAGCTATCTAAGGGGCTATTTTTCTTTTCAAAGCATGGTGTTTTCTATGAAAGATACAAAAATCTGGATTCATTATTTTCTTTCCTGAGATATTTCTCTCTTTTTTGACTTCTTTTAGGGCCACACCCACAGAATATGGAGATTCCTAGGCTAGGGGTTGAATAGGAACTGCAGTCACTGGCCCACATCACAGCCACAGCAACACCAGATCCAAGCCGTGTCTGCAACCTACACCACAGCCCATGACAACACCAGATCCTTAACCCACTGAGCGAGGCCAGGGAAAGAATCTGTGTCCTCATCAATACTAGTCAGATTTGTTTCCTCTGGGCCATGATGGGAATTCCTCCTGAGATATTTCTAACCATCTAAAGAGTCACTTTTTCCAAAGTACAGAGTGCCTTTTCCTGGTTTACGTCCTGAAATGATTGCCAGGTGTAATGACTTAATCCTTGCAGAACTAGATGGTGAAGAGCGGTCTCTTTTGTACATACTTTGCTGTTGCACCTCCTGTTTTCCTCTGGTTACCTTTTTTTTTTTTTTTTGGTCAACTTGAAATAAGTCAGAAAGGGAAAGACTGACACCATATGATATCACTTACATGCGGAGTCTAAAATATTGCACAAATGATCTACAAAACAGAAACACATCATGGACATGGAGGACAGACTTGTGTTTGCCAGGGGGAGGGGGAGGGAGTGGGATGGAATGGGTGCCTGGGGTTAGGAGATGCAAACTACCTCATTTGGAGTGGATGGGCAATGGGATCCTGCTATATAGCATAGGGAACTATAACCAGTCATTTGTCATGGAACATGATGGAGGATACTATGAGAAAAAGAATGTGTATATACGTCTAGCAGAGTCACTTTGCTGTACAGCAGAAATTGGCAGAACATTGTCAATCAACTATAATAAAAAAGTTTTAAAAATATTCACAACTCAAAAGTTGAGAGCTAAGATTTTTTATTTGGGGCAAAATGAGGACTAGAGCCTTGGAGGAAGCATTTCAGATAGCCATGAAAAACCATCCAAAAGAAGTAGATGGGGAGGTCAGCGTATACGTGATTTTGGTGAAAGGGAAGGTCCATGCAACCAAGCACACATTTTACAGAAGTTTGCTGCTGGTCTTGTGAAGTTACTACTAGTCAAGAGGAGCAGATATCCCCATGAAGGATGTTAGTGCTTTTCTAATTATGAGGCGATGCAAGAATTGAGCTCATAAAATCTTCTTCTGATAATATCTAACTATCTGAAAACCTGTTCTACCAGTTTTCCCAGAGCATGGGGTGCCTCACTCCTGATCTCCACTGGAGTTCTTCCAGGGGGTGTTGAGGGTTGGTGGCTGTGATGGCTCATGATTCAATCCTTGTAGAGGCAGATTCCAGTTCACAGTTTTCATACACCCAAGGACATAGGATGATGCAAGACTTCAGTTCCATTTGAGGGCATTATAAACTTGTAGCCATTGATTAATCTGTATTCTTTAATCACTGGTTTTTAAAATCCCAAAGCCTAATAATAGTTCTAATAAACAAACATAATTTTAGCATTTTACCCTTACAGTTAAATGTTTTATTCTGGACAAAGATGTTTCATGATATTTTATAAAATTGGCTTAAAGACTAGACATACTTTTTTGTTTTAATATGGAGAGTTCATTTGAATCAAAAGTACTGTGTACTTTACCATTTTTTCACATAACAAATATGAAGAATACACTTTTTTTTCACATAATGTATTTATCACAACCAAAACATATCTTCTTTTTTCCCACTGACATTAATCATTATGTTCCCCAAAGTTTTAATTTAGAGCCAGGAATTTTAAATTACTGTTATTAGACAGTAATACAAACTAGGAACTAGGAATGTGAGTGCAGAAGATAAATATTGCATAAAGATAGCATGTGGGTCCTTAAAAATATGTGCTTTCCTCTCTTTCTACAGTGTTATTCCAAAAGAAAGTAAATAATGAAACTGCTGCCATGCTCACTTGGCAGGGGGTTTTCCATCAGTATGCATTTTCCTGTACAAATTTGAGTTTTCTGAATACAAGCACTTTGTACTTTGCCTGTAATTGATGCTACCATCAGAAAGACTGAAGCTGTGCCTTCATTGTAATCCACTGATAACACCACCACAATAATCATATATGCTTCCCACTCTATAATATTAATAAACAAAAACACAAATTTCCTGATGGCCAAATATATCATTTTTCAGAAAATAATACCAAAATATGGAAGTGTTTAAGCACCCATGATTTCAAATTTAATATTCATCTCATAATTACCATTCTTGGCTCATATCATATTTCATTTTTCAGGCAGAAATAAATCTTACTAATGCAGCCTTCTGCAAAGGATGAGACTGCCTTGCTCTGCCCCCTTTAAACAACTCAGGGTTGACCACAACAGCCATCGGCACTTCTCCCAGTCTCCTTATTTTTGGTATGAGAGCCTACGCTGTGTAGAGCATAATTCACTAAGTGTAACTGAATACCAGACAATGTGGAGTAGGACCATATTTAGGGTTCTCCATGCTAAGAGAATGGTAAACACTCTAAGACAGAATGGATATAATGAATTCCATTCTGGCCCACCTTTGTTTTGTTCTCATTTTGGCTGCCTCCTAGTTTCTGTTATAATCTGCTCTTTGGACGGTTCTCAGAAGAGATTGGGAGACTCCAGTTTAAATAGAGAGCTGGTGTTACAGTGGCCTAGGCACACCAATCAGCTTTCCAGAATTGAGCTTTCTGTCCTTCAATGTGAAGAGGAGAGAAAATAAGTCTTGTGATAAAGCTCCAAATATGTGATTTTGAGTGAAATGTGGCCATTTCTTTTCTTCTGAGAGAAGCTCTGAAGTTTCTTGACATTTATTGTAACCTTACATCTTTGTCTTGAAGCTTTACTAGAATGTTGCTTCCAATCTCTGAATAATCATTTTGTTAAATGCAAAATTCTGTTACACCCCTGTCTCTTTATAAAAATGTTAGGGCTCAGTGTGTTAAGGACCTGACATAGTGCCCATGAGGAGGATGTGGGTTCCATTCCTGGCCTCGCTCAGTGAGTTAAGGGTCTGGCCTTGCCACAGCTACATAGGCTTCAGCTGTAGCTCTGATTCAACCCCTCCTCTGGGAACTTCTATATGTTGCAGATATCACAGAAAGGAAAAAAAAATTAGTCATACTGATATTTATTAATGAATTCCTTTATTCATTTTATCCACAAAGATTTATTTAATGTGCCCTGTATGGAAAACATAGTGCCAGGAACTAAGGATACAGAGGATGATACTGACTGCCCCCAGCTCTCGTGAGGCTTTTTACTCTAATCGCTTACAGACATGGAGCAGCTCTGCCTGGCTGACCTAGTGACTCTCCCTGACAGAGGCCACTGTGAGCCCTTGAGATGCCAAGTCTTTTTTTTTTTTTTATGTCTTTTTAAGTCCTCACCCATGGCATATGGAGCTTCCCAGACTAGGGGTGGAATTGGAACTGCAGCTGCTGGCCTACACCACAGCCACAGCAATGCAGGATCCTTAACCCACTGAGTGAGACCAAGAATCAAACCTGTGTCCTCATGGATACTAGTCAGATTCGTTTCCACTGAGCCATAATGGGAACTCCAGATGCCAAGTCTTAATAAGTATTGTGGAAGAGAAACCTTTTCTTCTCACTGCATCGATCTTTGTTAAAAGTCTCCCAAGGTAGTGTTGTTTGGGCCCCCATGTTTCATACACAAAAAGCACATACTTTCCTACAGGCAGCCTTCTCTTTGCATGGCTCTGTTACTAACGAATTTCAGGTGTCATAGTTTAGTCAAGTAGTAGTAGTACCCCAAAATCCAGTTACTGTGCTGTATTAATTTTAGTAGCTGCAGAAAATACAAACTTCACTGCCAGCTCTTCAGTCCACAAGTCATGGTGATTAGTGATCATGATGGATCAGTCACATCTTCTGTCAAAGTCTGTTGGTCATGGGTCCCTGTGCAGTTGTTATCATGTGGTGCTAAGACAGCAAAGCATGTAGTTGTGTTACCCCCTTGCCTTCCAGCTATTAACCCACCTGACACTTTACAAAAATGGATGATTAAGAAGAAATTGGCCAGGAAAGACCCCAATCCAGCAAGGAAATGAAAAGCAATAACACTAGAGGTGAAATCTGGATCCAACTTAAGGGGATTTATAAGAGGAAACAGTGAATTGTGGGGATTTCAGCATTGCTGCTGTTTGAACAGCTCTAAGTGTACCACAGGTGATCATCCCAACACAAATGAGGAGAATAGCTGTGAGGAAAAGGACCAGTGGGCGTGACACTAACAACAAAATTCACATCAAAGAAGCTCTCAGCGAAACTCTATGATGTTGAAAGCATGAAATGCTTATAAAATGTTGAAGCTGATCCAGACTTATAAAGAAGTAGGAGTCAACTAGAGACTCTCATTCTAAGTGAAATAAGTCAGAAAGAGAAAGACAAATACCGTAAGATATCACTTATATCTGTAATCTAATATATGGAACAAATGAACCTATCTACAGAAAAGAAACAAAATCATGGACTTAAAGAGCAGACTTCTGGCTGCCACGGGGGGAAGGGGAGGGAGTGGGATGCACTGGGAGTTTGCAAACTATTCCATTTAGAATGGATAAGCTATGAGGTCCTTCTGTACAGCACAGGGAACTATATCCAATCTCTTGAACTAGAATATGACAGAAGACAATATGAGAAAAAGAATGTGTGTGTGTGTGTATATATGTATATATATACATATATATATATACACACATATATATGACTGAGTCACTATGCTGTACAGCAGAAATTGGCACAACACTCTAAATCAACTATAATAAAAAAAATTTTTAAAGAAAAAATTTTAAAAAGAAAAAAAAAAGTATGAGAACTCTCAAATCCCAGAAAATCCTTCTTTGTGTCCTTATAGAATAAGAGGTTACATATGGGTAGGAGGCCTCACTCTTCAAACTACTCTTGATCAGCTTTCTCCAAAGAAATAAAACACATTCATTATCAATGTTTCTAGTATTTTATATTGTGGTTTGTCAAATAGAGATAAAAATTGTTTTGCTATTTTTTAAAATTTTTCTCACATTTATAACCAATGGTTAAAAAAAAAAACTAATGTTTTAACCAAAACTTTTAAAGGTCACAGAAAATTGTTATTTTTACCATGTGTCTAAAGGAAATCTTTGGAGTTCTTGCTGTGGCACACAGTTAATGATCTGGTGTTGTCTCCACAGTGTTGCAGGCCCAATTCCAGGCCCAGAACAGTGGGTTAAAGGACCCGGTGTTGCCACAGCCTGTGGTCCAGGTCACAGCAGTTAGCTCAGATTTGATCCCTGCCTTGGAAACTTCCATATGCCACAGGTGTAGTCAAAAAAAGAAAAGAAAAAGAAAAAAATTATCCTTAAAAATAAAAAGAATTATTTGCATGGTTTCAGCTTGAAGTCATGGATAGGCCTGCCCTCCTGTGCAAACAGAGCTGCCTGTATATATTACATTTCTCCTTCACAGGACCCACAGTGCAGGCAAAGGTTGGTCCAAGAGTGGCTGTGTTACTGCCCATTAAACCTGGAGTTTATATTCCTTGCCAGTGACTAAGCTCCCATGATGCTTCTCAGCCCTTCTGCAAAGATACTTTTGTTGGGCACTCTCACCCTCTGGACAGGCATGAAAAAGTATGCAGAAAATCTGGAAGGACATAAAATTTTAATTATTTTTCCAGGCAATGCCTCAGCTCTTAGGCAGACACAGCCATCAGTTCCCTTAGACTCATCTCGGCAGTGCTCTACACGTTTCCAGGCATGAGTATATCCATCATGGTGGACACTGCCTGCTGACATCTCTGTTCCATAAGAAAAATGATCATAAAAGAAAAAACACTGTTGAAACAACCTACAGATGTGTTAGAGAATCCCAGTTATCATTACAGAAGTGTCCCAGTAGTATTTATTTTGAGAACAGTATAAAAACATATTGATTTTAGGACCTAAAGCAAAATGCTCTCAATTTTTTAAATACTGTATAAGTAAATAGAGAATATTGGTGTTCCTGTGGTGGCTCAGGGGGTTAAGAACCCAACATAGTGTCCCTGAGAATGTGGGTTCAATCCCAGACCTCAGTCAGTGAGTTAAGGATCCAGTGTTGCTGCAAGCTGCGATGTAGTTTGCAGATGTGGCACAGGTCCATTGTGGTTGTGGTGTAGACTGTAGCTGCAGCTCCAATTACACCCCTGGCCTGGGAACTTCCATATGCAGCTGGAGCAGCCATAAAAGGAGAAAATAAAGAAAGAAAAGGAAAGGAAAGGAAAGGAAAGGAAAGGAAAGGAAAGGAGGGAGGGAGGGAAAGAAGGAAGGAAGGAAGGAAGGAAGGAAAGGAAAGAGAGAGAGAGAGAAAGAAAGAAAGAAAGGGAGGGAGGGAGAAGGGGAGAAAGAGAAAGGAAGGAAAAGAAAGGAAAGAAAATTCTGTCTCTTAGAGAGTCTTTTCATATTTTCTCTCGACTTGAATACATATTTTTATCACACTGTGAATGTTTTTCATCTTCTTGGTCACCCCTTGAATAAAGTTTCTCATTTCCCAATGTCAAACCACTGAAAAAAGGAGAAACTGTAATTTTCTTTTATTTACTTTTTGGGAGAGTTTACCCATGATAAAATGGAGCAAAAGCAATGTTTTTCTTTTCTCTAGATAAAAGATACTCACAAATTCAACTTTTGACATTTCCAGACGTATACCACTAGTCACAGCTTTACTGAAATAGTCACATTATTTGCTTGATTTTGAACATGTATTTGGCTATGCAGCCTTGAAGAAGATTACATACAAAACAATTTCCAATTGCGATTTGATGATGGAGGTCACATTTTAAATTATCAATCTGGTGGCTCATTGCTGTAGTTTGAGAGGCTTGGAAATGAGTTGTGCCAACTGATGGTTGTGTAAGTGGATGAAGAAGGCTGGTTCCACCCAGCAAAGCACCAATCACCAGGGCAAGGATAATGCAAACAGTCTCAGCCAACTCCCATGCAGCAGCCAGAAGGAGCAAAGACCTCGGGTTCACTCTCATTTAATATGGAATAAAATCCTTTTTATAGTAAATATCCTTTACCTTTCATCATAGCTAATAAAACATGAATCCAAATATATGAGCCATCCTTTAAATAATCTTTTTAATGCTAATACTCTTTCAGAACTGAAGATTGAAAACATTTTTTCTTTCTTTTTTGTTAAAGTATAGTTGATTTATAATGTTGTGCCAATTTCTGTCGTAGAGCAAAGTGACCCAATGTATATTCTTTTTCTTATATTATCTTCCATCATGTTCTATCCCGAGAAACTGGATATAGTTCCCTGTGCTGTACAGTAGGACCTCATTGCTTATCCATTCTAAATGGAATAGTTTGCATCTATTAACCCCAACCTCCCCGTCCATCAGAAACAAACTCACAGTCATAGAGAACAGACTCGTAGTTGCCAAGGGGGAGGGAGTGGGATGGACTGAAAAGCATTTTGAATTCCACTGTTAAGCACATACACGGTAAAAGCAAACAATCTGGGATTTTCCACTGTGTTTTGGTAGGTTAAGGACCTGGCATTGCTGCAGCTGTGGTGCAGGTCACAACCGGGACTTAGAATCGATACCTGGCCAAGGGAATTCCATATATCATGAGCACAGCTGAAAAAAAAAAAAAAAAAAAGAAAAATATCTACTTAAAATTTGGAGACAATGTGCATATTAAATAGGTGGGCTATTTTTTTAATCAAAATTAAGTTAAAATAAGTAAAAGCCTTTGTTTAGCCAAATTCATAAAATTCTGCAACTCCTGTTATCAAAAACAGTGTGTAGCTTAAATTAGAAGAAGAACTTCAGGACCAGGGAGTCCTGAGGTGGTGGAAAGTCTAGTTCCCAACTTTGCCACTAATTACAATTCTTGAAAATTTTGAAGGAGTTCCTGTTGTGGCGGAGTGGAAACGAATCCAACCAGTAACGATGAGGTTGCAGGTTTCATCCCTGGCCATGCTTAATGGGTTAGGGATCCAGCATCACCATGAGCTGTGGTGTAGGTCACAGACATGGCTCAGATCTGGCATTGCTGTGGCTATGGCTGGCAGCTGTAGCTCTGATTCCACCCCTAGCCTGGGAACCTCCATATGCCATGAGTGTGGTCCTAAAAAGCCAAAGAAATTTTTTTGAGTCCCCCAAACTGAGTTCCCTGCTGAAATTATGATTAACCTCTCTATTCAGAACTTTATTCCCTTTCTTGTCCCCTCTGACTGCAATCCTGTGCTCACAAACCACTAGTCTACCAGAGGCAGATGACTATGGTTGCTGTGGTCGATAACATTGATAATGTACTAACTTTGCTGCTGGCAGTTCATCATCAATGTGCAAACTCAGGCTGGTTCTCCAGGACAGGATGAGCTCAGAGGTTCCTGGGTCACCAGAGACTCATACACTGTAGGCGTCCTGGTTCCTCAAACTACAATCAGAAATGTCACAGAAATGTCACAAGATGATGACTAATCCAACGTCTTCATTCTTTTCCTTTAAAACACTCCCAAACCAAGGGGGAGTGGATCTGTGGCTTCTCTCCCCCTCCCTTTCTTGGTGTCATGCAATAACCCCTCACTTTGCTGCAAACTCCTGTTGCTCGAGATTGACTTTCTGCACCATGGGCACACAAGCCCTTTTGCTCAGTTACAAAAAGGAAAAAGAAAGGAATTATCTTTCACTGAGAGTTTACTCCATGTGAGGCAGTCAGACCCTTGGTTTGTGTATCTCACTTAGTTCTTTCAAGCATCCTATGAGAAGTATCTTTATCTTCCTGTTATAACTGCCAAGGGGAAATGCAGGGCTTCCCAAAGCAAGCAGACAGCTGGCAAGGGGAAAACTCAGAATTAACACTCTAAAATCTGTGCCCTTCTCAACAGGCTAAATCACATTCCCTCTCAAATAATCCAGAATACGTCAGATTCCTTTTCACCATCAAATAGTTTCAAATCCAATGCCAGGGTTTCTTTTGACTTTGAGAGTTCCCAAATGCCACTCAGGCTTTTCCCACCACCTCATGATGCCACCAATATTTTATAATCTTAGGTTTATTTATTTATTGTAATATTTGATTGATTGATTTTCTTATAATGGCCACACCTATCACATATGGAAATTCCCAGGCCATTGGTCAAATCAGGGCTGCAGCTGCTGACCTACACCACAGCAATAGCAATGGTGCATCCAAGCCACATCTGTGACCTATGCCACAGCTTGTGGCAGTGCTGGATCCTTAATCCACTGGGCAAGTCGAGGATCTAACCCACATCCTCAAGGATACTAGTAGCGTTCTAAACCCAGTGAGCCACAATGGTAACTCCCCTTAGTTATACTTAAATCATTACATTTGTATTTTTATTTTTACTCTAAGTAAAAAAAAGGGGTATCTGCCTCTGAGTAGGTTTAAAGACAGTACACAAACTGAAGTTATGATTATTCTTCCATTATGGAACAAAAAAAATCTGCTTTCCAAATTTAAAAATATTTTAGAAGTGTGTATGGCCATATCCTTTATTCAATACCAAGAAAAAACATGAAAAAGACAATATTCATTTGCTAAGAAATAGGACGTCATCTGCTGTGACGGGAAAATACAAATTAAAAAAAGAGCATCAGGAGTTCCCATTGTGGCTCAGTGAATTAAGAACCTGAGTAGTATCCATGAGGATGTGGGTCTCTTCCCTGGCCTGACCCAGTAGTTTGAGGATCTGTCAGTGACACAAGTTGTGGCATAGGTTGACGATACGGCTCAAACCCTGTGCTGCCGTGGCTGTGCTGTAGGCTTGCAGCTGCGGCTCCAGTTCGACCCCTAGCTCTGGGAACTTCCATATGCTGAAGGTGCAGCCCTAAAAAGAAAAAAATGAATTTTTAAAAAGAGCCTTAATTCTCCTTGTTGAAAATAAGAATGCTGTCCCCTCTTAAAGCATTTACTTTGAACCATCTATAATTGTGAGTTCTTTCTCTGCCCCTTTGAAATTAATGTAAATCTTTTTAAAGCTAAAGAAGCCTCTTGCTAGCTTTGTGGCCCAGAATTGTCTTTCTTAAGGACTAGGAAACCTCTTTTTTGTCTTTTTTTTGGGGGGGAGGGCTGCCCCCGCAGCCTGTGGAAGTTCCCAGGCTAGGGGTCCAATCAGAGCTACAGCTGCCAGCCTGCACCACAGCCACAGCGATGCTGGATAGGAGCTGTGTCTGCTACCTACACCGCAACTCACAGCAACGCAGGATCTTTAACCCACCAGCGAGGCCAGGGATTGAACCAGTGTCCTCATAGATACTAGTCAGGTTACCGATGAGCCACAGTGGGAACTCTGGAAACCTCTCTGAAATGTTATCACCCAGGAAAACATGTCCCCACCTCCTAGTTCTGTGGGAGGGAAAGAGCTCACTTGAGCACTGGCTGCTTTTGCTCCCAATGGCAAAACTATGTCCTGTCATAAAAATATGAGGCCTTTTCTTTGGATAAAGCCAACTGGCTAACATAGTCACCCCAACAAGCAAGCGAATTTAGGATGAACTTTGTGACAAATGGTATTGTCAAATCATTTTACTTAAAGACCAGTTATGTTTTGAAAACATGTACATAATCATTTCTGCTCAGCTATACAAAAAGTAAGATTTCTTTGTACCTATATAATCCTTTCACTGATCACCTGTGGTATTTCTCCCTTTCTAGTTTGACGTGTTTATTCAATAATAAAATTGTTTTCTTTCTTTTCTACTTTTATGGGTAAGTCTTCTGAATTGGGAGCAGATTTTGTTATTAATCATACTGCCCAATGAGAGAAGACAGGTCTTCAGAGAATCAGGAGTCCTCATAAAACAAGAGTCTTAAGCACAGTCAGAAAGTAAGAATTGGGAGTTCCCGTCGTGGCTCAGTGGTTAACGAATCCGACTAGGAACCATGAGGTTGTGGGTTCGATCCCTGGCCTCGCTCAGTGGGTTAAGGATCCGGCGTTGCCGTGAGCTGTGGTGAAGGTCGCAGACGCGGCTCGGATCCCGCCTTGCTGTGGCTGTGGCGAAGGCCGGCAGCTACAGCTCCTGTTAGACCCCTAGCCTGGGAACCGCCATATGCCACGCGTGCAGCTCTACATAAAGGCAAAAAGACAAAAAAAAAAAAAAAAGGGAAAGTGAGAATTGCCAGGACAATACACAGTGCACATTTCATCAGCAGATATTTGAAAAGATGGATGTGACTGACAGATAAAAGGAATCCACACCGATCTTTTTTTTTTTTTTTGGAATTAAAGAGGTGTGCTTCATGCCCTTTCAGAAGAACATCAGTTAGTGCAATTTTCTATAAAAGTTTTGATGAAATAAAGTTCATATTCTATGGTAATGAGGTAGGAGACAGAACTCTGCTGGAGGAGAAAATTAAAAAGACCACTTCAATCACTCCTGGGGTCAAGGAGACCTCCCCAATGACGCATGTGCAGTAAGTCTCCAAGGGGTCAGGAAGGGAGAGGCCATAAAAAGTACTGATATCTTCCCGGCACCCTTTGCTTTGGAATCCATCTTTGCCAAAAGATGGGCATGCGTATCGGGGAGGGCCATGCATTCAGTCAGGTGTGAGAAATGAAACAAGATAATTGGCTAAAGGTAAACAAAGACCCAGAAGAACTGTGCTATATAAACAATTTAAATCACCTCTGTGGTGCGCTCCTCACCCTGGAAGACACCCATGCACCTGCATTCCTCTTTGGGGTGTGTATAACTGCCTCGCTTCCGACTTAAATGAACTCCTTCTCTGGTGCTCTCCCACATGCTGCACTGTGCCTCTTACAATATAAACTTTATATCTGTGTTCACAGCCTTTGCCCCCTTGAAGCATTCTTGCTTTCAATAAGGGGCAAGAATCAGGGCAATTCTACTTGTAGCCTCTACCTAGTCTGGTGGCTAGAATTCCTGGTTTTCATCCAGGCTGCCCAGGTTCAATTCCTGAGCAGAGAATTAACATCTTGCTCCCAGCCATCAGTCACTGCTTTGTCTCTGAGACCAGGAAGACTGTCACCAAACCTGTTGCCCCAGCATCATACCCCTGCCCCTGCCTTGAATGGAAAGGGATTGATTATTCATCCAAGTTTCAGGAGGAAGCCTTAAAGAGAAAAACCAAGAACTAGTTAGAACCAACTAGTCCCAAGAGGGTAGAAAATTTGACTTTCAGGAGATCTTGAGCCTCATTATATGCTCTTGGTAGTACATTAGCTAAATGACACACTCACAAGTGCCATGACAGTTGATGATTGCGATGACAACAGCCAGAAAAGCCCATAGAAGATCTAAAAAGGAGAGTTTAATCAGTTCCTGGTCCAAATTACAGCTGGGCTCTCAGAAACTCACGAATATTCCTCCTACTCTTTCCAATTCCCTCCCTTTTACTTTGACCCTCCTATATATTTGGGTTGAGAAGTGATTTGAGAATTAAACTGACACTTCTCCATTCTTTGGCCATTGAATAAAACTTTTGCTGCTCTAGTATCAGCATGGGTTTTGTTACTGGCTGTGGGACTCTGTTCAGAAAAAGAACCTCCCTAGCTGAATCAAGATGTCCCAGCCTGGCCTTGCATCCTGGTGTGGGTCCAGTTAACCAATTCTGTAACAAGACAAGAAACATTTGAACAAAATTTTCCTTGCTCCTTTGGGCATCCTCATTCGTGTGGATTGTGCACCTGCGTTAAGCAGACCTCCTTACAAGGTAACTTTCCTTACTCTTTTAGGGGCCACTCACTTTAGAGATCTGGACTGCATCAACTGTCAGTAATGTCATTGAATGTACAGCCCTCCATCTCAAAAACACACAAAGGTGCAATCCTTGTCAGAGTTTCTGAGAGGCTGTTCCTGGCTAGAATAAATTTTTTGATTCCTTTCTTAGATTGACTAACTTTTTGTTGAGAGTTTTGAACTGCATTAATGGATGTGTTGGGTATGGGAATATGAGGGGCTATTTAAGAACAAAATAAGGATGAAAAGTGGTGGTCGGCAGATGTATTGAACTAAGGCAGTATTTACCAATGTTTACTCTCTTGTTGGGAATAAAAAACATCCAGCCCATAGGATGTTGTGTGAAAAAAGTGTGGGTGGGGAAAAGAAGTTTTGGAGATCACATACTCTATTTTAAACATTCGCAACGTTCATTAGCATATTAAAAGGTTTGAGATATCTTACAGTTAAGAAATTGTCTCACTTTGATTGCATTTTCCCTAAATTTATTTGATGTTTTGTGAGCAGGTAGGGGGGTGGGTCCCAGGAAAAAGAGAACCAAGCGTGGCTTTCTTGACATAACAGAAGACATTTGGGCATCTACATCTAACCCCAATTCATGCCCTTTAACAGGTCGCAGTAGTTAACAATCTTGAGGGAAAAAAATGAATGCAGACAAAGGACTATTTTCATTTTAACAATAGCGAAGATAATAAATCAATTGTCAGTCTCCCAGTTCTGTTTCAATGGTAAAGAGCAAAGCAATAAGCACTCGCTTGAGCTGTTTTGCAAAAATCAAATCCCCTGAAGCCCTCAACCACCAGATTAATTAGAACCTAAGGGAGGAGGATATTGACCTTGTCTGACCTTGGTGACTTCTAAAGCTTGGACACAAGAGTTCCTATTGTGGCTCAGCGGAAATGATTCTGACTAGTACCCAGGAGGATGTTGGTTCAATCCCTGGCTTCACTCAGTGGGTTAAGGAACTGGCATTGCTATCAGTTGTGGTGTAGTTTGCAGATGTGGCTTGCATCTGGCATTGCTGTGGCTGTGGCGTAGGCCAGCAGCTGTAGCTCTGATTTGACCCCTATCCTGGGAACTTCCACATGCAGCCTGCACGACCCTAAAAATCTAAATAAGTAAATAAATAAGTAAATAAACAAATATATAAATCTTAGACCCTGTGGACCTTTGCCCCAATTCTATGCTGAATTCTCCTCTGCTCACATCCCCTCGTGAATATGCCTGTAACCTTAGCTTAAACCTCCCCAACCCTGCTATTCAGGGTGACACTGATTCAGGCAAGGTCCCTTGTGCTCTTTTTAAATTGCTGCAAGCAGTAAATCCTTTCTTCTATCAGTCTTTGCCTCGGTTGTGTCCTTTGGCTCAACATTCACTGAGAGACAAACCACCTTTCAGGGTAACACTTTGAGAACATTTTATAAACTGGCTGTTAAATCCCCAAGGATGCTAGTGTTCCACAGAACAAAGCTCTAGATTGTGAGGAGTCACTGAGAATTTTTTATTTTAAATATTGAAACTGACCACATCAGGGGAACACATTTGGGGAAGTGCTGATTTAAGGCCAGCACCAAAATTTCAGATTTTCTAATCCTCATTAATTGGGAAAAAAAGAGACACACATTAGATCAATCATGAAATGATGCTGTAAATCAGTTTGCTTCAGAGTTTAGCATATGGCGACAGCCTCACTTCAAGGCTTTTGGTTAATGGGAATTAACAAACACAGCTGGACACCTCTGTTAATCAGTCAGAAAGTAATCCACCGAAGCAGCTTTAAAACTGTTTTTTCTTGAGTTTTTGGATTGTGCCTACTCTGATGGAAATGGATTTCATGCTAAGCCTTAGGGACTAAAATTGACACAGCCCTTTTCTATAATTAAATGGATCATTTAAAGTAAAACCTGCTTACAGGAGCATTTTCCCAAGCAAAATAGTAGAAATAAAAATAAATAAATAAATTCCCTTTGTGCTGTGGCGGTTGCTTCCCTTGAAAGTCCAGCCTTCAGAGGAGAACTAGAGGTATTTACTCATATGCAACCTGACACTGAGGATGAAACCTCTTACCAGATTAGGTTGTACGTACCTCCCCTTGGGCCCCGGTCTCTGGCCGAGGCCCCCTGCCAAAGTGGAGAAGATTCTTTTTCCACTTGGGTTCACACAGCCAAAATAACCAAGCCTAAAAACTGAGATTAAAGCTGTGCAAGCCCTGTTCAGTGGCCAGGGAATGGAAAAATGAGAATTTCGTACATAAACTAACTTCTCACCTTAAGGGCGAGAGGTGTTTGCTCTTAAGGAGTGAGTCTATAACCTCCCAGCAGGACCCTCTGAGGCCTTCCCAGAGATGACCCCCCACTCAAGCCTTCCACCTGCCTTTTTATCTAGAGAAAAATTTTTAGTCAAAGAATCAATTTAATCAGAGAAGTGAGAAAATACAGAGAAAAAGGAAACAAGTCAAGCAAAACAGAATAATAATAGACATTCAGGCAAGTCAAGGACCTTAATCAGTTCTTTTTCAAGGACTGTAAGTAATATTCTGAGCCATGTCCTGGGAGCTGCATTGTAGGTGCTGAAGCCGCACCAGTGGGAAGATATCAACTGTATGTGACCCACAAGTGCAAAGACCCCAAACTGATTGGAACCAGAAGGGTGATAATGCTGACTCCCAATTTCCTCGCTACCAACCTATCAGGAAAATGCCCATGAGCTGATCATGCCCTGCTCCCTGACATTATAAGACTCCTCACTACCCCCTCCAAAGGGGGCACAGTCCCTGAGGCACTAGCTTACTGTGTTCGTTTTTTGCCTGGCAATTAAAACTGCTTTTTCTTTTCCCTCCAACTCTGTCTCTGCATTTCTATTTGGCATCAGTGTACAGAGATATCCAGTATTTCAGCAATGGGCTAATGATGGGAGAAACATGAATTAGTTTTCTGGGAAAGAGAGCTTTCCTGGAAACGGGGTGCCACCCCTTTTCTGTCCTTTTTGGTTTGCAACTTCTGGTCATGGCCACCAGTAGGTGAAATCAGTATAGAATGAGACTCGGGGTCTGTGGGATATCAGATTTGTTGCCATCTTGTTTCCAGCTGTTCCATCGGGTTCCACTTGTTTTTCACTTCCTAGAGCATCCTTTATTCGTGTCCAGACCCTGTGACTTAAAGATATGTGTTAGTTCCTGTTCAAGGGAGGTGTTGGTGGGTTTTGAACAAAGATCTGGTGGCCATTCTGGTAAGAAAATTACTGACCCACCAACACCCACCATAACGTGACTTGACTTCTCCACTCTCTTCATCAGCCTTACTTTATCTATCCTGGAGTCTTTCGTCCAACTAAAGGGTTCGATTGTTCACCACATGAACTTCCTGAAAGATCCAGCCACCCTTCAACAGACTCTTTTCTGCTTGAGCTGCAGAGCTGTGAATCTTAAGTTCACGTGTCTGTGGTTTCATTTAAGAGTAAAATTATATGCAAATAGAAACAATTTTGAGAACATATTATGTAAAGCATTGTCTTTACAGTGTCTTTAAAGGAACATGATGAGGGTTCTCCAGGGGTTAAGAAGCACATTTTCACATTCAGTGGCCAGTTTTCCTGGAACTGGAGCCTGCCCAGAGCTCTCTGAGGTGGACTACTCAATGGATAGTCTTAGATAATTGGCTTTGACTTCTACAATTTTCTCAGTATTTCAACACAGGAAATACTGCTGAATTTATATGGCAAAAAGCTTTCAAAATTATTTCAAAAAGATTTTGGACACTTTTTAATATGACTGAATATTATTTCCTGATGATATAAAATTTGCCCATGATCTTGTGATATGAAAGCACATAATTAGGTTCAAAGTCAGAGTGACCCCTTTTAAAATGATTCTCTTGGAGAAGATGGGAGTCTGGTTTTAGTAGGGTCCCAAACTAAGGGATGAAAATTAGCAGATGAGATTCAACATTACTCTATCCTAGTCCAGTAATCCAGTTTACAGTTCTTCAAAACATGACCTTTTCATCTTTCCCCAAATCCCTGTGTTTCCCACTTTGAAATAAGATAAGAATAAAGAAAAGGAGATATCCTAGATTAATGTAATTAGAAAGATGAAAGTCTACCAAGGTGGTAAGACTGAAATTACCTTTACCCATTAAAATTTTTTCACATTCTGATATTTCAAAACCTGAACTTCAAAAACAAACACTAGGCATGAAAAAAGTGACAACACACATTTCCTACTCAAATACTAGAGTATATAATAACTCTTGTGAAAAATAAATGACTGGCACATGGTGGAATGTTGAATAAATGAAAACATTGTCTGTGTAGGTTTACCCTAACTTGTGAAAAGCATGACCTAATGAATTCTTTTACTGGCATGTTTATATCTCTAAATATGATTTTAGGAAAGTTCTAATTGGACCTACACTCTAAATTAATGAAATTATACATTCTAAGTGGGTATCTCTACTAAATCTAGCACAATTATGACATCACATGAGCAATGATGACTTTTTAGTTTTTATTTCTTAACAATATAATATCCATCTGGTGAGAGCAGAATTGCTGATACTTAATCAAAAAGGAAGAGAAGTCAGAGCTAGCAATTTTCAAATTAAGCTCATTAAAAACTTTAATGGAACTATAGACTCAGTGAAAGCCAGAAAGTCAAATTCATGGCCAGTTTCCAGACAGCTTATTCTACATCTTCAATTCAGTGGAAGAAATAAAGCTAGCAAAGTAAATATTAATCTTTGTTATTAAGTCAAAAACTACCGTATTGTATGTGTGTAAGAGACTACAGCAATGCTTCTAGACACTTGCTCTTACATCAAATTTCACTGAAGACAGAGTCAGCCTAATTTAGGAGAATACTGAATTAGCATGACTATGTGCTTTATTCAGGTCACTCTGGAGACTGAATTTATCTGCTTAGGGGGAAGGTCAGCTGGAAGTTAATTAAGGAGCGTTGGAAATGAGTTACATGTAGGCTTCTGTTTAAAAACTAGTAGAATGGAACAATCCATACAATAGACAAAAATAGGTAAGAGAAAATGATGCATCAGGCTAGAATCAAATAAATATGAATTTTAGTGGAATAAGAAAAATACATTTTCTGAGATAGAGATATCCAGTATAGCAGATGAGAAACCTAAGTCTCGACCTAGCTTTAGGAGCAATATAGTTCAACAGGTCTTGTCCAAAAAGAAAAGTAGTTGTGAATCTGACCTTGGTTCTTGTATTTTTCCATTCAAAATAGTCAAGTGATGCAGGCCACCCATGTCTTCATGAGAGGACAAAAGGATAGGGAAGTACATAAAACCATTATGGACTTTAATTAGTCATAAAGAAAACAGACTCTAGTCTGGTATTTAATTTCATCAAAGTCTTAGAAACTGCCTAAACAAATGAAACTCTGCAGAAAGTTTTCTATTTCCTGATAGTGATCAATTTGGTGTTGCAAATTTTGACCAATTTGATTTGAGACTAGTGTTTTCAATTTATTCTTTATGTAATTTTCTGCCTCTAATATCAATTAATTAATATCAATGAATAGTTGATTTACTATCAACCCAATCAATTTTCCAGTTAACATTTAATCTAACAACTATTAATAAATGAGTATCACAAACTAAAATAGCTATTTGTCATAAAATTCTCATTCTAAATTAATTTTTTTGTGTGTGTCTTTTTAGGGCTGCACCCTCAGCACTTAGAAGTTCCCAGGTTAGGGTTTCGATTGTAGCTGTAGCTGCCAGCTTATGTCACAGACACAGCAATGCCAGATCTGAGCCACATCTGTGACCTACACTACAGCTCAGAGCAATGCTGGATCCTTAACCCACTGAGTGAAGCCAGGGACTGAACCCATGTCATCACAGATACTAGTCAGGTTTGTTTCTGCTGAGCCACAATGGGAACTCCAAAATTAAATTATTTAAGGAAGACTGGGCAACAAGTTTGGAGAACTAAATTAATACTAACAGTCAGTTGTTAAAATTTTGATGTGTAATAATTTTGTTGCCTTTCATTTTCTCTTAAATACAGTATTTTTCGCTATGAATAAAAAAAGATTAGTGAAAAGGAGAAGCTTAGAGATGATGCAAATCTGGAGAAAAACTTAAATACTTGAAATAGTTTGGACTTAATATCACATTCAGAAAGGAATTTTTTTAAAAAATTTCTCTAAAAATCGAAACCACATGGTAGCATAGGCTTTAGAATCAAATAGAAATAGGTTTGAATACTTTTTCCACTACTTAATCAGTGGCCAAATGTATATAATTTATTTATTTTCACTGAGTCTCATTTGTAAAATGGGGTGGTGAGAACTTGTGTTTTGTGGTGGATTAACATGGAGAAAATGTATTTAATATCATCACTGTATAGCTAGTGCCTATCATATGTGGTAGCTATTGTTTCTATATTTTAATAAAAGTTCTCATTATTTTAAAAACAACTAAACTCCATCAAACTTACAAAAATAGCTAAGAGGAGGGCTATTGTATATCTAACATTAGAACATTATTTAGACCCTTTTGTAGAAATTATTTCAGGTATGGTATGCTAATAACCTAAGGCTATTACCCTTTTTTTGAAATATTAATAAGTATATTTCCAAAAGAAATTCCCCACTTTAAGAACAACACTTATTAACATCTTATGGAAATTTTGAGTACCAAAATGTGAACAGTTTAGGAAAGCTAATTTAGAACATTTGGAATTCTACTTGCTAATTATTACGAAACTACTTAATCATTTCAATATGTGTTTAAATTATAAAATTACTGCACTACTGTGTATCCATCAGATTCCTAGAAGGACACCAATGATGGTTTAGAAACAAGGTACATAAAGTTATTTTAATAAGTGGAGCTTTTGCAAAGACACGAGCAGGATTTAGAGGAATCAGTTAGGGATAGTGTATGTACCATAGAGCTGGCAACAAGAGCTGGCATCGTATCCAAGCGTAAAGGTAAAAGGAGCAGGAGCAGATATGGTGCTGTGCGGTGATGAGCAGAGCTAAGGAGTCTCTGCTGGGAAACATTACTGACCTGCCGCGGGCCTAGAAGGAAACAGCCCCAACAGGAAGTACTTCAGTCCCTCCCGTCTCCTAGGAGTGTGGTGGCAGCTGAATCCAAAGGGAGGCCAAAGGCAAGACACTCTGCTGATGCCACCCCACAGCAGTCAGTGTCTGAGGTCCTGAGCAAAGTGAAAAAGCTAAAGAGTGGGTCTAAAAAGGCATGAACAAGGGACTTCCCATCATGGCTCAGCCGTTAACGAACCCGGCTGGTATCCATGAGGACATGGGTTTGATCCCCGGCCTCAGTCAGTGTATTAAGGATCTGGCGTGGCCATGAGCTGTGGGGTAGATCAGCAGCTACAGCTCTGATTTGACACCTAGCCTGGGAATCCCCATATGCCATGGGTGCAGCTCTAAACACACACACACACACGCATGAACAACATTCCCTGTAATTGCACATTTTCTGATTTAAAGTTTCTTTGATGGTGGGACACAATGAAATGACCCTGGGATAGGTCATTAAATAGCAATTTTTTTGTTACAATTCCAAATGAGATAAGACTACTAGTCAGGTCCACACTGGGGTTTGGACTCTGGGACCAAGTGATAGCAAGCTGGGGCTGCAGTCAACACTGTATTTGGTAAGTGGGGTAGGGTGAGCTAGACTTCCCAGGCTCCCTGTGGACTGAGTCATTTGAATAATTTCATGGGCTCTGGGATATAGAGGATGTCTTATTGTTAGTAAATATTTTTTTAGATTTTTTTAATGATTTCCTTATTTAAATCTCAATTTATTATATAAAAATAGATTGAGATAGTTAAAATGCAATAAAAAAGATTATGTATAAGAAATTGAGCGTATTTTTTCTGGGTGTATATAAACTTTTACAATTTTAAAAAACTTGAATCATGCTATAAAATTGCCTTGCAAACGTTTGCAATTATTTTTGGTGATATTAAATATATTTTAAAAATATTTATTGGCTGCATATATTTTGTATGACTGATCTCTAATTTATTTAATCACTTACCATTGGACATTTAAGCTAGCTTAGTCCTTCTTTCCTTTTTTATTTTTTAAATATGATGTTATGGTTATGTTACATATATATAAATTTGATTTGATTGCTTTCTTAGGATAAATTTCTATAAGTTGCTTTTTTTTGCTTTTTGGGGCCACACTCATAGCATATGGAGGTTCTCAGGCTAGGAGTCTAATCCGAGCTGCAGCTTCCGGCCTCACCACAGCCACAGCCACAGCAACATGGGATCCAAGCCACATCTGTGACCTACACCACAGCTCACAGCAATGCAGAATTGTTAATCCACTGAGCAAAGCCAGGAATTGAACACACATCTTCATGGATCCTAGTGGGGTTCATTAACCACTAAGCCATGAAGGGAATTCCTATAAGCTGACATCTTTGGTGCTCTTTATTTATTTCAGTGGATCCATATTTCCATCTGATGTAATTTTCTCTCTAACCTTTCTTGTAATGAGGTTCTTCTGGTAACAAATTATCTTAACTTTTGTGTATTTGAAAAGATTTTCATTTCACTTTCACTTTTGAAGGGTATTTTGATTGTTATGGCATTCTAGACTGACAGTTTTTTAGAAATGTTGCTCCACTGTCTTTTTTTCTTGTCTTTTGACATTTTAGAGCCACTCTTGTGGCATATGGAGGTTCTCAGGCTAGGGGTCAAATCGGAGCTGTAGCCACTGGCCTATGCCACAGCCACAGCAACGCCAGATCCGAGCCGTGTCTGCAATCTACACCACAGCTCATGGCAATGCCGGATCATTAACCCACTTAGCAAGGCCAGGGATCAAACCCGCAACCTCATGGTTCCTAGTCAGATTCGTTAACTGCTGAACCACGATGGGAACTCATCCACTGTCTTCTTGATGGCATCATTTTTAGTAAGAAATGTGCTGTCTTCCCTATCTTTGGTTCTCTGTATGTGATGTGCTGTTTTTCTCTGACTGCTTTTAAGATTTCTCTTTATTTTTCAGCATTTAATTTTCAGTGAGTCCTGATGAAGATTTCTTCATGTTTGGGTCTTGCTTTTATTATTTATTAGGCAAAAACAGAGTATCATTTAATCTAGGAAAATTTATTCTCCATAACTGAGGCAAGACCTTCCTAAATAATTTACTCAACACTTCATGAATTTTAAAGGTTTCATGCTGACTGGTGTCACTATTTCTAGTTCTGTGTGAAATCTAAGCATTGATCCTTCAATATTCTACTTATTCTCTGTTCATCATTGGGTAGATTCCTCAGACACATGCACTAATCAGTACTAAGCTGGATATTCAAGTAGGGGGTATAACACAGATCTATAATTCACTCTATGCACAGCTCTCTCCTCTATCAGATTCTGTCCTGCAAACTCTACCCTCCTTGATGTCACTAGACTCTCAACTCTGTCTCCCCAATTTAAAGAATCTCCCACAGGCCACCTGGTTTCACTCTCAAGGAAATTCATTTTGGAAATCCTCGAGACAACAAGCTGACACAATTACTGGGTTTACCTCAATAGCGTCTTGTCTTTTGGGGTCACTATCCTTATTTGACTGATGTTAACTCTCAAGAAAACCATCATTTTATATAATTTGTTCAATATTTATAGTCATTTCAGGTGGCAGGGTAAGTCCAGTCACTGTTATTCCACTATGACCAGAAGCTCAATATCTGGTAGGTTCTTAAAAACTATAATTTCATCACTTATCTGGTATTTTCTATTGCTTCAGTGGAATGATTATGTCTTGTACTTTTTTCATCCCACATGGCAGAGGAATTAGGGCATCTTTTGTTTTTTCTTTAGTATTTTCTGTTCTACATTCCAATTGATTACACTTTTTACATCCTTCTTTTTCTTCTCTTTCCCATTCACCTGGTGATAAAATACAAAAGAAGCACACAAATCACTGATATTTTATTTTTTAATTTTTTAACTTATTTCATTTTTTATTTAAAATTTTTTTTTGCTTTTTAAAGTTGTACCTGTGGCATATCAGTGTTCCCAAGCTAGGGGTCAAATTGGAGCTACAGATGCCGGCCTTCACCACAGCCACAGCAACGCCGGATCTGAGCTGTGTCTGCAACCTACACCACAGTTCATGGCAATGCCAGATCCTTAACCCACAGAGCAAGGCCAGGGAGCAAACCTGCAATCTCATGGTCCCAAGTCAGATTTGTTTCTGCTGCACCATGAATGGGAACTCCCGTTATTTATTTATTTTTTAAATTTTTAGTCAATATTTATTTTTAAAAAACCTAATTAACATCAGTAACTTTTTTTACATGCAGCTGGACCCTTGATTAACTAATCTGATGGGTTTTAGTACTTAAAAGGAAAAAAAATCTATTTTTTATATAATGAAGTAATCCTCTTTCAGATCACATTATATAGAGAAAGAAGGACTCATGTTTAACTTGACGTTGTCATGTGGCATTATTCTACTTCAGTTATAAATACTGCTTTGGAGTGTTCTCATCCTGAGTAAGCTCTCTGACTTTTTTCTTTCTTTCTTTTTTATTCCTTCCTTCCTTTTTTCCTTTATTTTTGAATTTCCTATTGCATAATTTTATTGACTCACTCCCTGTATCTGGTCATTTGTGTAATTTTTATTATTACATCATTTCATTAGCAAGTCCAGTAGGGCATTCTGTGCCATTTGGCCAATACTGAAGGGTGTGTAAATCATTATCTTCTAACAAATAAATTTAAGTTTCAAGCAATGCTTGTAAGTTTTACAGAATCTTACATTTGCTTCTGCAACACCCTACCCCACCATAAAGCAGAGCTTGGATACTATGAAAATAGCTTTGATCTAAGTATGGAAAAGGCTCTGCTGGGGTGCACTGGATTGTTCTATACTAGGCACAGTGAGTAGCAATGCTTTTTGGTGGAAATTGAGAGGAGTTTCACAGACTCAAATCGCATTTCCTCACAGACATTCAAATGTGGTTCTACTGATAGAAACCCTTCAGGTTAGTTTTTACATTCTTCTTACTCGTCAAATCAGTAACCTGGAGTAAAGAGGATCTCAGTCTTACCATCAGCAGGGAGCTGGAGAACTGGTATTGAAGAGGGAAGAATAAGATCAATCTGAAAAGAGGACTCTCACTGTGAAATCTCCTCCAAGTTACAGCACAGTCTGGAAGTGAGCCTGAAGGAGTAAGCTCCTAGCCTGGGAGGAGGGTGGTGACTGTATGTACATTTCAATTATTTCTTTAAAGAAAGATTTTCTCTTTCAAAAAGTGCATATTCTATTTTGTAGCATCCAAAATACTAGATTTGGTAATCATTGTGACTGACATATGAGGTAATTCTAAAGTATATTTGTAAGATTTGAGCTAAGTGTTTTACCTAAGCTTCAAGATTTATTAATTCCAACTCCAAGAAGCTGATAGTTATTTATAGTTAATGATTAGTTTGTGAATCTGAGAACAATATTCTTTTGACAGTATTTCACCATTTAACAATTGCTTTGCTCAGAAACTTTGGGAAATAATTATTTTTAAAAACACATGTTCCTGGGTCCCAACCCATGATGTGGGGGCTGTGGGGGTAGAGATGAAGGAGGAATAAGAAATCATATTTTTAAAAAGTTCCACAAGTTTAATCATCAGCATTGGATGTACTCATTAATTGGACTTTGTTTCTCTAGTCTATTTTTAGTTAACTGGACTAAGCCATTCTTTAAATTGATTTATCTCACCAATTTCTTCCTTCTGGAAACCATCAAAGGTCAGCCTGTGCGTCTCTCTGTAAGCTTCATCAAACTTACTCATGTTGGCTAATAAAATAGGCTTAAATAGAGATTATCTCAAAAGGCTAAGAATATGCATGTTTCCTATTAAATACACAGCTTAGTAATTTTCAGTGGTGCAGGTTTTCATTTAAAAATTAAATAAATTTGTTCTATCAAGTATAAGTTGCTGTCTTAGGAGCCAAGAGTAATTTTTAAAAGGCAACTTGATGAATTTTCATTATACTAATTTGGAAGCCTCTCTCAATCTATAATAAGTTCCTTTTTAACAAACTTTTCAAAGATGAGCTCTGTCACCCCGTCTGTCACAAGCAAGGTGTCTCTAGGCAACCTGCTCAAGCATTGGGCCCACTTGGTTCACACTGGGGACAAAAGACTCTGACACTGGGTTAGATGTTGTGAGGTGCCATCACCCTCATCCCACTTCAGGTCCAAGGCCCTAATTCCCCAATTCCTGAGGATGCTGAGTGCTCAGTAACCCCCACAAGGAATTGTCCTTGGCTCATCCAGCTTGATCCTTTCTCCCAAGGACAGCCCTAAATCCATGATGGAGGACATGAGGTCCAAGTCCACACCCCCTTTCTTCGGCTGAGGACAAAATCTGAAGGACCACAATTGTCTATGGGATTCTTTGATACATTTGTAGGGGCTACATTGCCATTCTGTTTCTTTGTCATTGGCCTCACATTCTGTCATCTCTTTCTGGTATTGTTTCTGAGAGCACTTCCCAATAAACATCCTACATGCTAATCCTCATCTGTTTCCTGGGAAACCTGACCTAAGATAGATAGCTTGCATTATCTGTAATAATTTTAAAATAAATGTCTTTCGACAATTGTTGAATTTTAAATATTAAAATGTCATATTCTATAAATAAAAGTGGATCAAAGATATAAATTTAAAATCTAAAGTTCTAAACCTTTCAGAGGAAAATCTCCTGATCATGAGGAAGGAAAATATTTCTTAGATACAAAACCCAACAAAGGCAGTCCTCATCATGCCTCAGCAGACACAAATCTGACTAGTACCCATGAGGACACAAGTTCTATCCCTGGTCTTGCTCAGTGGGTTAAGGATCTGGCATTGCCATGAGCTGTGGTGTAGGTTGCAGATGCAGCTTGGATATGGCATTGATGTGGCTGTGACATAGGCTCAGAGCTGCAGCTTTTATTCAACCCCTAGCCTGGGAAATTCCATATGCCATGGCTGTGGCCCTAAAAAGAAAAAAAAAAATGTAATCAAAAAAAGAATTAATAAATCCAGTGTATCAGATTTTTTTTTTTTTGGCTGCACCTGTGGCATGTGGAAGTTCCTGGGCGAGGGGTCAAACCAAGCCATAGCAGTGACCCAAGCCACAGCAGTGAAAATGCCAGATCCTTACCCACTGTGCCACAAGGGAATTCCCTGGCTTTATCAGATTTTAAAAGTCTGCTCTTCAAAATATACTGTTACAGAAGTGAAAAGGCAAGCCTCATATTAGAAAATAATTTTTTGCAAAGCATCTGAATATATGTACCTAGGGTACACAAAGAACTCAGAAACTCAATAATAAGAAACTAAAGGACCTGACTTTAAAATGGGCAGAAGATTTGAACAGATATTTCATCAAAGAAGATACACAGAGGGCAAATAAGAACACCATAAATGTAAAACATAATTCAGGGAAAGAACATTAGTAAAATGAACATTAAAACTTCCACAAGATGTCATTGCACACTTACTAAAATGGCTAAAATTAAAAACACTGGTTATACCAAATGTTGGTGAAAGTGTGGGTGAATTGAGGCCTTCATACAGTGCTAAGGGGAATGTAAATTGGTACAAACATTATGGAAACAAAGTTGTCAGCAATATTAATTCTCTCAATCCAAGAAAATATATCTTTCTATTTCTTTTTATCATCTCCAAATTTTTTCATCAGTGCTTTATAATTTTCAGAGTATAGTTCTTTTCTGTCTTTGGTTAAGTTTATTCATGTATATATTATTTTTTTGAATGTAGTTGTAAATGAGATTTTTTCCCTTAATTTCTCTTTCTGATAATTCAACAGCTTTCTGTATGATATAAAATATATTTCTGTATATCTTTTGTCCTGTAAGTGGAAGAATTAATTTTGTTAATATGTCCGTAGAACCCAAAACAATCTGCAGACTCCACACAAAAATTATTAGAACTTAAAAAATTGAATTCAGCAAGTAGCAGGATACAAGATTAAAATACAGCTATCTGTTGCATTTCTTGACATTAACAATGAAATATCAGAAAGAGAAAGTTAAAAAAATTCTTTTTAAAATCGTGTCAAAAAAAAAAAAACCTAGGAATAAACCTAACCAAGGAGGTTAAAGACTTTTAAGCTGAGAATAATAAAACATTGATAAAGGAAATTGAGGATGATTCAAAGTAATGGAAAAATATGCCTTGCTCTTCGATTGGAAGAATTAATATCGTTAAAATGGCCATATTATCCAAGGCAATCTATAGGTTTAATGTGATTCCTATCAAATTACCCATGACATTTTTCACAGAACTAGAACAAAAAAGTATAAAATTTATACAGAACCATAAAAAGACCCAGAATTGCCAAAGCAATCTTAAAGAAAAAGAACAAAACAGGAGGCATAATTTTCTCAGACTTCAGACAATACTACAAAGCTACAGTCATCAAAAGAGTATGGCACTGGTGTAAAAACAGAAATATAGATAAATGGAATAGGATGGAAAGCGCAGAAATAAATCCACGCACCTACAGTCAACTCATCTACAAAAAAGGAAGCAAGAATATACAATGGAGAAAAGACAACCTCTTCAATAAATGGTGCTGGGAAAACTGGACAGACACTTGTTAACCAATGAAATTAGAACACACCTTCACACCATGTACAAAAATAAACTCAAATGGCTTAAAGACCAAAATAAAAGACATGACATCATAAAACTCTTAGGAATGTTTGACAAGATGCCACACAAATTTATCATAAAAACTCAATGAAGTGAGTACAGAAGGAATGTAAGTCAATGTTATAAAAGCAACCTGTGACAAAATCAAGAGCTGATTTCATATTTAATGGTGAAAAATTGAAAGCTGTCCCTCTAAGATCAGGAACAAGACAGAGACTCTTGCCAGTCTCATTTGATATAGTATTGGAAGCCCTGGCCAGAGCAATTAGGTAAGAAAAAATAAATAAAAGCTATCTAAATTAGAAAGGGAGAGTAAAACTGTTACTGTTTGCAGATGACAGGATTTTATATACAGAAAACTCTAAAGATTTCATTTATAAAACTATTATAAATAATAAACAAATGCAGTAAAGTTGTATACAAAAAATCTGTTGCATTTCTATATGTTAGCATGAGGTAGTAGAAATTAAGAAAACAGTACCATTTACAACCTCAAGTCAAAGAATATCATATCCAGGAATAAATTTAATCAGGGCTGTGAAATGTCTGTACACTGAAACTATAAGACTATAAGATATCACTGAGAGAAACTGAAAAGACAAATAAATGGAAAGATATTCTGTGCTCATGGGTTAGAAGAATTAACAATGTCAAAATGTAGGTATAACCTAAAGCAACTTACAGATTTAATGCAACCCCTAAAAAGGGATATTTTTCACAGAAATAAAACAATTTTAAAATTTATATGAAACCACAGAAAGATCTCAAATAACTAAAGTAATCCCGAGGAGAATAAAAAAAAAGAACCAAGGCTGGATGAATCACATTCTCTGATTTCAAACTACATTACAAAGCCATAGTAAGCAAAACAGCAATGGTATTGGAAGGAAAAGATATGTAGATCAATGGAACAGAATTGAACACTCCAAAATAAACCCATACACATGTAGATAATAACTTATGAAAAAGAAGAACGAACATACAATGGAGAAATAGATGGTGTGGAAAATCTGAACAGCCACACGCCAAAAAAAAAAAAAAAAAGACATAAACTAGTCCATTATTCACACCATACACAAAAATTAACTCAAAATAGAGTAAAGACTTGAATGTAAGACCTAAAATTTTAATACTCCTAGAATAAAACATAGGCAATACACACTTGGACATGAGTTTGAGCAATGTCTTTCTAGATATGTCTCTTCAAGCAAGGGAAACAAAAGCAAAAATAAACAAATGAGATTATATCAAACTAAAATGCTTCTGCACTAAGAAGTTGTAATCAACAGCAGTGATATCTACTGTCTTCAGAGCAGAATCCCCCAGGAAGAATGGGATGCAGCTGAGAGGCCACTGAAGAGTTGGAAAGGAACATAAAGAGATTACCCAAGGAAAAGTCCTCTTTGCAAGGTCTTCTTGTATCCTCCTCTCTCCTCTGTCTCAATCCCCTAACTCCCACCCTGTCATTCAGTGCAGGTGCCCATTCATATACCCACAGGCACACCCTTCTCATGTCCAGCAAAGAGACTGGTAACACAATGCCCTCTACTATGGACATGCTCAATGCTGAATGGATAGATGCTCAAGAGTGATGGAACCACCCCCCCCTCCATTCTCCATCCCCTCACCCTGCTTCATTTTTCTACAGCTCCTCGCCACCACCCAGCATCCCATCACATGTTTGTTTACTGCCTTCTCAACTACCAGGTCAGAGACTCCACAGGAAAGAGACCTTGTTTTGTCACCACTGTATCTTTGACTCCTGGAACTGTGCCAAGCCCATAGCAGGTGCTCATTAAAGTTCTGTTGATAAAATCGATGATGTGTTGAAAGGCAGTGCAGGTTAGCAGTGCCAATGCTGCCCAGCTACTTGACTTTGTGCAAATTTCATCCCTGTTAGCCTCGGTTTTTTGAACTACAAAATGGAAATCTTATCTATTTATAGTTGTGAAAATTAAAATTACATGTGATTTTAAAAACTGCTTCTGCACAGCAAAGAAAACCATCAATAAAATGAGAAGACCACCTACTGAATGGGAGAAGATACTTGAAAATAATATATCCAATAAGGGGTTAATATGCAAACTTTATAAAAAATATTTATACAACTCAACAACAAAAAAACTCAAAGGAGCTGAACAGGCATTTTTTTCAGTGAAGACATAGAAAGGGCCAACAGGCATATGAAAAGATGCTCTATATGACTAATTTAATTTTTAGAGAAATGCAAGTCAAAATTATACTGACATACCACCTCATACCCATTGGAATGGCTAGTGTTTTGTTTTGTTTTGTTTTTTGTATTTTCTAGGACCGCACCCGTGGCATATGGAGGTTCCCAGGCTAGGGATCTAATCGGAGCTGTAGCCGCCAGCCTACGCCACAGCCACAGCAACACAAGATCCAAGCCACATCTGTGACCTACACCACAGCTCACTGCAATGCTGGATCCTTAACCCACTGAGTGAGGCCAGGGATTGAACCCACAACCTCATGGTTCCTAGTTGGATTCATTAACCACTGAGCCATGATGAGAACTCCTGGAATGGCTATTATTAAAAAGAAAAGAAAAACAAATGTTGGTGAGGATGTGTAGCTGAAAGAATCCTCATACACTGTTGGCAGGAATTAAAATTGGTTCAGCCATTAAAAATAATATACAGGAGTTCCCGTCGTGGCGCAGTGGTTAACGAATCCGACTAGGAACCATGAGGTTGCGGGTTCGATCCCTGGCCTTGCTCAGTGGGTTAAGGATCCGGCGTTGCCGTGAGCCGTGGTGTAGGTTGCAGACGCGGCTCGGATCCTGCGTTGCTGTGGCTGCGGCGCAGGCCGGTGGCCACAGCTCCGATTAGACCCCTAGCCTGGGAACCTCCACATGCCGCGGGTGCGGCCATAAACCTGCGGCCATAAAATGACAAAAGGCAAAAAAAAAAAAAAAAAAAATAATAATATACAGAACTTTGCTGTACAGTAGAAAATTGACAGAACACTGTGAACCAACTATAATGAAAAAATAAAAATCATTCAAAAAATTAAAAAAGAAAATAAAGAAAATAGTATACATAATCCTCAAAAAAGTAAGAATAGAACTACCATATGATACAGCTATCTCACTTCTGAGGGTTTATCCAAAAAATATACACTGATTTGAAAAGGTATATGCACCCTTATATTCATTATGGAATTATTTCTGGTAGCCAAGATATGGAAACAATCCAAGTGTCCATCAATGGATGAATGGATAAAGAAGATGTGGTATGGGAGTTCCCATAGTTGCGCAGTGGAAACAAATCCAACGAGGAACCATGAGGTTGTGGGCTCGATCCCTGGCCTCGCTCAGTGAGTTAAGGATCTGGTGTTGCCATGAGCTGTGGTGTAAGTCAAAGACGTGGCTTGGATCTGACATTGCTGTGGCTGTGGCGAAGGCCGACAGCAACAGCTCTCATTAGACTCCTAGCCTGGGAACCTCCATATGCTGCGGGTGTGGCCCTAAAAAGACAAAAAAAAAAAGATGTGATATGTTTATACAATGGAATATTACTCAGCCAAAACCATAATTTGAAAAGATACCTCATGCACCCCAATCTTCACTGTGGCAATATTTATAATAGCCAAGACATGGAAGCAACATAAATGTCCATTAACAAAGGATAAAGAATACGTGGCAGGGAATTCCCCTTGTGGCTCAATAGTAACAAACCTTACTAGTATCCATGACCATGAGGGTTTGATCTCCAGCCCCACTCAGTGGGTTAAGGATCTGGCATTGCTGTGAGCTGTGGTGTGGGTTGCAGACATGGATCAGATCTGGTGTTGCTGTGGCTGTGACATACACCAGCAGCTGCAGCTCTGATTCAACCCCCTAGCCTGGGAATTTCTATATGCCATGGGTGTGGCACTGAAAAGACAAAAAATAAATTAATTAATTAAGAAGACGTAGCACATATATACAGTGAAATATTACTCAGCCATAAAATAGAATGAAATAAGGCTGTTTGCAGCAACATGGATGGACCTAGAGATTATCATACTAAGTGAAGTAAGTCGAAGACAAACATCATATAATATCACCTATATGTGGAATCTAATAAAAAATGATACAAATGAACTTATTTGCAGACAGACGGAGACTCACAGACTTTGAGAACAAACTTATGGTTACCAAAGGGGACAGGTGGTGGGGAAGGGGTGGACTGGGGGTTTGGGATCGGCATATGCCCACTGAGATATACGGAATGGATGGTCAATTGGGACCTGCTGTACAGCACAGGGAACTCTACCCAATGTTCTGTGATGGTCTATGTGGGAAAATAATCTGAAAGAGAATAGATGTGTGTTTATATAGAACTGAATCACCTTGGTGTATGGCGGAAATGATCACAACGTTGTAATCAACTATACTTCAATAGAACTTTAAATATATTAAGAAAAAGCATAAAATGTTGCCATTTGTGAAAACACAGAGTTTGATAGCATTATGCTAAATGAAATAAGTCAAATGGGGAAAGACAAACGTATGATTTTACTTTTATGTGGAATATAAAAAAGAATTAAAAATACAATGAATGAGTAAACTAAATCAAACAAAAACCACTACGCAGATGCAGCGCACGGAGTAGAGGTTAGAAAGAGGAGAGGGGAGGGAGGATGAAACAGTAAAGGGTATTCACCGTTGAGTGACTGATGGAAACAAGTTTTGGCTTGTGAGCACATCGTAGGGCATCCAGAAGTCAAAATATAATGTTGTACACATGAAACTCACGTAATGTTATACATCAGTGTTACCTCAATTTTAAAAATTAACTCATCTTTTAACAGTGAAAAATCAGATTAAAATTTTAAAATAGTGTGATGTCACTATAGAGTTATTTGGGGTCAATTATCCCTCTATACCTCCCTTTCACCTCTATAAACATATTATCACAAAGTGTCAGTGGTCTTGGTTGTGCTTCTTTATCTTGCCTTATAAAGTGATATGTTATGGATAAATAACAAGGTAAATTCTAAAGAGTTCCTTACCACCTGTCTCTCATATAAAACTCCTGGTTAAAATATAGCTGTTCTGTTCGGGTTCTGTTTTATATACATGTGTGTAATAATATAGACATATTATAAACTGAAGCACATTGTCATGACGGCAAGCTTACTGGACATGGTTAGAAGGAATTCGTGATTGCTGCCTTTGGAATTCTTTCCCCAAGCATTACAAATTCTCCCAATAAACTTGTTTTGGTATCAATAGGCATCTTTCAATAAAATAGAACACAAAATAGATTTTATCAAAATCAGACTTACTCCAGTAGTAATGGGACCCACTTGCCTTTTGAATCTCAGTAAACTCACTTCCTCCATACAGTGCCCCCAAATTTGCTCACCTTCCTTATCATATGCTGCAATTTTCAAATCATAGCACTTACCACACTTTATTGCAACTGAATGTTTACTGTTTGTCCCTCAGTAGACAGTCCACTTCATGGACCTGTCTCATTTAGCTGAAGACTTCTACACGATGGGCGTTCAAGGTGAATGATTTAATAAGTGAAAGGCATACATCACAAAGCCACCACCTCACCTCCTGGTGGTGAGGAGCCATCGACAACATACAGCCCAAATCTCTTCCTCTTATCATGTATCTCTGGGATCTTTCCTTTAAAACAATATCTGATGAGCAATTTTTATCTTTTCATTTAGTCATTTATTTTTAATTACATTTTTGTGGTTTAAAGTCCTGCATGGATTGTAAATTCCTTCAGAGCAGGAATTTCATTTTGTCTTATATTTGTTTGTATCCCATAGAGTACCCATTTCTTTTCTTTCTTTCAAGGGCTGCAGCCGTGCCATATGGAATTTCCTGGGGCCGGTGATCGAATCCAAACCACAGCTGCAGCAACACCAAATGTTTTAACACACTGAGCTGGGTGGAGGATTGAACCCAAGCCTCCAATGCAATCTGAGCCTCTGCAGTCAGATTCTTAACCCACTGTGCCACAGCAGGAACTCCTAAAGTACCCATTTCTAATGAACATTATTCATAAAAGCTTCTCAGCAAATATCAGGTGGTTGCAAGATTGACTAGATACTAATCCTGCAAGACTGAGAACAAATTATAGTCCCGAAAGAGTTTAGAGAATAGCAAGAAAGCAAATTAGAGCTTTTGATAAGCAATTAGAGCTTTCATCTAAATTCTCACCCAAAAATAGAGAACCAAGGCCATTTTGTGTGACATGCAAAGTCCAAACACAGCCACTGAATCAGCTAGAAAATTTTTGTCTACTTAATTCGTATTTTTCTTTCATGTACCAGTTTAAAGTTGACCTTTCAACGACTCGGAGAAGGAGTGCCTACCTTCCCTGCTGTCCAACATCCTAATACAACTTGCAAGTGGCCTTCCAGCCCTCTGTATCCCCAGTTCTACATCATTAGAATCAACCAACTGCAGATCGTAATACTGTGGTGTTTACCGCTCAAAAAGCCCTGTAGAAGTGGACCCCTGCACTTCAAACCCTCCTTTTTCAAGAGTCAACTGTATTTTGCTTCTAGGTCTAAATGGAGCCAGGAAAACAAAGGAGCGGGATCTTATGTATGAATTTGCAACAAGCACAAGTGGAAACAGGAAAACAGTGAAATGACCCTCGATTTCTGTGGCTGATCATTGTAACCAGTCACTGAAAACACATTGCAAACACTAGGGGAAAGGGGTTAAAATCAGGAGAACCTTCATTTTGTAAAAATTAATGTGAAAACTGAAGAAAATTATTTCCGATACAAGGCACATTTCTGCAGTACAGATTTTGCCCCATGAAAAGCTGATTCATTCCCATTACCATGGTGACCTAGGAGAACACGAAATTGCTGTGGCTTAATGGTTTCACTTAGGGGTCAATTTTCAGACTAACAGATGTGCTCCTTCTTGTCCATACTCTCGCTAACATTTACCGATGATCTTCCATTGAGTTTTAGGATGTATTGTCTCTTTGTTTTGTTTTTGTTTTGTTGTTGTTATTGTTAATTAGGAGGTGGCATTCTAGGAAACTGAAGCAGAGAAAATTGTATGACTTTGACAGGTCTTCCAAGAGTAGCAGGTGAATACACCAACCACTGCTGCTAAGTGCATTTGCCTGGATGTTAAAAAAAAATGTGGCAGAGACCCCTAGAGGGTCATTAAGATCCATTGTCCTCTCCTTCTGGGTGAGGGACAAGACTCCACTTCCCCGAAGGTTGGTGTGGCCATGAGAGCTGGGTTCACCCAACAGAATAGGATAGGAGGTCACAGGTGCCACATTCAGAGACATAAAGCCTCCTATACTTGCAGGTCTAGGTCCCTTTCCCCTCTGATTGACCAGAACGGAAGTGCCCTGTGTGACCTTGGATGCAACAGATCAAAGGGGGCAGAGAAACTCTCAGCTGGTCTGTGAAAAATTAAGTAAAGGAAAGCACGCTGTTAACCGTTATAGCTGTCGGTACCATTACAGAGAAAAGCAATTGTCTTCTTATTCCCTAAAACTCTAAATTTTAGGGACTTGTTATTTGAAGCTTACCTGACCCTAACTAATACTGACCTCAGGCATGGTATATAAATATGTGCATATGTGTCTCATGAAGTCGTAATCATAAACTGAGAAGAGATATAAGTATTAGAAACTTAAATTGTAAGATCCAAAAGAAAAGAAAGAATAAATTACCACAAATTACTTGGTCTTGCATGAAAATTAGAAATAGCAAAGTGTATGTTATACTTGTGTCTTTTGCTTAGCATAAACAAATCTAACAAAAGTCTGAATTAAAGGCTTTAGGAATGTAATCACAAATCCTCTAAACTATATCCATATATTTTCAGGAAATTCTGGGTTTCTGTTATTATTTGGAGTTACTTTCTTACTCACATGGATGCATCAAAACGTGACAACCGGCCACTGTTTGATTACCATAATTGTGTCTAAATAGAGACAGTTTTGGTAAATCACCCCATTTCGATATACTACCAATTTCAAACGAGCAGATTTGCCATTCGGTAATAATAACGTTGATAATGCTGATGTTAAAGCAGCTGTCCTCGTGCTCATTACTTACTACGATGTAAATTTAATCCTCACACCAGAGTTGAGGGAGGTGTTATCACCTACCTATTACTCATGAAAACCTGAGGCTCACAGTTAAATGTCTTGCCCAAAGTTACTGGAACCAGTATCCGGACCCAGTGTACCATCTCAGAGAGCTGAGTACAGTACCAGTGCAATCACTTCCCAATTTCCTTGTGACATTATGGCTTTACAGACAATTTCTTGTATTAGCCAGACCCGGGAACAACATCGTATTGTAAGCCAGAACTAGGTCCTTCAGTCCTTAGCTTTTTAGAAGAGCTTTTTTTTTTTGGCTGTTTCATGCTGTGGCTTGATATGGGATCTCAGTTCCCAGACCAAGAGTTGGATACTAGTCAGATTCATTTCCACTGCACCATAACAGGAACTCCCTGTGTAATACAGTTTTTAAATTGCATAAAATAAAGATGAAGGAAGCATGGCATGTAGGAAATATCAGACTGCGGAATCACACCCCTCTAGCTTTCAGTGGTAATTTCTGTCTTTACTGGGGTACCCTTGACAAATCTTTAATAGTCTTGATGCTTGGCTTTTATATAAATAGTGCCTGTCTTGGTAAGTTGTTCAGGAATTGGAGATGATGTATATGGAAGGATGGAGTAATTCAAATTTCTCTGAGATTTTATGAGATTAAATTGTAATAAAGTCTAGCATAGTATGGTTTTTTAATGGGTAACATCTGTCATTATCGTTGAGAGAAACTTACACGAAAGTATACAGACTGGAAGACTCTTACTGAAGGCCAGCAGTCGACAGTAAAGACCATGGTTTAGAATGATAACTGAAAGGCAACAAATTACTGTGGAACATCTTACTATTAAATAAAGAGAAATGAAGAGCAAAATTTGGAAATAATATTAACAGATGCCTGTGTCATGTTTCTAACTTTTCAAATCATTAGTAGAAAGGAATTTAGTAAGTATAGTAATTGAGCTTTCATTTCATGTCCAGCATCAAATAATGATGGAATTTGCTAAAAAGACATATGTAATGCCATTGGATTACTTGCGATGCACTCGGAGAGAATGGAGACTTTTTTATCTTAATGGAGACATTTTAAAGTCTAAGGGGAAAATATGAAAAAGAACCAATATGGTGATAAAGGTAGTAGGCGTGAAAGGAATTCAAGAAAGCACCCCACCACGGGGTAGTCAGAGGAAGACATGGCGAGAGAAGTGCGTGAGGACAGGTGAGGTGGGGGTGTGGGTACAGGGGGAGGAAAACCCTGAATACCACCCCCATGGCTGGAAGGAGAGATGGAGGTTCGGGGAAGGCAAGAGGATTAACGTCAGAAAGTGGGGATGAGTGGAGACAACCAGGGTCAAAACTGGTGGAACCAGAGGGTGGAGCTTCAAGGTCTGCTGTAGATCTGAGAAGTGGCTGAAAACAAAAGTGTAGAATCAGATCTGTCCTCAGAGTCTTGCTCTGACATTTCTGGGCTGTGTGACTTTTGGAGGGCAGATAGCCCTCTCTGACCTTCTGTTTCTTCATTCATCGCATGTGGAAAAATATTTAAGTCAGACGACTGCTATGCATATGGTGCCAATTTAAATCCCAGAAGATTATGATTCGCCAAAAAAAAAAAAGTTCTTAAAAAGAAGCCAAGGACCAAAAAAGTTTGAAAGACAAGCCTCGTTTCAAAAAGCAGACTTGAAAATCAAGAAAGCAAATGACTTTAAAGAAATTCTTAAAGCTGAGTGATTGCCACTCTCAGCCCTGTGTTCCTTCCATTAAATCACACTTATTTTCCAATTTTGCAAAATCCCAAATACACATGGAGCAATTTAGAAATCGCAGAGCTAGAAGAAAATTTTATTAAAAGTAATTAAAACTTGTATTATCCATTATTTTATATTCTAGGATAGTATACATTATTAATAACATATATTAAAAAAAATCACAAACCAAATAAGGATTTGATCATATGAAGGGTAAATTAGATAAGAGCATTCTGTATTACATTTACTGAAGTTGGAAACCATCCTGGGGTTATGTAAAAAATTAGCTTGTTCTTAGGAAATCACACTGAAATATGTAAAGGAAGGCAATTGTTAGGTTTTGCTGAGGGAAGAATACACAAGGCCAAGTTGGTAAAGTCAGATTTATTAAGGCACCTGAAGCGGACGGCTGAGCTCAAGATAGCGCCAGCGCCAACAGCTAAGATCTGTTCCCATTTTAAAGGATCTGTGGTGGGAGCTGATGGTTTTATTTTATTTATTTTCCTGTGGAAGTTCTGCTTCCATTTGAAGTTCACATAAAGGTGTTAAACAAACATGCATGCTCTCCTTTGCCGTCTTACCTGAAAGCCATATATTCATCAAATGAATGCCCTAGGAGACTCAGAAACATTCTTAGTAAGTCTCTGGCTAAAGTTTAATTTTATCACCTCCAGGGCATAAAAGAGAAGTTCCTGGGAGTTCCTGTTGTGGCTCAGTGGAAACAAATCTAACTAGCATTCATGCGGACACAGGTTTGACACCTGGCCTCACTCAGTGGGTTAAGGATCCAGCATTGCTGTGAGCTGTGGTGTTGGTTGAAGACGTGGCTCAGATCTGGCATTACTGTGGCTGTGGCATAGGCCAGTGGCTACAGCTCCAATTCAACCCCTCGCCTTGGAACCTCCGTATGTTGTGGGTGTGGGCCTTGACAAAAGACAGAAAAAGAGGGGGCGTGATTTTTTCTCAGTGTGTTCCTGGGGGTGGAATGGAGCATGCCCAGAGTTTCTAAGTTAAATTAAATCAAACATTCCTTTCTCTCTTTGCATCACGTTAAGGGTTTTTAATAGATTGCCTAGTTGGTCCAGGCAAGGATTGTTCCAGCAGTTACAAAGATCAGCCCAACAGCCTTAAGTTTTCTGGGACCCTTACAATTTAAAACACCCTTATTTCCATCAAAAGTCCAGGGCTTAACAGAAAGTCTCACATTATGGTAGCACACACTCCTTTAAAAAAAGAAGTGATAAAAAAAATGAAAGAAATGAAAATGAAAAATGTTAGACCTGGTAGCATTTTCCTGGGTTTTCAGGATTTCCGCAGTGTGAGGACCTCCTGGTAGCAACCTGAGCAGCTGCACCGAGAAAACACTCTGAACTGGCTGGAGTACGTTTCCTGCCGGCCGAGACCCCAGGCACCGCTGCTAACCCTGGGCCGAGTTACACGAAGAATCAGAAAATCCGAAGTGGGACCGTACAGATGATCATCTGGTTAAACGTTTGTATCATGTAGCTTAAATTCGAGTTGTTGAATAACCTGGCAAGGATGGATGGAGCTAAATGAAAGAGGTGAGACTAAGCGTCAGGCTTCCTGACTATGCCCGTTTTTACTTTACCACTCCCAACTCCTGAGAGTGAAAGAATGCACCCACCATTCAAAGCTCCCGTCCCCTGGTGAATTCCTAAAGAGACTAAACCCCAATATTTTAAAAAGCCAGACGTTTAGAAATGTTTGAAGGAGCCCCTCCCCCAAGCTTGTAAATAATGTGAAACTGGTAATGAAACAAAAACACCTCTGACTCGAACCCAGACTAAACCCAGACTGGGACAGGAGCCCAGGCGTTTTTTTGGTTTTGTTTTTATTTTTCCATTATAGTTGGTTTACAGTGTTCTGTCAATTTTCTACTGTATAGCAAAGTGACCCAGTCACACATAGATATACATATTTGTTTTCTCACATTATCCTCCTTTGTGTTCCATCACAAATGACTAGATATAGTTCCCAGTGTTATACAGCAGGATATCATTGCTTATCCACTCCAAATGCAATCATTTGCATCTATTAACCCCAGAGTCCCTATCCATCCCACTCCCTCCCCCCCGCCCTTGGCAACCACAAGTCTGTTCTCCAAGTCCATGAGTTTCTTTTCTGTGGAAATGTTCATTTGTGCCATATATTAGATTCCAGATAGAAATGATATCATATGGTATTTGCCTTTCTCTTTCTGACTCAGTTTACTGAGTGAAGTAAAGTAAGTCTCTACTTCCATCCATGTGGCTGCAAATGGCATTATGGCATTATTTTGTTCTTTTTGATGGCTGAGTAGTATTTCATTGTGTGTATGTATCACATCTTCTTAATCCACTCATATGTTGATGGACACTTAGATTGTTTCCATGTCTTGGTTATTGTGAATAGTGCTGCAATGAACACACAGGTGCGTGTATTTTTTCAAAGAAAATTCTGTCCAGATATATGCCTAAGAGTGCCATTACTGGGTCATATGGTTGTTCTATATTTAATTTTCTGAGATAACGCCACACTGTTTTCCATAATGGTTGTACCAATTTACATTCCCACCAACAGTGTAGTAGGTGGAACTCCCTTTTTTCAATTGGACCACTCACCTGGTGTCTGGATTTACTGACCCAGGTTCTTTGTGTCTCAGACAGAAGGAATTTAGTGAGAGACAAAGCGACAGGCAAGAAATAGATGTATTAAGATACAAGGCTTATGAGAGATACAAGCAGGCAGGCAAGGAGGTTCTGCCCTGAGGATTCGGTGGGCTACAGTTTTACCATCCAAGGGGAATGGGGGAGAGGAAAAGACTGCCTTCTCCCTCTTTGAGTAGACATCAGGATTTCATGTTGAGCTCCTCCTTTGTATCTGATAAGAGAGCATTTGACCCTATGAGGTCAAACTAGCACTGTCCTGGTGCTTGTTCAAATCAGCAGAAGGGTGGTAACACAGGCTAAATTACATTGAATCATCCCAGGTTTCTGAGTAATCAGGGTCTTCCAAATAATAACGGTCACCTTTCCCTTAAATTCCTGTCCTTGGTCCTGAGAGTCTTTATCTTGCTGAACCTGAACGCAGACTTCATTGTCTCTTTAATTTAATGAGATGAGGCATATCTTGTGCTTCTCTCTATGGTTTTATAGTTAAGCAAGCCTGCTTCATCCTGATGGCTCGCTTGAGCGATTGTTAATTTACAGTGGTCTCCTGAAATTCCCTAGGTTTCCCTGTCCATCAGTTGCCCCCTACTGGGACTTCTTCAACTACCTGTGTCACTATCCTACCACATCCCTGTCAGTAACAGCAGTTGTTGCCTCTACAGAAGGGAGCTTATTGGCTGGGGTAGGAAGGGGGAGGCAGAAAATTCATTTGCTATATATTTTGTGTCTTTTAGGTTTTGTTCTCTATAAGAAAATTATTTTTTAAGTAGTTCATCACTAAAATAGATAAATTAAAGATCTGATACAGAGAGAAACTAGTGTTTGTAAGGATTAAAAGCACTAAGTTGACAGGGGGTGGGCTCGTGATAGTTAAATTTTTGTGTCAACCTCACTGGCTGCCCACATATTTGGTAAACCTATTTCTGGCCCTGTCTGTGGGGACGTTTCTGTTGCAGAAACTTGACTTCTGCCCACAGGTGCCGAATAGAAACCTGGAGACAGAATTTTGGGTGAAGGAGAAAAGAGCAGCTTTTATTTGCTTTGCCAGGCAAAGGAGGCCACTGCAGACTAAAGCCCTTAAGACTGTGCCCTCTCTTGAGAGAAAATAGGAAGGGGTTTTACAGTTTGGGGGTGGGAAGTAGGGCCACAGGTAAGGATCAGGGTAAATACAAGCTTGCATTCTTCTTCATTTTTGGAAAAATTTCAAAATCATCAAACATCGTCTGGTGGTCCTGGGACTGGGTTCTGGTGGTTCTTGAGACTCTGCACTATGACCCACTTTCTGGAATGAAGACTGCTTTAACAAGTAGTTAACCTCTCCCATTTGGAGGGGGTTTAATTCTGCAGAAAGCTTCAAAGGTATTGCTATGAGCATCCCTTGTGGGGGAATCAAGACCCTGCCCCAAGGCTGCAGGGTTTTTTTTTTTTTTGCTTTTTGTGGCCGCACCCGTGGCAGGTGGAGGTTCCCAGGCTAGGGGTCTAATTGGAGCTGCAGCTGCCGGCCTACGCCAGAGCCACAGCAATGCCAGATCTGAGCCGCATCTGCCACTTACACCACAGCTCACGGCAACTCCGGATCGTTAACCCACTGAGCAAGGCCGGGGATCAAACCTACAACCTCACCGTTCCTAGTCAGATTCGTTAACCGCTGCGCCACGACAGGAACTCCAAGGCTCCAGTATAGTTTCTTGACTGCTCCTCTCTTGTCGCTGCATCCTCTCCCTTCCCTGATCAGCAACTGCCCCTTGGAACTCAAGGAAGGTCAAGGAGGCCGAACTAGGCCTATTTCCTACAAACAAGAAATGGGGGACACAGAAAGGCTTGGGCCCAGCAGTCCCACGGGGGCCTGCTTGGCTTCATTTCCTGATGAGATCAGTGTTTTTTGATCAGCAACTCACTAAGCAGGTGCCTTTTCCTGGGGTGGGTGGCCAACATCTGACCCCTGGATGGAACAGAACAAAGATGGAGGGAGTGAGGTCTCCTAATCTGCTGAGCTGGCACGTAGGTTTCTCCCACCCCCTAGACTAAGACCAGAACCCATGGCTCCCCTGATTCTCAGGCATTTGGATTGTAGCCTATGTCACAGCACGAGCTCTCCTGGGCCCCCAGCCCACAGATCGTGCATTGTGGGACTTCCCAGCCCCCACGGTGTGTAGCTAATTTCTCACATAACATTTATCTCTGTGTTTCTCTCTCCCTCTCCATGCATATGTTCTACTGTGTCTGTTTCTCTGGAAAGTGCTGACTAAAACGGTGTGTTTATTATGTCAGACACCATATACGCATGATTTCATTTAATCCTCGCAGGGATACAGAAAGAATTCTGTGTGTGAAAAGATAGGAGAAATCAGGTCAGTGACCCTTCCCTTCCCCCTAATTCGCTGGGAACACCTCCAGGGAAATGTAAAAAGGCTGGTAACCCAGGCTAATCCTCTTGTCAGCGTGTTAACAGAAACTGTGAGTAAACATACTAATTATATTTGCCAGGAGGAGATATTTATCTATAGAATGTTGTTGTGTTTTGTTTTTATTTTTTTGCTCTTTAGTGCTGCACCCAGGGCATATGGAAGTTCCTAGGCTAGGGGTCAAATCGGAGCGCACCTGCCAGCCTACACCACAGCCGCAGCAACGTGGGATCCAAGCCATGTCAGTGACCTACACCACAGCTCACCGCAATGCGGGATCCTTAACCCACTGAGCAGGGCCAGGAATCGAACCCATATCCTCATGGGTATTAGTCGGATTCATTTCCGCTGCTCCACAGCGGGAACTCCTATAGAGTGTTTTTAATAGGGTGTGTCTGGTTATGCATAACACGTGGGAAACCCGCAAATCTACGGTTTTATTGGCATGGCTCTGGGGAAAATGTCACCTAAACTGGCACATCTCCAGGTGTGGTAAACCCACTGCAGTTTGCATTGAAACTCCTGTTTTGTTAGGGGTCCGAGAGGACGTGTCTGTGCAGGACACAGGAACTTAAGGCAGCAACTCAGTGTCCCCGAGCTTGCTATACTCTCGCTTCAGTGCCTCTCAGGAGAACGTTCCTCGTTCATAGGCTGCGCTTTTGTGATTATTCTCAAGCAGAAATTTTGTAAGAGACCCACCTGCACATGGGCACTCCTCCAGTGGTGAGAGAAAGAGAGAGGCAGCGGAGAGAGGGAAAAGACTGAAAGGAGCTGTCTAGAGAGGCACCTTATGAAAGCTGACAGTTACCATTGTCGCAAGGTAGGACTAGGTCTTTTGAATGTAAGAGTAATGTTTCTTCATCCATGACTCTAGGATCCAAGCATTGAATTAAGGTACCGACATCACCATGACAACCGCTAGAGGCTGCAGCGTGGGATTGTTACAAGCTTGCCTCTAAAGGCTGATTGGCTGGCTGTGGATCCTGCTCTGCTCCCTATTAGCTGCCTGGGAGGCAGGCTGCTTAATTCTCGGTGCTGCACTTCTTTCATCTGTAAAATGGGAACAGCATTCCCAGTTCTTATCTCCTAGGGCTGTTGTGAGGATTAAAGGAGATAATACATACAAAGGGCTTCGAATGAAACCTGTGCACAGTAAATGCTTCCCAGGAATTATTATTATATCCTGTATTCTATCTGTGGTTCGAAAACACAACCCTCCCAGTGGAAACGAATCCAACCAGTGTCTGTGAGAGGGCGGGTTTGATCCCTGGCTTTGCTCAGTGGGTCGGGGACCCGGCGTAGCCGTGAGCTGTGGTGTAGGTCGAAGACGCAGCTCGGATGCCATGTTGTAGTTGTAGCTCAGATTCGACCCCTAGCCTCCTAGCCTGGGAACTTCCATATGCCGTGGGGGCGGCTAAAAGGCCAAAACAAAATAAAACAAACCCTCTTTCATGAGTTCAGGCAGCAGCAGAGTCAAAATTTCAATTTATCTGCTTCGATGAGACACAGTTCTACCTCGAAAGGTTTTGAAGCTGTTTTAAAATGAAAACTATGGGAGCCCCTGCCGTGGAGAGGTGGGTTCAGGGTCAGGCGTGGTGGCTCTGGTCGCTGTGGGGGTGAGGGTTCAGTTCCGGGCTCAGCACAGTGAATTAAACGATTCAGTGTTGCCACAGTTGTGGCACAGGTTGCAGCTGCAGCTCGGATTCTGTCCCTGGCCCAGGAACTTCCATACGCCACAGGGTTACAAAAAAAAAAAAAAAAAACATTTTTAAACTATGTTTCGCTCTCTGATCCCAAAGCACTTTGTGCATGGATCTGTTTTGCCATTTTATGAAGGCATCGGATTTGGGTTGGCCTTTTGCAGCCATCTCTTCCCAACAATGATTTCAGAGCAGAACTGTGGTGCATTCGTCTCTGTTTACCATTGCCCAGCATAATGAATATATAAATGCAGCAAATTATAGTACACATACTGTCAGGTCTGTAATGTTTTTAGGTCTGTAACTTTTGGACTCTTCAAATCCTATTACTCGACTTCTATATTTTATTACATGCAGTCATTCTTAAGGACATCTTTGGCAGACCACTGCCAAAAATTTTAGTGCTATTTAGTGGCAGCTAAAAGAAGACATTTCTCAAACTGTATTCACCTCTTTGATTCTAACCATAACGTGCCACTTAGCAAATGTCACTGATGACACTCAGAGTAGTAGCTCAGATTTATCTCATTCCAGGATCAAAGAAACGTATTATCTCCTGTCATAATAAGGACATCTTCCCAACAGCTGAGATCTTGAATGCCTCAGTTAGGCTACAATAATTTAATTAGGGCTGTGACTCGCCTCACAAATAAAGAAATCAAAACAAACATGCATAGGATTTCCCATCGTGGCTCGGCAGTAATGAACCCAACTAGTATCCATGAGGACAAGGTTCCATTCCTGGCCTCACTCCGTGGGTTAAGGATCCAGCGTTGCCGTGAGCTGTGGTGTAGGTGGCAGACATGGCTCGGATCTGGCATTGCTGTGGCTATGGTGTAAGCCGGTGGCTATAGCTCCAGTTTGGCCTGGGAACTTCCATGTGCCTCAGGTGCAGCCCTAAAAAGACAATAAATAAATACATAAATACATAAAAATAAACACGTATAGAAAATGCCTTCATTCAGGAACAAGCAGAACATCAGTAGAGCAGGTCTTATTAGAATTTTTCAAACATTCTCAAATTTGTTTGTCATGGCTGGTCTCTGTTTTCTGTAACTTACACAGGCATGCACGCACGCGCACGCGCGCGCACACACACACACACATACACACCCCACTCCACAGATACATCCAGAATTATAGAATTTGAAACTGTGAGAAAGGGGAGAGTGCTGACTGGCTGACTGATAGAGGAAAGCTGTAAAGAATGAAGTGCGAACAATGTCACTAAGGACTTACACGCTAATGTGAAACGTTGCAGGGCTGTAGCTTCTTATTAGTACCACACATTTTTTTTTTTCTCAGCTCATTCACCATGCCCATAAATGCAGTAAAGCTGTAATAGTGTTTAGGGGCTTTGATGTGCAAAATCCATTCCCATATGTCCCTTCTGCCTGTGAACCTGCTTTCTTTTGTTTTTGTTTTGTTTTGTTTTGTTTTTTGCTTTTTAGGGCCGAACCTGAGGCCTATGGAAGTTCCCAGGCTAGGTGTCGAATTGGAGCTACAGCTGTCAGCCTACGCCACAGCCACACCAACACCAAATCTGATCCGTGTCTGTGACCTACACCACAGTTTATGGCAGTGCTGGATCCTTAACCCATGGAGCAAGCCCAGGGATAGAACCAGCAACCTCATGGTTACTAGTCGGATTCGTTTCTGCTGAGCCATTATGGGAACTCCTGAATCTGCTTTCTTGGTAAAAGAATTGCACTTGGCCTATAGGTTCCCACTGACCAGAAAGGTGAGCACATTGGATAATCAAAATATAAGCAAAATGCATGATTAGAAATTATAAGCCAGCTCCACAACTATATGGAATATACTGATCTTTAAAGTCAGGCTATAAAGAATTTTTAAAAGCACTGCAGATCCAATTCTCAAATGTCCCCGTATTAAACCGTATCTTGAGGGAGTTCCTTTGTAACGCAGCAGGTTAAGGACTCAGCGTGGTCACTGCAGCAGCTTGGTTGCTGCTGAGGTGTGGGTTCCATCCCTGGCCTGGGAACTTCTACATACTATGATGCAGCCAAAAACAAAAGCCCCCCCCCCAAAAAAAAAACCAAAACAAAAACCGTAACCTCACTTGAACATCAAAGTAGAGTATTTTGGTCTAAATTTCTGAGTTTTGGGTGCTAGAAATATTAAAACGTATTTCTGATTTTCTTTAGTCAGACATGTATGTTGAGTGTATGTATGTAACTGTAATTGATTGCATTGTACCTGGATATTAGGGCTATTTGAAAATGGGTTATTGAGAAATAAAGACAAGTTAAAAAAAATTAAAAGCTTCTGCATTATTGGGCCAATTCTTTGAGGATAAAAATGTTTTTAAATGTAAACATTCAGCCTCCCAAAAGCCTTTAGTGTATGTAACTCTTTTATTTTGTATGGATTGCAAGGGCGTAGGCTTATTTATTATGCAAAAATGTAAAGAAATATTTATCTAGTAAAAGCCACAAATGATTAAACCCCAACATGCATTTATATGGTTTCTGCATAGTAGAATATATACATTTTATTATACTAAATTGAATATAAGCTCCTGACACGACAGAAATCCCATTGTTTAATCAATATTAAAATTAGTCAGGGTGATATGCTGAAATTTGAATACATACAGAAGGATCTGTCTTGTGTCTATGAATATCTTAGTGCCTCGTGTTGAGCAGAATAAGAATCTCATAATATAGATTTAAGATAAAGAATTGTCCAGAATTAGTTTATTTTTCCATTAGTAACTGAATGATAGGAAAAAGCAAAGATAATTGAAGAAATGTTGAACAATGGCAAGTTTCTTGGCTTATATTTGTCAAAGGGAAAATACATACACACACACACACACACACACACACACACACAGACAAGTCATAAATATTTTCTTTCTGCCATGTGTATACAGCAGAGGTTCTTAACCGGTAATCCAAGATCATGGGAGAAATAAAAACTATATTTTTTTCCCTTAACTTCTAATTGAAGTTTAGCATTTTCTCCAATGATTAATGTATAGGAAAAATTAAAACAAAACAAACACCACCATACTACTAATACTATAGTAGAAATCAGATATTTTTCATATCACATAACGGTGGTTACAAATATTATTTTATTATAATAGTAATCAGTATTATATTTTTTTAAATATTATATGATACTATTATAATAGTTATATAATAGTTATTTATAGTTATTATTAGCCATTGCAGTTGTTATTTAAGCAATAAGTTTGAAAGTACACATTTTACTATAACACACATTTTTAAAAGTTTTATAGGAGTGTAGTTGACTTACAGTGTTGTATTCATTTCAGGTGTATAGCAAAGTGAATGAGTCATACATATACGTCTATCCATTCTTTGTTTTTCCATATAGGCTATTAAAAACTATTGAGAGGATTTTCCTCTGCTCTGCAGTGAGTTCTTGTTAATCATCGATTTCATACAGTAGTGTGTGTATGTGCCCTCCCAATGCTTCCCTCCCCACGATGGGTTCACCTATGGTAACCATAAGATCGGTTCTGAAATCTGTGAGTTTGTTTCTGTTTTATGAATAAGTTCTTCTGTATCATTTTTATTAAATTCCTCATATAAGTGCTGTCACATGGTATTTGTCTTTGTCTTTCTGACTTCCTTCACTTAGTATGAGATTCTCCAGCTTCATCCATGCTGCTGCAAATGGCATTATTTTGTTCTTTTTTATGGCCAAGTAGTGTTCCACTGTATATATAGATACCACATCTTCTTAATCCATTCATCTGTCAATGGATATTTATGTTGTTTCCCTGTCCTGGCTATCGCACGTAGTGCTGCACGGAACATAGGAGTGCGTACATCTTTTTGAATTATAGCCTTGTCTGGATAGATGCCCAGGAGTGGGATTGCTGGATCCTATGGTAGCTCTATATTTAGTTTTCTGAGGAACCTCCATACTGTCCTCTATAGTGGTTGTACCAATTTACATTCCCACCAACAGAGCACACATTGATTTATAAATATTATGATTATTGTATTTTAATACCATTTTTTTCCATTGCGTACTTACAGATTTACTTTATGCTCACAAAAACATCCTGAGAAGGAAACCATAGACTTCATTAGAATGCAAAAGGGGTCTGTGTCAAAAACAGAAAAATGACCCCTCAAAGATCTCATGTGCCAACCCTTGAACCTATGCCTATGTTACTCCCAGGCTAAAAGGGACTTTGCAAATGTGACTGAGTTAAGGATGTTGACATGGGAAGATTATCCTGGAGTAGTTATCTATGTGAGCCCAGTGTAATCACAGGGTCATTGTAAGAGGGAAGCAAGCGTGAAAGTCAGAAAAAGGACGTGAGACAATGGCAGCAGGCGCACGAGTGATGCACTTTGAAGACAGAGGATGGGGCCGTGAGCCAAGGAACACAGGCAGCCTCTAGGAGCTGGAAGAGGCAAAGGAAACCAATTTTCTTGAGCTTTCCAGGGAATGCAGCCTGATGACAGCTTGACTTTGGCCCAGCAAGACTCGTTTTGGACTTCTGGCCTCCACAGCTGTAAGAATAGAACTTGTGGGAGTTCCCCTCGTAGTTCAGCAGTTAACGAACCCAACTAGGATCCATGAGGATGTGGGTTCAATCCCTGACCTTGCTCCGTGGGTTAATGACCCGGTGTTGCCATGAGCCCTGGCGTAGGTTGCAGACACGGCTCGGATCCCACGTTGCTGTAGCTGTGGCATAGGCCGGCAGCTGTATCTCTGATTCAACCCCTAGCCTGGGAACTTCCATATGCTGTGGGTGTGGCCCTAAAAAGCAAAGGAAAAAAAAAAGAATAGAACTTGTGTTGTTTGTGGGTATTTGTTCCCAAAGCAGAGGGACACTGACGCACTGCATCGGAGTCTGGATGAGGGTGAGAGTGACCCCCTGTTCCACTAGTAACCATTCCTGTGAATAGGAGCCGTGCCTTCCTTGTTTCCTATAGGCGCACGGTCTTGGTTAAACAGACTATCACTAAGAACAAGTGCTTTGTTTTCCTGGTGATATTCCAGTACTAAAGCATTTTTAACGTGCTTGGCGCATTTACATTGGCCTCACACCAAAAATAAAAGTGTAGACATATTTTGTTATTCGGAAAAATAATCGCTTCTCAAATCTCAAACCGAATATATCTGAGACCTAGTATTTACACAAGTGACATTCTTTGCTCAAAGGCAATTTATCTTTTTTATAGAAAGTAATTTTAAAAGCTTTGATAGTGATTTGAGTATAATTACAGCAATTTTTTTTCAGCTAGGAAAATTCCCCGGTATTTTGATGCTTTATATATGTCCACACAGAATTGCCACAATAACTTACTGAAGCCCATTACATGAGCTGCCCTTGTCACCCTTCAGAGCACATGGACCGATATACCGACCATTATCTAAGAGTATATAATTAATATGTTTGCAGGCACCCCCTTGAATGACGCATTCCTTGCTCTTACCACCCTGATGTATATGATATAAATCCATACTGGCTGATAACATTGGATATTATTTGTATTTATAGATTATTTTGCATTAAATTATACTGATTTATTAATCCACCTACTAGTATCAAAAAATTGCCCAATGCTTTTACAAAAGTAGTTGCAGAAAACAGCATAATTTAGATAATGGGAAGGTCCTTGTTTTATGACTTAGTGTAGCTCTTTGTGGAAACTGTTGAAAGGCAATTCAGTCACTTGTAAACATCACAGTCATAATGCTAGAGCTACTGTTGCTATTTAATTTATTTGAAATTACACTGTTTTCATGGCTGGTTCCTGGCAATCAACATTTTTTTTTATTTAGTATATTAGGTGGGAAGCGAATTATTCTTTAATGATACAGGTTAATTGTATGTGTTTATACTTTGAAATCGTTCCAATAAATCAGTTTCCAAACTGGCTAGTACTGTCAATCTTTTGGTATTCAATGTACTTCAATAGACCCTAAATTTACCGCCTGAATTCTACGTAGTCGAAAACTTGAGAAATTATTCTCCCATTTGTGTTTAAGCCAGTGTGAGAGATCTGATAGCTCTGGGAAATATTCAAGTATTCAAGGGTGGATTTCCTAGCCAGTCCTTAGTGCTTGAGCAAGAGACTTATTATCAACAATCACACTGATCTGTGCCCAGGAATGCTCACCGCTTTTTGTTTTTTTTTTTTTTTTGGCTTTTTAGGGCTGCATCCGAGGCATATGGGGATTCCCAGGCTAGGGGTCTAAATCATCTAACTGGAGCTGTAGCCACCGGCCTATGCCGCAGCCACAGCCACGCCAGATCCCAGCTGCATCTGCGATCTACACTACAGCTCATGGCAATGCTGGATCCTTAACCCACCGAGCGAGGCCAGGGATTGAACCCGCATCCTCATGGCTCCTAGTTGGATTCATTTCCGCTGTGCCACGATGGGAACTCCTGCTCACCGCTTTTTACACAAATAATAGAAATTCAGTTAAAAGGTCAAGCATGAGGCATATCAATCTGAATCATCAAGTAGTGATGCTGAAAGTGAGATTCAACCAATAACTTTAATTTACAACTTAGGAGATGAAAGTGGACAATGTTAAGAGTCTTGAATGAATGAATGAGCCAGCCGAAGCAAATCTCGGAAGCTGTGGTTTCTGCCTCTGGGTGCCATATTTATTCCATTAAATAGTATTAGTTTGTCTTCCAATCAGTTTAGTCCAAGGTATTTGATCCAGGATAGTCAACATCTTTACATCTCAGGAACTGTGCTGTGTGATAGAAACCGAAGAGTAAAAGATATAACATAATCTTAAGGAGAAAGAAATATGTAAAGAAATAGATGGTATTAATTTGAGACTGATGCCATAAGAAAAATGGGAGTTCAAAGAGGGAAGAAGTCAGATCAATTCAGGAGACAGTGAAGGCTCCAAAGAATTAATGAACCAAAGAGTTAATTCCCAAATTGAGTTTGAGGGGAGGTCAGTTGCTCATCAAACCAAATGGAAGAGTATTCCTAGGACAAAGAGAGAAAGATCCCATTCTTTTCTCTGAGCTTCCGGCCACCACGCCTCTAGCAGGAGCTATGACAGAAGGAGAACAGGAATATTCTGTCCTCCAGGTGAGACAGCCCCTCCCCGGCCCCCAGCACTCAGCTGGCAGGAAGGAAGTGGGTACCACAAAGCATCCTCTCCTGTTCCGCAGCTAGGAGAGAGACCTGTGGTTACAGGAATTCCAGGGCTGGTCTGTTGAAAGCAGTGAACCAAGGGCTATAACTCTGCGTGCTTCTAGCAGAAGGTGTCCCAGCCCCAAATCTCATAGCCTTACTGCTACACTCACTTGAGGCAGTCAGGGTCGATCACATCATAAACGTCATATAGTTCATCCCCAGTTGCCTCACTCACTACACAAAGCCCAAGACCCCCTTCTCATCCTCATGGAAATCTGTACACATCCCCCTGGAACTTGTGCTGGGTTACAGGACAGTCTTCCTTGACCTCACCAGTGCCATGGCTAAGTCACACTATGCTGCCACTCAGTTTTTAGAGCACTGTTCCCTCGAAGTGGGAGGGCCCTAAGTCAAGGCCCACAGGCTGGTAATAGGGCCGGTCTGGCTTTGTCCCCTGTCCCCGTGCAGAACCCTCTGGCAGAAGACAACCCACACAGCTCTAAGTGGTGGCTTGTATCCTCAGTCATTTTTCTGAATGTTCCCTTCACCTTCTCCCTTTAAGTGAAACCTAGCTCAACCTTGGGGATATTGCTTCTCTCTTTTCCCTCTCAAGAGAACCTTTTTCTGTCCTCTCTTTGTTTAACAATTGCAATAAAGGAGTGCTGATGCTCACCAGCCAGACTACAAGACAGCAGAATCAAAGTTGGGCTTCTTACCTGTTGCAAGGAGAACAAATGCAGTATGAAAAAATGGGACGTCTTGGTAGTAGGACATTAGGTGATTGTTAGACGGTTGAGGTTTGTGTTACGTTGTTTTTAAGAGGGAGACCATACATTTGTTTTCTATGTCTGTGAGCCTCTTCTGTTTAGTAAATAAGTTCATTCGGGTCATTTTTTTTTTTTAGATTCCACATATAAGTGATCTCATATGATATTTGTCTTTCTCTGTTTGGCTTACTTCACTTAGTATGATAATGTCTAGGTCCATCCATACTGCTGCAAATGACATTATTTCATTCCTTTTTTATGGTTGAGTAATATTCCATGGTATATATGTACCACATCTTCTTTATCCATTTCTCTGTTGATAGAAAATAAACTTATAGTTACCAAAGGGCAAAGGAGGAGGGGAGGGATTAATTAGGAGTTTGGAGTTAACACACACAGATTACTATATATAAAATAGATAATCAACAAGGAATTACAGTATAGCACAAGGAACTATACTGAATATTTTATAGTAACCTTTATGGAAAAATTACATCTATACCTATATCTATATCTATCTGTAATATTATATACAACTATGTATATAACATAACCTATAATATATCTATAACTGAATCACTTTGCTATACACCTGAAACTAACACAGCATTGTAAATCAACTCTACTTCAATTAAGAAAAGAAAGAAAATAGCCAAATATGAGTTCATTTAAAATAAAAAAGAGGAACAGGAAACTGTCTTGCTCTGGAGCCTACGGTTGTGCCTCTTCATTTTTACCTGGGGAGCAGGTGGAAGAGAGGAAGTTAAAACTGTAATTGATCAAAGAAAGAGCCATTGCTTGTACAGCACACCAAGGGGGGCTTGGTAGTTCCTGTGATTTGCGTGGTGTTCCCTGTGCTCAGAAATGACCATGGAATGATCTTGGTTTCACTAGCTCTATCACAGTCATTCAGAGTGAACTTGACAGAGGCAGAAGTTCTATGAAATTTTTTATTTTAAGAGAAAAGCAGCAGAGTCTTGCCCTGACAGCCAGGTTCGCACCTGGTGGACAGCTGTCAGGATTTCTTTTTTGCTTTCTCCATAGGCATCCTTGTCAGGTTTTGCTTTTGTTTTTTTTCATCATAGAAGTACCTTAATGCGCCATCACTAAGTATGGTATTTGCTATCATTTTTCATAGCATATATACTTTTTTAAGAAGGTGAAGAAAATTGATTTCTATTCTAAGAATTTTTTTTCATAAATGGGTATGAAACTAATACCAACTACAGAACAGCGGTTGAGGCAGAGACATAAGACTGGATGAGGGGCTGCATGACTCTCTAATTCACCCTGTTTCCTAGGCTTCCTCATCTTCAGGCTCTTCACCTTCCAAACCATCCTCCACTTACTACTAATTCTCTCATATGCCTTTCAATTTATTTATCTCTAAATATTCCTTAATTTAACATTTTTTTCTTTCTATGGCCACACCTGTGGCATATGGAAGTTCCTGGGCTAGGGTTCAAATCAGAGCTGCAGCTGCCAGCCCACGCCACAGCCACATCAACACCGAATCGAGACACATATGCGACCTACACCACAGCTTGTGGTAACACTGGATCCTTAACCCACTGAGCGAGGCCAGGGATTGAACCTGCATCCTCACAGATGCAATGCTGGGTCCTTAACCCCCTGAGCCATGATGGGACCTCCCTTAATTTAACAAATTTTGATCAAGTGCCAAGCAGGGTGTTATGAATACAGAAGTGAATGAAATAAATATGGTTCTTTTCCCTCACAGACCTTGCAACCCCCAGAGAGGGAGAGATAAGAAAATGTAACTCCTGTGCTATCTCTCTTCCTTGTTTCTTTTAGCCAGTGTGAAAACCGATGACTGCGGGAAACAACAGTGGGTATACTGAGCTCGGTCAGACAATCTCACTCCTATTGCAGCTGCTTTTACGGCATCAGGGCCTTTCACACCTTCCACAAATGATTTTCTTTTAACTGAGAATCAGAGAAGTCTAGGAGTTCCCTTCGTGGCTCAGTGGTTAACGAATCCTGACTAGGAACCATGAGGATGAGGGTTCGATCCCTGGCCTTGCTCAGTGGGTTAAGGATCCGGCATTGCCGTGAGCTGTGGTGAAGGTTGCAGACGCGGCTCGGATCCCGCGTTGCTGTGGCTGTGGCGAAGGCCGGCGGCTACAGCTCCTGTTAGACCCCTAGCCTGGGAACCTCCATATGCCGCGGGTGCGGCTCTAGATAAAAGGCAAAAAGATAAAAAAAAAAAAAAAAGAATCAGAGAAGCCTAGAAGCAATTTGATTTGTCCTGGAAGGAACAGCACTTTTCACATCAGAACTGGGTCAGTTCTGAGTCTTCACTGTCCTTCAGTAAACAGGAACTTGAGTCACTTCACCAGCCCAAGGACATCTTACTCTACTGGTGACATCATGATGTTTAGGCCTGGACAGAAGGAACTGGGAGAATTCTAGATGCTTGCGGGAGAGATCGAGGGTGAAAGGTAGATCCCTGGGGAACACAGGGGCCTGTCACCTCACTGAAGTTGCTAGGAGAGGAGGTGGTAAATGACCTTCAACATTCCACAGTGGATCAAATGAAACGCCTGTTTCTACTTTACTGACAGGCCGCAATGCTTAGTACCCTCTACTAAATGCATCGGCTCTTAGAGGAGCCTGGGAGAAAACAGACTTTCCAGATGATACGAGCTGCCGTTCAGATGGGTCTTCCATTTTTGCCTCCAGGATCCAATAGATCCAGTGATGATTAAACACTCTATGAGACTGGGGCTGACTTTGTGAGGGAAGGGTCTCAGAATTCTGGAGCGAAGCCAAGCCTTCTTAGGAAGGTAATTCTCCTCCTGAGACACAGGTCTTGGCTTGAACATCTGATCGCTGGACACTGGGAGATGTTTAGAACTGAGAAGTTCATTATGAGCTCAGCGTTATGGGAGCAACTTAAACTAGATTATGCCCAGCACATCCCGGTTCACCTGGAGTGCCTCCTGAAGCCCGGGGAAGATGCATAAATAGGAAGTTCTCTCTTCTGTTGGTGCTGCTCTTCCCTTACCCAGAAGCCTTCCTGGGAAGTTCCCACGACCAACTTTTACAGGAGAGGAAATTACTGGAGTCTGGTTTCGAAATGATCCTGCATGATATGCTGGCACTAATTAGAAGCAGACGACTGCAGCAAAGTGAAGATATAAAATGTATGGACAACACTATAAACAAGTGTGAACTGGAGTTCCCATCACGGCTCAGTGGTTAATGAACCTGACTAGCATCCATGAGGACACAGGTTTGATCCCTGGCCTCGCTCAGTGGGTTGGGGATCTGGCATTGCCGTGAGCTGTGGGGTAGGTCGCAGATGCAGTTTGGATCCTGCGTTGCTGTGGCTGTGGTGTAGGCCAGCAACTACAGCTCCATTTCAACCCCTAGCCTGGGAATCGCTCTATGCTGCGGGTGAGGCCCTAAAAAGACAAAAGACCAAAAAAAAAAAAAAAAGGTGTGAACTGAGATGTTTATAGAATGCTGCACCCAACAGCAATAGAAAATACATTATTCTGGGGAGTTCCCACATGGCGCAGTGGGTTAGGGATCCAGAGTTGTCGCTGCTGTGGCTCAGGTCAGTTCTGTGGCTTAGATTCAATCCCTGGCCTGGGAAATTCCGCATGCTGTGGGTATAGCCAAAAAGACAGGAAGAGAGGGAGGGGTGGAGGGAGGGAGGAGGGAAGGAAGGAAGGAAAGAAGGAAGGGAGAAGGAAGGAAGGAAGGAAGGAAAAAAGAAAGGAAGGAAGGAAGGAAGGAAGGAAGGGTGCTAAAGGAGTTCTGTGGAGCCAAGAGGGAGACAGATCATCTTGATATCAAATCCAGCAGTATATGACCTTTTCTAACCTTGGGTTTGTCAGTTGTGAAACTCAAATTCCCCCTTTCCTTAAGCCAGTTTGAATTCTATATGTCATTGGCAACTTAAAAACAATCTTCATTAAAACAGAGGTAAATCAGATCCCATTTTTTTATTTTCCAGTAAAATCTACCTAGAATATATGTTAGAAATCCATCTGTGCACTAAATTTTTTTGATGTGAGATAAGGGACATTAATTTTTTTTTTGCCTTATAAGTAAAATACTTCATAACGCTTCTTCTGAAAAGGTATGATGTACTATACTATGCTATACCAATTTTTAGTTGAGACTTCACTTCTGGAAAAGAAATCTGTATTTAAAATGAATGTGTCCACTCGTTTACACTACAAAGGAACCAGCAGTGCCCTGAGAAATGAAAATCCATTATCTAAAGTGGCCGGGATGGAGAATGAACAAGATATAGTGGTGTTCATTGATTTTTAAGCAGAAAAATCAAAGTATACTCAAGTTATTCTGGCCTCTGGTCAAATGAAATTGCTGGATTTAGAAAAATCTGATTCTGGAAAAGACTAGGAATGTCTGCAGATGATAAACTGATATAGGACACCTTTAGAAATTTCAGAAGAAATATTCATCAAGAAAACATTTACTTACAAGCATGTAAGGGTTGTATCCACCATCTATTCTAAAGACATTTTCAAAATAAGAATTAGATATGACAATTGGCCTGGCAAATTAAAATCAGTCAACTGAACGCAGTTCAAAATCCACAACTTTCAGAACTAAAATACAATAAATAAATGTAACCCATAATGTTATTTTGAAGTAAATTTTAAAAGAAAAAAAAAATTAGGCTGAAATGTGAATACTCAAATTTGACAATAGTTCCCAGCTCATAGTCTATCATCCTCAAACCTGAAACTTCTCTTGTTTGGGTTCTAAATCAGGCATATGGGTCCACTGCCAATATTTTTGAAAGAATCTTTCAGAGTTCCCATCACGGCTCAGTGGTTAACAAACCTGACTAGTATCCGTGAAGACACAGGTTTGACCCCTGGCCTTACTCAATGGGTTAAGGATCTGATGTTACTGTGAGCTGTGGTGTAGGTCACAGACATGGCCCGGATTTAGCCCTGCTGTGGCTGCAGTGTAGGCCGGCAACTGCAGCTCCGATTCAACCTAGAACAAATACTTCTAAAATTTATATGGAATCACAAAGGACTCTGAATTGCCAAAGCAATCTTGAGAAAAAAGAAAAAAGCTGGAGATACATGATTCCTGACTTCAGACAATACTACAAAGCTACAGTAATCAAAATGGTGTGGTATTGGCACAGTAACAGACACATAGATCAGAATAGAGATCCCAGAAATAAACCCACACACTTATGGTCAATTAATCTATGACAAAGGGTTCTGGAATATACAATGTTGAAAAGATAGTCTCTTCAACAAGTGGTGCTAGGAAAACTGGACAGCTACAGGTAAAGAATGAAATTAGAACATTCTCTAACATCATATACAAAAATAAATTCAAAGTGGATTAAAGACCTAAACGTAAGACCAGATACCATAAAACTCTTAGAAGAAAACAGAAGCAGAATACTTTTTGACAAAAATTATAGCAATATTTTGGATATATCTCCTAAGGCAAAAGACACAAAAGCAAAAATAAACAAATGAGACTCAAAAGCTTTTTCATATGAAAGGAAACCATAAACAAAATGAAAAGACAACCTACTGAATGGGAGAATATATTTGCAAATGATATGACCAATAAGGGGTTAATATCCAACATATATAAACAACTCATAAAACCAATAAAATATAATTTAAAAACGGACAGAAAAACCAAATAGATATTTTTCCAAACAGGACATGCCTGTGGCCAGCAAGCACATGAAATGGTGTTCAACATCACTAAGTATTAGAGAGATGCAAATCAAAACCACAATGAGATTTCACCTCATACCTGTCAGAATGGCCATCATCAAAAAGAACACAAAGAACAAATATTGGTGAGGATGTGGAGAAAAGGAAACTCCTGCACACTGTTGGTGGGAATGTAAATTGGTGTAGCTGCTGTGGAAAACAAGTGAAGTTTCTTCAAAAAACTAAAAATAGAACTGTCATATGATCCAGTGATTGCACTCCTGGGAATATATCCAAATAAAGCAAAAACAGTCATTCAGAAAGATATTTGTACTCCAACATTCATAGCAGCATTATTTATAATAGTCAAGATATGGAAGCAATGTAAGTGTCAATCAGCAGAGGAATGGATAAATAAGAATGATACATATTTACAGTGGAAGAAAACTCAGTCATAAACAGAAACAGAATTCTGCCATTTGCAACAATGTGGATGGACCTAGAGAGTACTATGATTACAGAACTAAGTCAAAGAAAGAAAAAAGTTATCACTTATATGTGGAATCTAAAAAATAAAACAAATAAATATAACAAAACAGAGACACACAGATATAAAGAACAAGGTAATGGTTACCAGTGAAGGGGGGCAGGGCAAGATATGGGTATAGGATTGAGAGATACAAACTACTATGTATAAAATAAATAAGCAACAAGGATATAGTGTACACCACAGGGAAATATAGTCAAATTTTTCATAATTTTAAATGAAATATCATCTATAAAAACACTGAATCACTATGTTGTACACTAATATTGTAAAAGAATTATACTTCAATTTAAAACAATCTAAAGTAATTAAGGACTGATATAAAATTAAAATCATTAAATTACTGGAGATATTCTTGGAGAATTTTTGCAAAGCCTTAGATATGGCAATAGATGTGAAGAAAAGTGGAAATTCTTAAATAAGACAGCACACCTAGAAGCCACAAAGGAAAAGTAGACGTATTTGATGGCACTATTATATTCAATGACATTTATTGTTTTCTGTATGCCTAGAGCTGTTAATGCTTTTAACATCATATTTTCTGATTTTATTCTTTGTCTTTTACATTTGCTTTAATGTTTGGTGTTTCCAGTATACAAAGAGCTCGTACCAATAATAACAAAAAGACAAAGAAAACAAGAAGCAAATTACATCATAAGCAGTTCACAGACGATAACATTTAAACATTAACAGGCATATGAAATAATCGTTTATGACTCTAGTTGTGAGGGAGATGCAAAATAAAGCCATAATGAGATGATATTTTTAACTCATCAGATTGGCACAGGTCCAGAGTGAAAACGTCTCCTGCTGACAATCTTCCAGGTATACAAGAGGGGGACTTGCTAAAAAATCCTTCTAGGAAAGGACTCTGTTAATAACTGTTAATATAAAACGACGCATAAACTTTGAATCAGCAGCTGCATTTTTTTAAAAAAATCTCACCTTCTAAAGTTAAAGAGTGTAAAAATATGTATATAAAATCTGTTTTTTGTAGCATGGATGCACCTAAATATCTGCCGATTGGGGCACGTTGAATGAGTTATGTTATACCCACAGCCTGAAGCTATTAATGTATGTTATATTCATTTCCACTGCCCTGAAGACATGTTTATTGTATACTGTTAGTTAAAAAAAGAAAGTTTGAGGGTACTGGGTAGAAAATGGTCCTGATTGGTTAAAAGAAAACAAAATTGAAAAATGTACCCATGTTCTATACCCAAAAGAGAGTGCCCTTGGGAAAGGCCATTTGTTGGAGTGTGGAAAAGAGGCTGAAAGGCACGAAAAGATTACAGGGGCTGTGAAACTGGTTACTACAGGATGAGCTAAGAGATGGGTTGGGAAGAGTGAGGTCAATAATTTTTACCAAACTCTGTTATGTTATCCCTATTAAAATAGGTATCTCAATATCTTTTGTAATTTAAAATCTAAAAGAAAAAACCTTTTAAAAGTATGAACAGCCAACAGGCACGTGAAAAGATGCTCAACATCACTAATTATTAAAGAAATGCAAATCAAAACTACCATGAGGTGTCACTTCAGAGCAGTCGAAATGTCCATCACTAATAAGTCTACAAATAACAAATGTTGGTAAGCTTGTGGAGAAAAGGGAACCCTCCTACACTGTTGGTGGGAATGTAAATTGACATGACCACTATGGAAAACAGTATGGAGGTGCCTCAGAAAACTAAATATAGAACTACCGTAAGACCCAGCAATCCCACTCTTGGGCATATATCCAGACAAAACTTTCCTTGAAAAAGTCACATGCACCCGTATCTTCTTTGCAGCACTATTCACAATAGCCAAGACATGGAAACAACCTAAATGTCCATTGACAGATGAATGGATTAAGTACATATACACAATGGAATATTACTCAGCTGTAAAAAAGAAGGAAATGATGTCATTTGCAGCAAGCTGTATGCAACTAGAGATTCTCATACTAAGTGAAGTAAGTCAGAAAGAGAAAGACAAATATCATATGATATCACTTACATGTGGAATCTAAAATATGGCACAGATGAACCTATCTACAAAACAGAAATCTAGACTCACAGACATAGAGAACAGACTTGTGGTTGCCAAGGGGAAAGGAGGGGAGTGGGATGGGCGGGGAGTTTGGGGTTAGTAGGTACAAACTATTACATTTAGAATGAATAAGCAATGAGGTCCCACTGTACAGCACAGGGAATTATATCCAGTCTCTTGGGATAGAACATGATGGAAGATAGTATGAGAAAGGGAATGTATATATATTTATGACGTATGTACACATATACATATATACATATGGGTCCCATGCTGTACAGCAGAAATTGTCACAACATTGTAAATCAACTAAGCTTGAATGAAAAAAAATAAAGAAGCTGTAGCAATGCTGTAAGATTAATACCATGCCAAAAACTCCCAATAGGAGTTCCCAGCGTGGCTCAGTGGTTAACGAATCCGACTAAGAACCATGAGGTTGCAGGTTCGATCCCTGGCCTTGTTCAGTGGGTTAAGGATCCGGTGTTGCCATGAGCTGTGGTGTAGGTTGCAGACGCGGCTCGGATCCTGCGTGGCTGTGGCTGTGGCGAAGGCCGGCGGCTACAGCTCCTGTTAGACCCCTAGCCTGGGAACCTCCATATGCCGCGGGTGCGGGCCTAGATAAGGCAAAAAAGCAAAAAAAAAAAAAAGAAAAAAGTCCCAACAGAACATTGTGAACTCAGGGCAATGGCATAGGAGGCTGGGGCCGAGGTGCTGCCCTGTGGCTGGGCCCCAATTTTTTTTTAAATCACTGTTTCTCCAAAGCCTGTCAGGGTATCTGCCACATACTATCTATTTATTAAATGATTATAAGATATAAAATGAAAAGGCAGGGAAATTCTGAAATCAAAAGGCCAGAAAGCAAAAGACTCTGAGGACATTAAATTGATGGTGCAGAAATCACTGTATTAGCCAAATTCTTAAGGACTGTGATCAACATTGTGCATAGAATGTAACTCTATTTCCCTCTCAGGCTTAAGGCACTCCTGTGTCTCCTGATAAATAGATACACTTCTTATTTGGTTCCACAGTATATAGCCATGTTGAAGGACAAGTCCGAGGGAAGCTAGAAATCTTAAGTGGTTGGGAAAGATGTTATTACACAATCTGATTGAAGTAATTCTTTAAAATGGAAGATAATGCGAGTCAGTGTTACGGCTGATTGGAAAGTGCTCTTAAGATCTAAGAGATAACAGCGAAAGGAAGCTTTCAGCAGAAGGCTCCTGGGATGATGACAGCCCACAGAGCACTGTTCTTTCTCCCACAGAGTTCCCACGGGCTAGGAAAGTAGACTTTAAAAATAGTGGATGTTGGAGCTCCCTGGTGGTGTAGGGGGTTAAGGATCCGGTATCATCACTGCAGTGACTCAGGTCCGATTTCTCACCTAGGAGAGTCCACATGCCATGGGTTAGGCCACAAAAAAAAAATCTTGGAAATTATCCTCGAGCTGACATACGACAAAACAACTACTCTTGAAACAAGGCTTCTCAGAATAAAGATTCAATTAAGGTGAATAGAATTCAATTTTTTATAATTGTGAACAGTGCACAAGACTAAAGTTCACCTATTTGATCAGTAAACCTGTTTAAGTTAGAAAAAGCAAATTTAACTAGAATAAAACATAAGCTTGTTTTATACTTAACAGTAATGAAGCATAAGACATAGTTTTTTAACTAAACTAAAATTATTAAAAGGGTCTTGTTTACTACAGGGTTGTCTTAATTATAGTAGCCTGCAATCTCAAAGCATTGTTAATTTTTGTAAGAAAATTAACTTTAGATTTATTCCAACATTGGGCTGGAATGGGATGACCTTTGTGGGCTGGATTCACCCCCCAGGCCAGCAGTCTCCAATCTCTGCTGGAGACTAATGGTCCCATTAAAACCAGCAGTCTTGAATGTTTTTTTCCTTCCTTTTTTTTTAGGGCCACACCTACGGCATATGGAAGTTCCTGGGCTAGGGATCAAATCAGAGCTTCAGCTGCCAGTCTACACCTCAGCGACAGCAACGCATTATCTGAACCACACCTGTGACCTACACCACAGCTCACAGCAACTTCGGCTTCTTAACCCACTGAGCGAGGCCAGGGATCGAACCCTCGTCCTCATGGACAAGCTTTGTTACTGCTGAGCCACGACAGGAACTCCACTGAAATTTTTAAGGTTACACCTAAATTTTTTATATTATTTGCAAGATGTAGCTTCTGTCACATATTAATATTGCCTTTTATGTAACATTGTAATTTCACATTTTTAATATACCCAGTGGAATCAGAATGATATATCAAACCTGGAAGGGATAATTTAATTCTGACTAAATGATGTGGGCTCTCTAAAGTCCAGGGCACTGTGCTTAAAGCTGTCCTAGATTGATTGCAATAGCATGACATTTAGTCTTTCGCCTGCTTTTAATATGTTCTGCTCTTAAGAGAGAAGTTTTTATTTAATTTGTGGAAATTAGCATCAAAAATAAAAGAAAGTATTGGACCAAAAGTAAACATAAGGTTTATAACAGGTATATTATCAAATTGGAATTACAGGCCTACACCACTGCCATAGCAACGCAGGATAAGAGCCGCATCTGCAACCTACACCGCAGCTTGCAGCAACATTGGATCATTGACCCACTGAGCAAGGCGAGGGTTGGAACCCAAATCCTCATGGACACTATGTCGGGTTCCCTCTGAGCTGCAAAGCGAATTCCAATGATTGTCTCTTAAATGAATCCTTTATATAGTAGAATCCACAGTGTACTGAATTTAGGTTAATCTAAATCTAGTAAATTGATGGTAGAACAATGTACCTTCACAGGTAAAACAGCAGAGAGATGGTCTATCAGTGAAAATAAGCAGAAGTCTTATACCCAGCTGGGATAATATACTACCCAGGGATGGCCTCAGATGTCAAAGAACACATGTCCCCTGTGAATCTAGATCAACAGCACAGAAAATAAAAAAATATTTTGGTCTATCAGAAATAGACATGGAGGGAGTTCCCACTGTGGCTCAGCAAAAACCAATCCAACTAGTATCCATGAGGATGCAGGTTCGACCCCTGACCTCACTCAGTGGGTTAAAGATCCATCATTGCCGTGAGCTGTGGTATAGGTCACAGACAAGGCTCCGAACTGGCATTGCTGTGGCTGTGGTGTAGGCTTGTGGCTACAGCTTTGACTTGACCCCTAGCCTGGGAACATCCATAAGCCATGGGTATGGCCCTAAAAAGCAAAAAACAAAAAAAAAGACATGGAAACTTTAACTTCCTCTGCCTTGAAACCATGCAGAGTGTATATTCATACTCTAGATACGAGTGAGTGAGACTCTTCACCTTCTCCTTGATGAAGAAACTGAAAATGCTCTTTATCCCTCTAGAATATCAGTCATAGATAGATAAGGCACAGCTGTCTGGCTGTTTGGGCTGCATGAAATGAAGCGCTGCCATCTTCAGTATTTCTTACTGTTGTTTGGTTTTGCTTTCCTGAGATTCTAGCAACAGTGCTTTGACAAAAGCTGAGAGATGACAGGAGAGGAGTTGTCAAGAAAATGTCATCATTGGAGTTTCCTGGTGGCTCAGCGGGTTAAGAACCTGGCGTTGGTCACTGCTGTGGCTCAAGTTCCATCCCTGCCCTGGGAACTTCCACGTGACATGCCATGGGTGCAGTCAAAAAAAAAAAAAAAAAACCTCAAACAACCGTTTTAAAAACGTCATCATTGCTACCACTCCAACCCGTAATGTATCTTGAATTAAGAACATACTCACTTGGGTTAAAATAACTTTCTAATTCCAGGCTTTGCCTTTACCGGAGTGACCATGGTGACTGCTGGCTCATGGCGACTTCAGAAGAGGCAGCTTTGCCAGAATCAATACTTTGAAATGTTTCTTTGACACTCTAAAGACTTCACACCTGGAAATGAATGATAAATAACAATAAGGATGGGTGAAAAAAAAATGGATTTCTTTTGAAAAGTAGAAGACAGGCAATTATGCAAGAGAGTATTGGAAAAAATCACAGGGGTATTCTCAGGCAGATCAATTTTAGAAAAAAAAAAACATAGATTTAAGAATCTGGAAATTGGAGTTCCCTTTGTGGCTCAGTGGTTAACGAATCCGACTAAGAACCATGAGGTTGCGGGTTCGATCCCTGGCCTTGCTCAGTGGGTTAAGGATCCGGCGTTGCCGTGAGCTGTGGTGTAGGTTGCAGACGCGGCTCGGATCCCGCGTTGCTGTGGCTGTGGCGAAGGCCGGCAGCTACAGTTCCTGTTAGACCCCTAGCCTGGGAACCTCCATATGCCGCGGGTGCGGCTCTAGATAAAAAGGCAAAAAGACAAAAAAAAAAAAAAAAAGAATCTGGAAATAGATTTGTTTGAAATCTTCCATGTCTGCTTACTTACCATTGCTAATGATTCAGGACTCACTCCCCACCCTGCCCAAGGGCACTTCACAGTTTGAAGGAAACTTGCTAGAATTACTTTGTGGGTATGGGGGGCTCTTTAGTTTAACTTCCTAAAGGATTTTTAAAATTTATCTCTTTAAATGGAATATTAAAAGGGATTATAATCCATATGCAATTGGATCAAGAGGCAATTGAAGTTTTGTGGAAATTAGCAGCTTATTTCTAAAATGTGTACGTAAATTCAATGGACCAAAGAAGGGTCAGGACAATCTTGACAACAAAAAGTGGGGGAAATAGAAGACTTAAACTATTGAGTGTTCAGATTTATGAAAAAGCAGAGATAAGACGGTAGCATGAGCACAGGAATAGAAAGATCAAGGGAACAGAAACAAATCGTACGTATCCAGTTGCCTGATGTCTAACAGTCTGGCACAGTGAGGAAAAGGATGGGCTTTTTGAAATGATGCTGTGCAACTGTGTCCAGAAGGACAAACATTGCATTGAAACTGAGCAGGGCCCTGTGGGGTTCCTGGGCACAGAAGCCTTTCTGTGTCCCCCATTTCTTGTTTTTAGGGAATAAGCTTCAGGCTCCACGACCTTCCCTGAGTTCCAAGGGGCAGGTTCCAACAGTTGCTAGTCAGGGAAGGGAGGGGATGCAGAGGCCCCGAGGAGCAGTCAAGAAGTAATAGTGCAGCCTTGGGGCAGGTTCTGGTTCCTTTTCAAGGAATATACACAACAATATCTTGAGTTCTACAGCAGAACTAAGACCCCCAGCAAACGAATGTTATAAATCATTCTTCATTCCAGTAAGGAGTCCTACCAGAACCAGTCCCAGGGCCACTGGACACCAATTTTGAAGAAAAATGAAAGCTTTCATCTAGACTGGTCCTTATCTGTGGCCCTAATTTTCTAATCCCAAACTGTAAAACTGGTGACCTCGTCCAAGGGAAGAGAAGGACAAAGAAGTCATCAAACTTATTGGGACGTTTCCACCCCTAAGACCCTATTGGACAAGGACTCATCTAGAAAATTGAACAAAGCCAATGGGAGAAAACCACATCTTTCTGGACCCCATGTTGGTACCCCCCCATCTTTAAGAGATAAAAACCCCTATAGGACAATAGAGAAGGGGGCTCTTCTCCCCCCTCCCAGCAGCCCTGGGAGTTATCTGCTTTCCTTTAATAAAAACTTTGCTTGCTTGCTGCCTGTGTGTTCGTGCAGTTCATTCTTCAACCGGGATTCTAGTATCATCTTTCCGGTATCAGAACCACTTGCTATTCTCTCCCAAGGGAGGGCAAAGTCTTTGGAGCATTAGCCTGCTGTGGCTTCCTTCGCCCGACGAAGGAATAAAGCTATTTCTTCCTCCTTTGCCCAAACCTGGGTCTCCACATTTCTATTCAGCACTGGTGGACAGAGGTTAAGTTTTGCCAACAGCCCCTTCTCTCACACTTTTTTTCCTCCATCCGACTTCCCAGGGGTTTCTCCTAATACATTATCGCTTCTCTGTTCAGCACTTGCTGATCCAGCTTATCGACGCAAAGTCAGCAACGTGGGGCCAGCAGACAGGGGATTTCAGAGCAAGCAAGGACTCTAAAGCATTGGGGGTCCCTTTCCAGGTGACAGTTCACCTTCCTACTGTCCCTAAACTGCAGGCATCGCACGGGACCCCGATGATGCAGGAACTTCTTTACTGAACGTGGTGGCCTGTGGCAAGCCTGCACCCTCCATCTTACTGACGCCTCGTAGTCAAGCACAGAGGTGGCCTTGAGGCCCGAACAGCAAGAGGCCAGCCTTTATCCCCTCTACCCGTCATACTGAGGCAGAATAATAACTCAGGCAGTCAGTGTAGAAGCATGGGCTTTGATGCATTCCTTGATATGGCTACTGATTAACATTTGTGCCTTAAGGGCTCCAGGGAGTAACATCCCCACAGGCCTTATTTATTATAGGGAGTGTACCTGTGCCCACATGGTCATTATTCTCTAACCCCCCATGATTCAGTCTAAGAGACGAGAAGGGCAAAGAAACCATGAGACTTACGGGACACTTCCACCCCTAAGAGGCCTATTGGACAAGGACCCATACAGGTAACTAGGTAAGGCCAATGGGAGAAAACCACATCTTTCTGGACCCCACGTGGTACCCCTCCATCTTTAAGGGATAAAAACCCCTGTAGGGCAACAAAGAGGGGGACTCTTCTCCCCCCTCCCAGCTGTCCTAGGAGCTGTTTATTTTCCTGTAATAAAGACTTTGCTTGCTTGCTGCCTATGTGTTCACGAAGTACACTATTCGGCTGCATGAACAAGAACCTGGATTCCAATAACATTCTGGCATCAATAATGCACCTTCCTACTGTCCCTAAACCGCGGGCATCACACAGGTGCAGGAGCCTCTTTACTGAACGTGGTGGCCTGTGGCAAGCCTGCACCCTCCATCTTACTGACACCTTGTAGTCAAGCACAGAGGTGGCCTTGAGCCCTGAACAGCAAGAGGCCAGATCTTATCCCCTCCACCTGTCATATCATCACCCTCATCTCACTCCAGTGCTTGACACCAAGATTTACAAGCTTCTATTGTAAAAATCCAGATGGTAAATACTCTAGGACTTTAGACCATAAAGCTTGTGTCATGACCACTCAGCTCTGCCATGCTAGCTCCAAAGCAGCCACAGGAACATGGCAATACAATTTCATTCAAGGACTTTTGAATTTCATATAACTTTCATGTGTCATGAAATACTATTCCTCTAAAAATGTTTCAATCACTTAAAAATGTAAAACCTTTCTTAGCTTGTGGTCACACAAACATAGAAGGCAAATGGGTTCTGCCTGCTGCTGGTGTTTGTTTGCCACCCTCTCCCCTGTCCCTGCATCTCTAAGGTCAGGGCAGCCAGCCTACTATTTGATCAAGCCACCAGCATCTGATCCTGCAGTGAAATGCCTTCTGCCAGTTAACCCCAAACGTTGAAAGTAGTCTCTCAGGAACCTCTCCCCCGCCAGCATCAGGGAAGGGATTTAGTTCACTGCCTCCTCCTTTCCTTTGGGAAAGTTGGGGAAAGAGAGTTTCTAAGAACAATACATTCCTATCACAATAAAGTCCCAGGAACTCCCTTACAATAACCTCATAATAATGGCCGCCAATACAGCTCAGTACTTCATTCCCCTCCTCAAACCAGACCCTCTCTGATTGGAGTTATTCCTACGCGGCTCAGTAAGCTTGGGGCTAATTAAATCTCTATAAAACACCTCACTTCACTGTTACATAATTTAAGCATCAGAAACACTGAAACATTTACTTTTCTAAAAAAAGGGAAAATCATCTCCCCAAACGGGAACTTCTCCCAGTTGAACTTCCAGGGGGACTTTAAGAGCCATCGATGTAACCAGATAAGTAAAATAACTTACTGCTGGTTCCTGATTTCTCCTTTTGCCATATCTGAGTCATAGAAAGCAACACCTGCCAGCCATTCACCACTGAGTGGCCGGCGTCACTCTGGGGTCCGCTTGACGGTCTTTGGGAGCAGGACCATAAGCAAGGCGGCTGCTGCAGTCACAGCCGTCCCTGGAATATCACCGAGCTCTCTTAATAATCCAGGTGACCTTCTTCTAGGCAAAACAATGGCTAGAAGACGAGAGTTAAACCAATGGCCAGGTGTTCATCTAAATCAAAAGTGAATCTTCAGGAGTTCCCGCTGTGGCACAGTGGGTTAAAGGATCTGGTATTGCTGTGGCTGAGGCATAAGTCACAGCTGCGGCTCGGGTGCAATCCCTGGTCAAGGGAATTCCATAGGCGATGGGTGTAGACGTTAAAAAAAGCAAAACTGCATCTTCACAAGGTTTAGAGGTCAAGGTCGGTATCAGGACAGCTCTCTGATTTCCATGGACACTTATGAGATCTCTGGAATGATTCAAAGCTAGAGAATATTCACTGCAATGCAGTTGGATTTGGAGTCCATCTTACTTGAAGAATTGTAGATGCAAGATAAGACATCTCACCTCCTATTTCTTCTCTCTGGACCCGATCGCCACTGACTGATGCTCTGTGGGACAGAACCTTCACAGGAGAGATCAAGGGCCTCCCTGCCCTCCTACAAAAAATATTCTTAGTCATTGTGCAGACTCCATTAGTCATTAAAAACAAAACCAAAAACCAAATCTGATCTACTATCATTGTTAAAGGTGTGTTTATACATGTTTGGTTGGAAACAGACGATTTTGGAACCCACATTCAAGCTAGAAGCCATAAAAGCTGAAGGGCTTTCTTAGTATGCATACACAAATTAAGACAAGTAATTTTGTGCTGGTATTTTTTTCTAATCTCTATTTTATTTCCTCTCTCCCTCTTTTTTTGTGCCTTTTTTTAGGGCCACACCTGTGACAAATGGAAGTTCCCAGGCTAGGGGCTGAATCGGAGTTATAGCTGCCAGCCTATGCCATAGCACAGCAACACAGGATCCGAGCCGTGTCTGTGACCTACATCACAGCTCATGGCAGTGCCGGATCCTCAACCCACTGAGCGAGGCCAGGGATCGAACCTGCATCCTCATGGATTTTAGTCAGGTTCCTTTACTGCTGAGTCACAAAGCGAACTCTTTTTTTGTTTGTTTTTTTGGTTTTTTTTGTTTTTGCTTTTTAGAGCCGCATCCAAAGCATATGAAAGTTTCCAGGCTAGAGACCAAATTGGAGCTGCAGCTGCCAGCCTACACCACAGCCACAGCAACATGGAATCTGAGCTGAATCTGTGATCTACACCACAGCTCATGGCAATGCCACATCCTTAACTCACTGAGTAAGGCCAGGGATTGAACCCTCATCCTCATGGATCCTAGGCAGTTTCGTTACTGCTAAGTCACAACAAGAATTCCCCCCTCTCGTTTTTATTACCTTTTTTTGGGTGAGATAAACGAATTTTTTTGCACATTTGTATTTTCTAAATTTCTACATAATCCTTTAGTAACTGTTTTATTTTTACAACTTTTAAATCTTAGGCAATAAGCAGAGTAATTTGATAACTGCTATGCATGATTTGATAATGATAAGCATGATCAGTTTCCAAAGGGAGAAACCAGAAGAGCTCAGAGAAAAAGGACAGATTGCCACCATCCTGGGCAGGCCCTGACTTCTCTGATAACCAGGTAAGTGATTTTTGGTCTCTACCATAACTTCTAGAATGACAACCCTGAGTCTTATGCCTCCCAAGAACTTAATCAGGGCATTTAATGAAGGTAATAAAATAGAACAAAGGAACTGATTGAGAAAGAGTAATTTTATTTTATTTTATTTTATTTTGTCTTTTTGCCTTATCTGGGGCCGCACCTACGGCATATGGAGGTTCCCAGGCTAGGGGTCTAACAGGAACTGTAGCTGCTGGCCTTCGCCACAGCCACAGCAACGTGGGATCCGAGCCATGTCTACAACCTACACCACAGCTCACGGCAACGCCGGATCCTTAACCCATTGAGCAAGGCCAGGGATCGAACCCGCAACCTCATGGTTCCTAGTCAGATTAGTTAACCACTGAGCCACGACGGGAACTCCAATCTGATTACTTCTGAAAGACTATCTCCAAACAAAGACACACTCTGAGGCAGGGGTTCAACTCCAGGACATATTTGGGGAAGCAGTTCAAACCATAACACGTCTTACGGTCGTTAACACTGACTTGCTGCTCTCCTTCATGAATGTCACGTCCAGACTTCTCCCTTCTTTCTTCCCTCCTCCCTCCATCATTCCTTTCTTTCTTTCCCTCTTTTGCTTTTCTGAGCTGTACCTGAGGCATATGGAAGTTCCCAGGCTAGGAGTCCGGGTGGAGCTGCAGTGGCCGGCCTATACCACAGCCAGAGCCATGGCAGATCCGAGCCACATGTGCGACCTACACCACAGTTTATGGCAACACTGGACCCTTAACCCACTGAGCGGGGCCAGGGATGAACTGCATCCGCATGGGTACTAGTCGGGCTTGTTACCCCTGAGCATGACAGGAACTCTCTTCTTTTTTTAAAAAAATTTTTTTATTATATTTGATTTACCATACTGTGCCAATTTCTGCTGTACAGCATAGTGACCCAGTCACACACATATATATACATTCCTTTTCTTATCTTCCATCACAGTCTGTCCCAAGATATTGGATATAGTTCCCTGTGCTGTACAGTAGGACCTCATTGCTTATTCATTCTAAATGTGATAGTTTGCATCTACCAGCCCCCAATTCCCCATCCATCCTACTCCCTCCCTCTCCCCTTTGGCAACCGTAAGTTTTTTCTCTGTGTCTGTGAATCTGTTTCTGTTTTGTAGATAGGTTCATTTGTGCCATATTTTAGATTCCACATATATGTGATATCTACAATATTTGTCTTACTCTAACTTACTTCACTTAGCACGAGAACGTCTACTTGTATCCATGTTACTGGCAAATGTCATTATTTTATTCTTTTCGGATTTCTTCTTTTCACCAGGGCACTGGTACTCCTAAATTAGAGGTCCTGCCTTCCGCAGTAATGATCTCATCTTAACTAATTACATCTCCAAGGACCCTGTTTCCCAAGTCGCATTCTGAGGTGCTACAGTCTAGGGCTTGCACACTTATACCCGAGCTTGGTCACCAGCATTTAGGTTTTCGTTTTCATTAACACATCTCTAGCGACACCACAGCCTTTGACCACTTTAATCATCACACTCAGCTTAAAAACAGAGTGAAAGTTATTTCCCCGCTGCTCCCCACCTCAGTCCTGTTAAATTAACAGTTTATCCTTCCTGCTGTTTTCCATGCTGTCTTCTTTCCACATTTTGTTCTAAGTGTGACTTACTATGCACAGTCTTACCACTCCCTTTTTCTACGAAACACCTCTACGACATTTCTACACACGGATTTGAATCAGTTTTTAAGAGCGGCAGGAGCTCCCTGTTGGCTCAGTTGATTAAGGATCCGGCATTGTCATTGCTGTGGCGAGGGTTTGATCCCTGGCCCGTAAACTTCCGCACGACTCGCCAAAATGATAAAAATATATAAAACAGCAGCAAATGATGGCATTTGTAGCGAACCAGTGGATGTGGCCACCAGGTGGCACTAGCGCACAAGCGGCGTCTTCGGGAGACCCCTCACAGACGTGCAGGAGTGGAAAGGCAGTTCTGACCACTTCCCCTTCCAAAAGGCAGGGGGAGAGAGGGAGTCTGGGGGGACACCCAGGGCCAGAGAACTGTGAAGGTCTGCAGTGGCCTGGGGGCTTTCACAGTTCAGGCTGGTGGGTGTTGGGTGAGGTTTCCTTGGGCAGGAAAGCAGGGGACTCAGCGGGCTAAACACCTGCTCTCTGGAGCTGAATTTCACACAATTGGATTTTGGCGCCAATCAGCTTCTGAGTTATCGGGTCCCTGCCTGCTGCGAGGAAGAAAAGAAGATGCAGTTTTGTAGGGGCCACCTTTAGCTCATTTGTGTAACAACTAGCTCCCTATTGAAAGACATCTTATCACAGTTTCTCCCCAGCAAAAAGTTGTCAGACAAGTCAGAAGAAAAATGACTAACCAATTTACATACTATATGACAAAAAGTTACTTTTATAATGTAACCAGGACTCCTGACAAGTAGGATAAAATGATAAAAGTAGCTCAGGGTCCCCCAATCAACCCTGAGAAGTGACAGACACTGGAAGGAACTGGCGGTTAGAAGTAAGATGACAACTGTGCACTGGGTGGGGTGGGGCATGGAAGCTGGTGAGGGACACGGGAGGCCCTGGCCTGGGAGGGTCTGGGGAGGCTGTCACTCAGCTCTCCCCCGCCCCTTACCTCACTTAGGAATGGGGAGACCCCTGGCCTCCCAGGGGTGCTGGCAAAGGAGACAAAGACCAGCTAAGTAAGGAGATGAAGAAGACAGGTGCGGGGTGACGGGTGCCTCCTTATCCCCTGTCCGCACAGATCATCTGGGCCCTGGTGCCTCTCCTTGAGGTCTGACCCTCCTTGTTCTCCGTCTGTCCAAGAGGACCCAGCTGAGGATGTGACTTTCAGAACTTCCCTCAAACACAGTGCAGGCCAAGAGAGCTGACTCCCCAGTGAAATGTGATGCCGAGGTTCCAGGAAAATACTCAAAGAGAAAGGTAAAATAGAATTAAAAGTGGGAGTGTGGTGTAGTGGGCTAAGGACCTGGCGTTGCCGCAGCTGTAGCTCACATTCGATCCCTGGCCTGAGAATTGCCATATGCCGCTGGTGCGACTGAATAAGAATAAAATAAAATAAAATAAAATAAAATAAAATAAAATAAAATAAAATAAAATAAAATAAAATAAAATAGAACAGCACATGCTACCCTAAGTAAATTTATTGGAATGGATGAGCCAATATATTTTAAGTGGGCATGACATCTACTCAAAAGAGTTGAAGAAGAAAAAGGTAACAAAGCAAAGTGACAAGAAATAATTTTAGAAAATAAGTGATACATGATAGGCTAAAAGGTTGGGAGAACAGAATTATCAAAATCCAGATAACAGAAATTCCCATGGGGAATTGAAGGGCCGTAGGGTACCAGGACGCTGCAGAAACCTTGGCAGTGGAAAGAAACAAACAGCACTCCTCGGAGTTGCATATTTATTCAGCCCTGTGGGGGCTCCGAGGTGCGGGCTCAGAGGAGTTGCCTTCAGGGTCTGAGCACCAGGTCTTTGTTTTGGGTCACTTTTATACAATACAGACTTCCGGGTCTCAAGGTTTTTCCCTGCAAGCAGCCACGATCTCTCCCTTCCCGGAGCAGACAGCTTTCCTGCCTAAGAAACTGAGCAAGCAAGACTACTTAAGGGAGAGCAGCAAAGACACAAGGCATGTAACTGCTACAAGATTACAAGAAGGGTGACTGCTGACAGGCACGGCAGCTGCGGGGAGGGGGGTGGGTTGTTTCTCCAGTTAAAACTCTTAGCTCAAGGACACTTAAGGAAATACCAATACCTAGACACACTACAGTAAAACTAGAGAAAAGCTAAGGAAAACTATGAAACGATTCCACACAAAAAAGTAAACCAACCCGAAGAAACAAAAATTAGACCAATATGAGACTCCTCAACAGTAATACTGGATTCAAGAGACAATGGTATAATAAATTTGCGCTTAAATTTTTTTTCATATTGCTTGCTGGGACGTATAGCCTACAAACATAAAGGTAGATAAAACAAAATGTCACGCAGGAAGAAAAACCACAGAACAAATGGCAAAGTAACCACCAGCCAGGTTCAGAATACCGCTGGCCCGGAGGAATCGTGCGTGTCTGACACAGCCCCTACTGTCAGAGAGGGCTTCCCCACGCGGGCTTTCCGGTCGTTCGTGCAGCTAGAAACCCTCCTGCACCGGAGGCCTCGCATCCTAGTAGCCGCCGCCCCGTCCGGGCGCACAGCGGGCAGCCTCTCAGTGAACACCCCGTCCAGGGGATCCCTCCCCCGTACCGTTATTCAAGGTAAGACCCACACGTCCTGAGCCGGACACAGAATTGCTGGGCGAGGACGAGCCCCGGATTGCAAAGCTACCTCCGCCGGGCAGAAGCCGGGCGGGAGCGCAACAGCCCGCCTAGCCGGCCACGTGCACCCCCGGCCCATAAAGGCAGGGCCTTGTTTCCAGGGTCGCTTTAGGGAAGCGTGCTCGTCCTCCCCCTTCCGGTCGGCCCGCCGGCTCCTTCCGGTCGGCCCGCCGGCTCCTTCCGCCCCACGTGTGTTCGGCGCGAGTAACCTGGTGAAAGACAGCCGCTTCGGAAAGGGAGGTTCCGACGCGCGGAGTCCGAGGCCAGCCCGCGAGGACGTTGCCATGGTGGGTCCCGCCGGTCCTTGGACGCTGCGGTGGGCGACTGGCAGCTGCGAGCGGGGCGGGAATAAGAGTGCAGCCGCGCGGGCCGGGTCCCACCGCGTCGGTGGGACAGCAGGAGGGTAGGAACGGGGCGGGGTCCCAGGCGGCTTGGACGTAGGGGGACTTAGGGGTCCGCTCCCGTACTAACACTTGGTTTCTGTTAAAGTAAGAGGAGTGGGTGCGACAGTGCTTCTGCCGCACGTGTGCATGTGAGGGTCCAAGGGCGCGTGGAACTCGCTTATCCATTATTCATGGTTAAGATAGAAAAGCTCACAGGAGCTCCGTGGGACGCCGCGAGTTAAGGGTACAGCGTTGTCACTGCCGTGGCGCGTGTTCGATCCCTGGCCAGGGAACCTCCGCTTGCCTCCGGCGCCTTCAGAAACCAGAACAAAACGAAACCTAGCTTCGGAAGCCCTCTGTGTCGTGCTTGGACCTGTAACCTCCAGGAGCCCCTCGGAAGGTGAACAGTATCCAAAATCTGCCTGCTGGTTTTCATCCTCCTCTCCTGGGTTGGATGTAACCCACTTATGCCAAAGCTGCTACTTCTTGACCTTTTCATTTGTGTTTGAAAACAATTCTGGATTAGGAACATGGATTGTGATTACTCAGTTTTAAATTAGTTGCGCATAAAATAACATAAAGTTTATAATCTGGTGAAAAGTTATGATAGTCTCGGTGTTCTCTCTTCCTTTTTTATTTTTTTCTCCTTCTCATTGTATTTTTATCTTCATGTCTGCCCGCAGCTGTTTTTTCTCTGGAGTATACAGGTTTGTTTAAGTTCGGGCTCTGTACTTACCAGTGTGTGCAATTGCCAGCTCTTTATAATTTTCTTTCCTTTTCAGAGTGGAATATTTAATAATGCAATCATGTGTGAGTGATTGGGGCATTGACTGGCATTTGACTGTAGTTGTCCTTGACTGTCAGAACTTTATCTCTGTCAGGCTATGTAGTAGGAGTATATAGCCTTGTCATTAGTCTAGAAAGCAGGGTATGAATCTGTTCTCATTGGCATGTTTCCTTGTCATTTTTCTGGTACATCAACAGTGGCTCTACAGCTTTCTCTCGAGTTTTGTTTTTCTTTTTTTGTCTTTTAGGGCTATCATGTAGAGGTTCCCAGGCTAGGGGTGGAATCAGAGCTACAGCTGCTGGCCTGTGCTACAGCCACAGCAACGCAGGATCCATGCTGCGACTGTGACCTACACTGCAACTCACGGGAACGCCAAATCCTTAACCCACTGAGTAAGGCTAGGAATCGAACTTGTGTCCTCATGGATGCTGGTCAGATTCATTTCTGCTGAGCCACGACAGGCACTCCTGATCCTCAGTTGAATTTAACCTCAACTCGGCACTGGAGGTTTTCCATCTAGACTTTTGTATCAGTTATTCTGAACTTTCCTACAGCTCAGATTGTGGGCACTGAGTCTTTGCCAAATTATGGGCTTGTTGAAGTTACTTAACCTCTGAAAGACTTGTTCTTTTAGGTTGGGGTACTCATAGTGCTCACCTCATAGAATTGTGAAGTTTAAATGTAACCTGCTTAGCCTAGTGTTGGGTACTTAGTGAGTGTTAGTTGTTGTTATTAATTTTAGTAATAGTAGTAGTGTAGCTGAAAATGCGGCTCTGTACACCTGGCACCAATTAGGTCTCGGAGATAGCATTTTGAGGAAGAGAAGGAACAGCTTTGATTGCTTTGCCAGGCAAGGGAGGACACAACGAGCTAGTGCTTCAAAACTATATCCTGCCTTGAGAGGGGAGAGCAAGGGATTTTATAGGTCTAGCTCAGAAGACAGGGTTACTGATTAAGGTGTCTGTATTATTCTTCATCCATAGATCATTTCAGAGTAGTCGGATCCGGCGTCTATCGGTCTGGTGATGGTTTCTGATTGTCTTCACGGTTATTGTTCCTTGACCTTCTCTCTGGAATGAGGATTGCTTACAGGGAAGGGGTGGTAGGGAGTGTTTCAATTACCATAGAAAACACTAGGTGCCATAGAACTCTTAACTGGACAGTAACTGTTAGTAGAAGAAAGCAATTAAGCAGGGAAGAGCTCATTTGTGGAAAGCCTTGTAAGCATCAGTACTTAGTGGGCCAAGGCCAGACATAACATGATAGAGACTGTTGTAACTATTTTTTATCTATAACAGTATTTCCTAGTCATTAACTCTTGAGTCAGCCTTTGAAACTGAGGGAGGCCTGGGAGGCTAAAGGAAAGGCCTTTTACTTCAATACACAAAGATTTAGTGTCTGGTTCACAGTTTCAGTAGGACCTATTGGTCATTTGTATTTCTTCTTTGCAAAAGTGTCTAAATGTCTCTTCAGGTTTTTTGTCCAGTTTTTAATCAGATTATTTTTTTTGTTGTTATTGGGTTGTGTGAATTCCTTATATGTTTTGGATACTAACTCCTTATCAGATACATGATTTTGCATATATTTCCCTCCAACTCCTGTAGGTCTCTTTTCGTTCTTATTTATTTTTTCTTTTTCTTGTGTAGGAGCTTTTTCCATTGATGTAGTCCCACTTGTTATTTTTGCTTTTTTGCTTGTGCTTTTGGTGTCAGATCCAAACAGTCATTGCCAAGGTCAGTGTGAGGGATCTTTCCCTATGTTTTCTTCTGAGTTTTTCAGTATAGGCCTTCCCTTTACTGTTTAATTTATTTTGAGGTAATTTCTGCGAGACCTGTAAATTAGGGGACCTTTTTCATTCTTTTGCTTGTGAATATACAGTTTCCCATCCCCATTTATTGAAGAGACTGTCTTTTCCCCCATTGAGTACTCTTGGCTCCCATGTTAAATATTTGTCATGTATACCTGGGTTTATTTCTGGATTCTTGGTTCTGTTCCATTTGTCTATGTTTCTGCTTTTATGCCCAGAAGTGTAACGAATGATGAAGAGATTACCTTCTAGTAAAGTTGCTTCTGAAAGTTAATAAAACTAAGGAAAAACATTAATGAAAATCTACCTAGTATAGCAAACTATTTTGAAATAATGTTACATGACATAGTTAAAAATAAACAGTAAAATATGATTGTCCACAAAAAATGTATTACTTTCCTATTACTGCTGTGAAAAGCTAATACAAATTTATGGCTTAACACAGCACAGATTCATTCTCTTTCATTTCTTTTCGTTTCTGGACTTTCATCAGAAGTCCAGAAATGAGTCTTAAGTGGGCTAAAATTAAGGTGTTGGCAGGGCTGTCATCTTCAGGAGGCGCTGATGGAGAACCTCTGTCCTTTCTCCAGCTGCCAGAGGCCACCTGCCTTCCTTGGCTCTGGCCGCTTCCTCCGCCTTCCAGACCAGCAGGGCAGCATCTCAGATCTGCCTTAGGAGAAGCCACACCTCTTTCTCCTGCCAGTGGTCCTCTGCCTCCCTCCTAGAGAGACCCTCGTGTTTTGCTGGATGCGCGTGGATAATCCAGGGTAACCTCCCCATCTCCAGGTCTTTGGTGACATCTGTGAATTTCCTTTTGCCGTGTGTGGTGACACATTCACAGGTATAGGGGATGGGCGGGAGGGCATTATTTTCCCTACAACCAAAGTAAGTCTTCCTGCAACTCTTTCCTGACCCCCCTGGTTCAGCTGAGAAACAGCCACTGTTAGAACAGTTTCTTAGGTAACCGTTCAGATACCTCATGTAAATGTACCAGCATATGTATGTCTTCTAACCCCCCCTTTTATAGGGAGAGCTTGCTGCGTGCACCCCATGCCCCTTGCTGCTTTGTCCTGCCTGGTCTGTGTGAGTACATGCAGATTTAACTACTCTCTTGCTTGCATGGACTGTAACTTAATTACCAGCTCTGTGATGGACACCTAGGCTCCTTTCATTATTTTGCTGCTAGGAACAATGTTGCATTGATTATTCTTATTTATTTTGTATGTGTATTTGTAACTAAATTAATGGAAGTAGAATTTCTTAATCAAAAGATATCTAGTTTTTAACTGGAGTTCCCTTTGGGCTCAGTGGTAATGAATCCTACTAGTATGACATAGTATGAGTCCCTGCTCTCAGTGGGTTAAGGATCCAGCGTTGACATGAGATGCTGTGTAAGTTGCAGACACAGCTCGGATCTGGGGTTAGAGTGGCTTGGGTGTAGGCTGGTAGCTGCAGCTCCAATTTGACCCCTAGCCTGGAAACTTCTATATGCCACAGGTATAGCCCTAAAAAGAAGAAGAATGGGTGGGAGTATGCAGTTTTTAACCTGATAAGAGCTCTCAAATTGCCCTACAAAAGATTATACCAACTTAGATCCCTCTTATTAATGGGACTGCTAGCTCACCCACACCCCCTCTTCTGCAGTGTCAATAAGTATTTTTTAAACATCTTTTTTATACATTAAAAATGTAATTTATCAAAGTTTTAACTTACATTTCTTTTAAGGTAGAACACACATCTTTTCAAAACTTTTAAACCATTCTTATATGCTTGTTCTGTGACTTTGTTCTTTTTCCTGTTTTAGTTTTAGGTTACTAATCTCTCATTGATTTCGTAATGGTGCCTGTTACACTGTAGGTGCTTTTAAAATATCTGTTCCTCTGAGCTTAGCCCCAGGACATTTTCTTATTCTGCTGAAGGGACTCTTAGCATCTGTGTGGCTCTAAAGTACTCCCTTTAACTCCAGATTATCCCAAGTTTGTACCTTCAGCCTAGACCTTTCTCCTAAGTGCCAGACTCATAAATTCGCTTACTTTACACCTCAACCCAGCAGTCTTAAACCACTGTCTACAAATTCTTTTTTTTTTTCTTGCCTTTTCGGGCCACACTCAGGCATGTGGAGATTCCCAGGCTAGGGGTCTAATCAGAGCTGTAGCCACCAGCCTATACCACACCACAGCAATGCCAGATCCGAGCTACATCTGTGACCTGTACCACAGCTCATGGCAACGCCAGATCCTTAACCCACTGAGCAAGGTCAGGGATCGAACCCGCAACCTCAGGGTTCCTAGTCGGATTCGTTAAACACCGAGCCACAATGGGAACTCCTCCACGAGTGGTTTTGATTCTGGAACCTCACTGCCTCTCCACTTCATGGCAGTTAGACGTGCTCAATAAGTTTGCGGGGTTTTCTGTTTTTGGTCAGGGAGCATTAGTATAAGGTAGAGGTGTAAAGCGTGGTAGCAGAGAATGGGTTAATTCTGACTAGATACTGATGGGTATGTCAGGAATAACAAAATTAAACTTGATGTTAGGCTTTTGTATGAAAGATAAAGTCTGCATTAGAGAATTTTTAAGATATCTTCTTAATGTTAAGGAGAGTATAGTTTATGAGCCTCTTAAAATTATTTTTATATATTTCACACTGTTTTAAATAACTTTTTAAATATTTTTTATTCCTAGTAGTTCAATGTGCAGTTTACACGTGCTTAATAAAATATTCATTTGTGAGAGTTTCCCACTTTCTTTTATTTCTTTCAAACCATTTTTTTCAATCCAGTAGGACATTCATAATCCCAAGGGAGCTGCACTGGAGGAAATGAGCACAAGTGTGAAATATGAACTGCTAAGTGAGAAATGCTACTGGGAGAAGGTGGTTACTGAGCTCTCAACTGGTTACATAGTGTGGGCAGCTTCGAGGGGAGGTGAACTTGAAGGGGAGGTGGTCCTTGAAAATTGATTGGGGTTTAGCAGGGCTTATGTGGCAAACTGTTAGGTTCCTTTCTGGGAGCTCTGAGTAGGTGTTTGTCATTGCACTTGTCCTTGTATCGTATTTGTCTGCGAAGGGAAATGTCCTTAAAAATGGGGCAGATTCTCTTAATTAGTTCATTACATCCCGTCATGTATTTGATGTTAAGTGACTTAGTGTATAATGTTCTAGAATTTATTTTGGCGTTTAAGGGTATTGGGGTGTAAGGTAAGCTTTCTAATTCATATACTTTTGTGTACCTTAAGTGTGTTTGGTGAAATGATCATTCTTCTAGGCTTCCAGTTATATTGGGTGGTTTAATGACGACATATCTGTTTGTAGTGGAGCCTACATTCTTTGATGACTTTCATTAGTCTTTTAGGAAAAGTTCCTTTTTGTTATTTATGATTTTAAAAGGAATATTAGAAGCATATTGCTTCTGAAGTACTTCTGTTGCTGTGTTGTTTGAGTAAACTACTTGTGTTTTTTTTTGTTACTCTCAAGATGAATCCAAAGAGTAGTTTATAATGAATTTTCTGAAGTAGTCACTACAGGCGGTATGTCAGAGAGACTTTAATTTTTATCTATTTATTTATTTTCATGGCCACGCCTGTGGCATATGGAAGTTCCTGGGCCAGGGATGAATCCAAGCCACAGCTACGGCAACTTGGGATCCTTAACCTACTGTGCCACAGTGGGAACTCCTAGAGAGGCTTTTAATATTAGTTTTCTTAACTGAAATATTTCTTTTTTTTCTTTCCTTTATAGCTGGTTTACAGTTTTCTGTCAATTTTTCAACCGTACAGCGTGGTGACACGGTTACACATACATATATAGATTCGTCACAAGTGATTAGACATAGTTTTAACTGGAATATTTCTATGGTGCCAGAAACTTTTCAAAAGTTTCTGTTATTCAGAATAGTCTACTAGTTGTGCATATGAAAAGAAATGTATTTTTGCTGTCTCTTTGAAAGTTAAACTGGGTAGGTTTTAAAACGTAAAATGTTTTCCATTGAAAATACACATTAAATCTTCCACCTCCCCTGTTTCATTATATGTCTACATTCGGTACTCTTCTATGAATTACTAGATGTTTCACAAGATAAATATGGAAAATCCCTGAATGTTGGAGATTGCTTTTTAATTAAGAAGCATTTTTTCATTTTTTAAAAAGTTAACATAGTGAAACATATAAAATTGTTCTGCAACTTAATATTTTATGGTACCAGTTTTTGTGCCTTATTGTATATTCATAACCTGCCTTGAGGCAGCCTTTTCATGAATAAATTATTACAAAGAATCAAGTCACCAGTTGAGTCAGAAGTTCAGTTTCTTTGTATTAAGTTTTGGAGTTTCTTTAACTGAGATCTTCTAAAGCTGTGCATTTTTATACTCCAAGGGTATCAAACTACTTCTTGTTCTAAAGAAAGTTTTTAAATCTTTAAAGGAAATTTTTTTATAGACTTGGACATACTGTTAAAACAATGTTACACAGCTCTGTAACTTAAGTTTTACAGCTTCAGAGACCTGTTTTTTTTCCCCCCTGAGATTTTTGTGACCTTTGTTTGGTTTTTTTTTAAAGCATTATGTGGACTATACGGAATAAAGATATCTTTTCAAGGATATCTTTGCATTAATTTTTGGTCTTGCATTAGTTACCTCTTTAACAAGCTCTCTCACAATGTATCAACTTAAAGCAGCAGAGTTTATTGTCTCATGGTTTTTATGGTCAAGGGTTGCACATACCTTATCCTGATCCTCCGCTTCAAGCTTTCCCACCCAGCTGCAGTCCAGGTGTAACCTGAGGCTGTAGTTTCATCTTAGGACACTACTGGGGAGCGTCTGCCTGCCAGCTCCTTGGTCCTTGGTAGGAGTCAGCTCCTTGGGGACTGCTACTTGCCCCATAGGGTAGCTGGCTACAGGGCAGCTGGGGTCCATATCAGAGTCAGCCAGATGAGGGCAGGAGCACGGGCAGGACGGAGCCAGAGTCCTGCTGATAGTCCAGTCTGGGGACTGACGCTATGTTGCCTTTGCCAAGTACTAGTTAATCAGGTGAGCCGCTAGGTCAGCCCACACCCGAGGGGAGGGGTTACACGTGGGCGTGAATATCAGGTGTGGAGGCTCACTGGGGGCCATTGGCAAGGCAGCCTTCCTCAAGTTCTGCGAGTTTGTCTTGATTTACGTTTGCTCGGTGACCTTCATGCAGAGAACTGCCTTATCACACCTTTCTCCTTCCTCCCTTACCTCCAAGTACAGAGACCCGCAAATTATGCACGTACTCTTTTGTGATGGTTTCACTCTCTCTTCTCCTATACCCGTTACCAAGCCTCCAGAGCCTCCCAGACTTGGGGTTCTCTTCTCTGGCCAGGTTTATCAGGAAGCGAGCAGTAAAAGCTTATTGAATATCGAGTCAATATTTGTTAGGGAAGTGAATACCTGTGTGAGTTAGGTGGTCATTTTAATTAATTCTGCATGGAGAGTTTTACAAAGGAAATGTCTTCGAGCCGTGTCTTATCAAAGAACAAGTAAGGAAAAGGATTTTGCGGGCAGAAGTAACAAGTGCAGTTTCCAGAAGTAATAAAACAGCAAGGCATGTTCTGGAAATGGTGATCGAAAAGGTTGCCTGCCATACCAGTAAACAGAGGGTGTCGCAGCCACCGAGCCACCACGTTACAGCAGCCCTGATGGTGAGCCCAGCGGGGACTCAGGATGTGAGAGCACAGCACACTGGCCCCAGACAGCCAAGGTACATATCAAAGGAATGATTTCGGTGAGCCCAGATCCTGCACCTTCCCACGCACAGAAAAGTGCTAAATTCCTTACCTTGAATGGTCTGATTTTCTGTGATCATCAGTAATCTTTTGATGTTCCTGGTCTTCGTTGCAAAAAACCTGCGTATATCCTGCCACCACTACCCCCGCCCCCGCCCCCGCCGACTTTTCTTAACAGTTTCTCACTATAATGTGAAATGCTGTGTCCCAGGCTTACAGTCCTCAGAATGTCCGCCAAGTGAAACTTAACTCTCAGCTTTTCGGTTGTGGTTGACAGAAGAACGGGATGAAGGGACTTGTGAAGAATGGGGAATAGCACTGGAGGAGTAGGTTAGGGCGTGTTTTCCATGTTAAGGATTTAGGACCTGACTGAGCTGGTGGAGCTCTTGAGTGAGAGAAGGACTTCGCTAATTAGTGTCGTAGAGGGCGGAGCTCTGCGACCTCCAGTGAAGAGGGACCAGCAGTGAGAACCTAAAGGCCGTTCTAGTCATGAAAGATCCTCAGGCCGAGTGAAGACAGTCACAGTAGTTTTGCAGTGAATATTTTAGAAGCACTTGACCCTTTTCAGGATTAGGTGTGTTAGACTCCCAGCTGTCCTGTATTCGTCTCTTTCTTCTTCTTCTGTGATCATGTATTCTATCTGAGGATAAAGATTATACTTTCTAATCCCTTATGTGTAATGTAGAAGGAAAGGGTTATGCCTTCTGATTTTCTTTCTTTTTTTTTGGGGGGGGGGGCACACCCACACCATATAGAAGTTCCCAGGCTAGGGGTTGACTCAAAGCTGCAGCTGCTGACCAACAGCACAGCCACAGCAACTTGGGATCCGAGCCGTGTCTGCGACCTACACCGCAGCTCACAGCAACACCAGATCCTTAACCCACTGAGCAGGGCCAGCAGTTGCACCTGCATCCTCATGGATACTAGTCGGGTTCGTTACTGCTGAGCCACAGTGGGTACTCCTGCCTTCTGATGTTCATTTCTCCTTCTGATTGGTTGGAGTGCAGCCCTGGTGTTAAGCCATTTAAAGCTATGTGGGTAGATATGAGGTTACAGCCTAAGGATGGTGGATAACAAGATGATAGGAAGGGGTTGGGACCTCAGGGCTGTGAGGAACAGAGCTCCGATGTCTCCTTTTTACATGATTTGGGTTAAGCCGTTATTATTTTGGCTTTCTGTCATAGGGAGCCAAACAAAATTATTAAGTAATATAGATCAGATGTAAGATACAGAATTAGGTAGGAATAAAAAATACCTGAAATGTTAGACATTTAGAGGACCTAGTTAACTAGCATAAGGCTTGAATGGGAGGATCTCTTGTTTCTTTTTAGATATGCTAATTTTGAGACGGTTTCTGTTACTTCCTCTGTTCTTGATTTCCTGTGAGCCCAGCTTTGGATTTCCTTATTCACTGCCCACTCCACTACCGCGTGCAGCTTCTAGAGTCAGGTGCCCGCTAACACCGTGTTCCTTCTGCCCTCCCTCGGCTTCGGTAGCTGTGCCACGGATTTCCAGCTGCGAGTCTCCTTACTGTCTGCATCCTCTGTATCTGCTCTGAAGATGGAACACTTGAGGAGCTGGTCTTATGGACCCTGTCTGTGCCTTTCTTTATTTTCTTACATCATTGGAGAATAGTTCTGAATACGGTTGACACTTGAATAATATAGAGGTACGGGCTCTTAACGGCCACATGGTCTATAGAGTCTGCGTGTAATTTATAGTCAGCCCTCCACGTCTGCTCTTCCTTTGTAAACGTGGCAGCTGTAGTGCTGCGCTATTTACTGAGGATGAACACCTGCATTTAAGCGGACCCTCCCGTTTCAAACCCGTGTTGTTCAAGGGTCAGCTTTACATCGTTTCTGTTAGGACCATGGAAACAAAGACTTGGAATTAATATGTCTGGCTTATCTGTTGGTTCCTAGTATAGTATTTCCGGCTCACAGTATTTCTGTTACAGTACTGTTTTAACTTTTTGTTTCTAAAGAAAACTTTTTGACGGAAGTTATTTCTGTATCTGACTGTGTGTATCCTCTGCTTTCTACATTTTAGCCTAAAGCACTAAAGGCAAAGAATGTGGGACAGGAAAAAAAAGTCATCCATCCATATAGTAGAAAAGCCGCTCAGATTACAAGAGAGGCCCACAAGCAAGACAAAAAGGAAAAGTGAGTATTTTTTCATTGTTTGTATTATTGGTGATAACGTTTGATATGTTTTCCTTAATCAATATTCCAGTTTCCTTCCTCTAATAAATACTTATGTATGTTTTGTGCAGTAAGATAAAACAATGAACAAGGATTCAGCTCTTAGAGTGTCCCTACAGCTGACACTTAAATATAAATAGGTTGTGATGAGTGCAGTGAAGAAAAAGTAAAAAGGCTCGTGGATGGAGAGTGAGGACGAGGTTCAGCTTTTTAGGCAGGGTAGTTGTGGAAGCTTCTGTAAAGACATTCTGACTGAGCAGAGCTAAAGGCGTTGAAGGAGTGCGCCGTGCAGCCCTGTGCAGGCACTCGGGTGACAGTGCCCACTGGATGGAGAAGACAGGTGCAGTGCGGGCAGCTGCATGTGCTGGTCTGGTGTCAGGACAGGTTAGGGAGGTGGATACAAATTCGGGAGCATCTGGCTGGGACTGGTGGTCACGGGACTGGATTCATTGCCTAACGAGTAAATGAAGATTGAGTGCAGAGGATGCCACCTCGTAGAGGCTGGAGAAGCAGAGCCTCCAGCAAATGAGACTGAAGAGGGAAAACAGAGACTAGTGATCAGCCTGCGGTCAGGGCCGAGAGCTGATTTAGTCATGTGGAGACCGTTAGTAGAGTGGAGATCACTGTATTTTTTTTTCTTGAGTTGTTTGCTTAGTTGTTACTCTGAGAATTACAGCTAATATCTGGGAACCTAAAACAATATAGTTCAGATTAAAGTCAAGTTAATTTCAGTAGTATACAAAGAATTTGCTCCACCGTAGCTTCATTCTGACCCCTTTTTTTGTACTATTGTCAGATATATTAGATCTTTATACCTTATAAGCTTGTAAACACAGTTTCATAATTATTGCTTTTATGCGGTTCCCTTAAATTAGAAGAAAAGTGTCACAAACAAAAATATGTTTATATTCTTTTATGTTTACCTGTGTAATTACTTTTTTTTTTTTTAACTGGTTCTCCTTATTGTTCCATGTAGATTCAAATTACTGTCTACTGTCCTTTCATTTCAGGTAGGAGGACTCCATTTGTTTCTTATAGGGCAGGTCTGAAAGCAGTGGATTCTCTCATTTTTTTGTTTATCAGAGAGTGTCTTTAATTTTTCTTTCGTTTCAGCAGGACTGCTTTGTTTGGAAGTTTCGGTGTGTATGGAATTCTTGGTTCACAGTCTTCCTATTCAGCCCTTGGGCTGTGTCACCCCCCACCCCCCACCCCCCTGGCCTTTGGCCGCCACGGTTCTAAGTCCGCTGACAGTCTTGCCGAGACCCTTGTATGTGATGATCCACTTTTCTCCTGATGCTTTCAAAATATCCTCCCTGTCTTTCGATAGTTTGATTCTAGGTGTGGATCTCTGAGTTCACCTTACAGGAAGTTTGTTAAGCTTGGGTGTGTAGGTTAATGTTTTTCATCAAATTGGGAAGTTCAGGGCCAATATTTTTTCAAATACCCGTTCTGTCCTTTCTCTTCTCTCCTGTGACTCCTATTTGTATGTTGATATGCTTGATGGTATCCCCACAAGTCTTTGAGAATCTCACTTTTCTTCTTTGTTTTTGCTTTCTGTTGCTCAGATTGGATGCTTTCAACTGACTTGTTCTTTGCTTGTCCTTGTCCAGTAGGTCCACCCCTCTGGCCTTTCTCGGGAACAGTTTGTATTTTATGCTATTTTTTAACCCCTGAGTGTGAGCCATACTTTCCTATTTCATTGTGTATCTCCTAATTTTTTGTTCAGAGCTGGGCATTTAAAATAAGTCCTGTGACCGCGCTGTCAGTGAGACATGCCCTCCCCCTCCCTCATTCAGGTTTGCTGTTGTTTTGTTGTTGCTGTTTGCTTGGTGACTTTGTCTAAATTTGTAAAGTCTGTTGTGTGTGGACTTTGAAATTTCTGCTGACTGAGTGGTCAGCTCATGTTTGGACAGGAATTTCTTTAAATCCTTTAACTAGCCAGTCAGCCTGTTGAGAGGCTCTAATCTGTTGGATGTGCTTTCAGGGCTCCAGGAGGTAGTTGACAGACTACATTCTCATTTGCACAGGGCCTCAGGGTTATCCAACAGTGGAAAAGTAGGACCTGCTCAGATCTACCTTTGGCATGAACCCAGTCCTGAGTGTACACATGGCCTTCTAGATTTCCCAGGAGTATGCTGGAGCTAGCTTTTCTTTTGTTTTTTTTTAAGGGCCACACCCACGGCATATGGAGGTTCCCAGGCTAGGGGTCAAATCGGAGCTACAGCTGCTGGCCTACGTCAGAGCCATAGCCATGCAGGATCCGAGCCGCATCTGCGACCTACACCACAGCTCACAGCAATGCCGGATCCTTAACCCACTGAGCGAGGCCAGGGATCAAACCCGCAACCTCATGGTTCCTAGTTGGATTCATTTCCCCTGCGCCACCACGGGAACTCCTGGAGCTGGCTTTTCAAAGCCCTCTGTCAACCTTCCATTCCTTACTTTTTCTTGTAAAATTTTTGGCCAGCGTGCTGTTAGCCCCCAGCTGGTAATATCACTCAAGCAACTGCGGGTTAGACAATTGCTGCTGATTGTTTTCAAGAAACAACCTGGGAAGAGGGCTGTTTCCACAGAGAGCGCTCAGAGCCAGATTAAATAAAGACAAAAATAACTCTGAGATTGGAGCTTTTCAGTGTGCTGTTGGTGGTGTTGAATGGTGACAGTTCTCAGGATGGAGCTTCGGGGGAAATCCAGACCCACTCTGTTCCATGGCTGCTAGGTGGACCAGGCCTTTACAGCCACCTTGCGTGGCTGGTTTGTTGGTTTGCCAAGTGTCCAGTAATGTTGATGCTGTTGCTGCTGTTTCAGGCACTGATCTATAGTGTTCTTTAATTTATGTTCCTTAACAGTCTTTTTCCCTTAAATATTACTGTTTTTAAAGGAGACATTTGCTCTCTATTAAAACCATGTAGATACTGTTGCCTTCCCTGAGTGGTTTGAGCTTGAGGCATGCTTGCTCATTGTTGATGGAAAGATTTGGCAAAGGTTGGAAGACTTAACAAAGTAAACTAACTTTAAAGATTTCTCCTTGTTGTAATCAGAAAGGATCCAGAGGAAATGAGGGGAAAAAGTAACTTGCTTACCATTTGATTAAAGATTATTTAATTCTGTGTATATTAACTACTGAAAATTACCTTACCATGGTATCAGTGGGTATGTGTGCCATATTTTAGGAAATAATGCTTTATTTATTTATTTTTTTTGGCCCTTTTTTTTTTTTTTTTTAAGGGCTGCACCTGAGGCATATGGAGGTTCCCAGGCTAGGGGTCGAATTAGAGCTGTAGCCGCCAGCCTACACCACAGCCACAGTAACACGAGATCCGAGCCACGTCTGCGACCTACAGCACAGTTCATGGCAATGCTGGGTTCTTAGCCCACTGAGCGAGGCCAGGGATCAAACCTGCGTCCTCATGGATTCCAGTCAGATTCATTAACCGCTGAGCCAGAACGGGAACTCCAGGAAATAATGCTTTAGAATATGATTAAGTACTTTGGCTCACTATACATACTTGTGATGTTTGTATGTTGTCAAGCATAAATTAAATACTGATTTAATGTTGATTTCCAGTCAGCATTACAGAGGAATTATGCAAGGACAGAACAGAACAAAATGCTAATAAGCCCATGTATAAAACTTGTTCTAAAGAAGTTCTGCTATTGACCGAGGCTTTATTTTAATAGTACAGAGGTGAAAGATACCTTACTTTCTTGCTTGGATGATCTTCTGAAGAAATTGAACTTTCTCTTTTGTCTCATTTATTTTAAAGAAGTCTGTCCATTTAAGCACAAATTACCAATCCCTGCTCCTGCGTTAGGTAAAGCTGCTGTGAACATTCATTACAGGTGTTTTTGTAGGCATAGCTTTCCTTTTTCTTTAAGTTCTTAAAACTGGAATTGATAGGTCATATGGTAGATACATGTTTGAATATATGAAGAAATTGAGTTTTTAAGAAATGAGATCATACAGTATGTTGGGTATGAAATTACCTTATCTCAAGTGATAGTTCCATTTTATTTTTTCTCCTCTAATGTGTGAAAAAGTTGTATTCATTCCATTTCTTCTCAACCATGTTATATTATCAGTTTTAAAATAGATTTTTAGCCAATCTAGTGGTATCTTACTGTGGTTTTAATTTGCATTTCTTGATAACCGATGATGTTAGATATGTTTTTATGTGCTTATTGGTCATGTTTTTGTTTTTGATATGGTGAAAAATCTGTTAGTCTTTTCCGTTTTGGTTTTGAATTATTAATAAGTTGTAAGAACTGTTTGTATATTCATAACATGAGTCTTTTGTTAGTCATTTGTGTTGTGGATATTTTCTCCCATTCCATGGCTTCTTTCTCATTCTCCGGTTTTCTAGTTGTTCAGAGTGGGTGGGTGGATCTGGTCTATTTGCCCCGGTGGGGCCCTGGCTGTTTTCTCCGTTGCTGTGTCCCTTGTGGCCTAACACCTTGCAGAAGCTCGCTCTCCAGAGTCCTTCCCTGAAGGAATCAGAATGTGGAACAGCGGAGTTCCTGTCGTGGCTCAGTGGTTAACGAATCCGACTAGGAACCATGAGGTTGCGGGTTCGATCCCTGGCCTCGCTCAGTGGGTTAAGGATCCAGCGTTGCCGTGAGCTGTGGTATAGGTTGCAGACACGGCTCGGATCCCGTGTTGCTGTGGCTGTGGCGAAGGCCAGCGGCTACAGCACCTGTTAGACCCCTAGCCTGGGAACCTCCATATGCTGCAGGTGCGGCCGTAGAAAAGGCAAAAAGACAAAAAAAAAACAAAACAAACAGAAAAGAATGTGGAACAGAATGTGTTTGAGAGTAAATGAGTTCTTTGTTAAAATCCTCATCAAATCTATGAAAAGTAAACATTCTCTATTGCCCTTGTTGGTGTTTCAAAGAAGACGGCGAGGCCTGTCAGTCTCGGCGGCCCATGTTCTAGGAGGTCGTTACTGCCGTGCACGAGGCTCTGCGTTGCAAGGTCCAGCCACGCTGCCGTGTGCATTTTCAACCCAATTGGTTCTATACGTATCCTTTAGTCACAGAACAGAAAAAAAAGCTTCTGATAACATTATGTTCCAGTGATTTAAAAGGGAAGCACAGGGAGCTGTGCCTCAGTAGGTTGAAAACCCAACTAGTGTCCATGAGGATGTGGGTTCGATCCCTGGCCTCGCTCAGTGCGTTAAGGGTCTGGTGTGGCTGCAAGCTGCTGTGTAGGTTCCAGATGTGGCTGGGATCGTGTGTTGCCGTGTCTGTGGCGTAGGCCTCAGCTGCAGCTCCAGTTGGACCCTGGCCTGGGAACTTCCATATGCACAGGTGCGACCCTGAGAATAAAAAATAAAAAAAGGGAAGCACAGTGTTCAGTGTTTCATCATTAAAAAATTAATTTCCTGTGCATAAAAGAACGATCTTTGAATTAAGGTTCTTTGGATAGTTTTTCTTTTAGTTGTTTTTGGCAGAACTTTAAAACTAGCTGCAAGATTTCTAACACATATATATACTTTTTCTCCCAAGATTGAAAAATGAAAAGGCACTGCGTCTCAGCCTTATTGGTAAGTGGATTTTCTTGTTTGACATCCTGTCCAGAGTGTAGTGACTTCTTCCCTGTATTTATTTTCTTTTGACTCTCTCAGTGAAGAGTTTCTATTTTTATCTAAGTGAATTTTCTTTACTAGACTTGATTAAAACAAAGTAAAATAAATCATTAAACTCTTAGAACAAATAGTGTTAATAGTATCTGGCTCAGTTTTCTAGACACCATTTAGTATCTACCTACTTACCTGTCTTCATCCATTTCTCTCGCTCAAGTTTAATTTCTAGCATGAGACTATGAGAATTATGAAGGATTTTGGAAACAGTGATTCATATTTAATAATGTGAATATATACACCTTCAGTCTGTATTTCAGTGTCGTAATCTTTGTGTTTGTGTGGTCAGATTTGTTATTTTTATGTTTGTACTGACAAGTCAGGATTTCAGGATTCCAAGATTTCGAAAGAGTGGCTATTTAGCTTTATTATTAAAATGAAAGGTATTTAAACCCTTAACTCTAACACTTTATCAGGAGATAGGTTATCAGTAATCCTGGGTAGGGCTATTTCTTGATGTGTAGCATTGAGAAATCTGATCAAAGGTGACATCCGGATGGCCAGGTTCACTCATAAGGAGGTGGCCTGTTCCTCTTTGATAACAAGTGCTGGTCATGCCGCACGTAGCTGGCAGATCTCGAATGCATAGGGTATTTACTGACCATGAGGCCCTGGACAGGTCACTTAACCTTTGTCATCAGTCAGTGGGCATAATCTTAGCTCTGATCTTCAGGATTGTGAAGGTCTTGGCATCATACCTGCTGCTTATTACCTGTCCAGAAAATATCACCCTCTTGCTAATCTAATCAAACTCTCATTTTGTTACTTTGGACAAGTTCTAGCCTTTGCTTTATAAATACTTAGAACTTCATGTTCTGTTAAGGTATTCTTTCTTTTTAAAACATTTTTTTTTTTTTGGCTCTTTATTGGATAAGAAATAAATGCAGAAAAGCACCCCTCCCACCTGTTTCTCTTCTCCAAATTAAAATGTGACAGTTTAGTTTCTGACAGACCGGTTTAGTTAGCTTTGAGCCCACACAGAACTTTATATTTAACTTTGAAATTGATTTTGGCCCTGTTTTAAACACATTGATGTTGAAAATTCTAATTAACACCTCTGCTCAAATGATGACTTGTAGTGGTAAACTGTCTTGGTGCTTGTCACAGGTGAAAAACTGCAGTGGTTTCAAAGTCATCTCGATCCCCAAAAAGTACGATATTCAAAGAGAGCTGCTTGCAACTTAATTGAAAGGTAAGTGCTGGGCATGTAATGAGCAGAGGGTCAGTGAGAGGGATTCCCAGCTTGGTTCTTCAAGAGGCGGACTTTTATTTTGGATCTGCAGATAGCAGATGGGTTTCGTCACCAGAGGAGGCCTTGGGTTCCTGTACTAGCTTAGTAGGAACCATTTTAGTAGGTTTGTTCCGGGCTGGGCCTCAGAGCGTTTTTTGTTTGTTTGTTTTGTTTTTAGGGCCTCACCTGTAGCATATGGAAGTTTCCAGGCTGGGGGTCAAAATAGGAGGTGCAGCTGCCAGCAAGGCCGCAGCCACAGCACCCAGCATCCAGCCCGCATCTGCAATCTACACCACACCTCAGGGCAGCACCAGATCCTTAACCCACTGAGCAAAGCTGGGGCTTGAACCCACATCCTCATGGATACTAGTTGGGTTCATATCCTGCTGAGCCACAGCGGGAACTCCCTCTCAGAGCGTTATTAATCCAGTTTCTTGGCTTCCTGGAGAAATGTCCTCTAACCTGACATCTGGAGGCAGGGTTAGCAGGTTGAAGTGAAGTAGTATGGACAGCCTCTAGGCAGAGGGAGCAAACTCGGAAAGGCCCAGGGGAGAGCAGTGTATTTGCGATGCCAGGCATTTGATAGGACTGAAATCCTAGGCTCAAGGAGGGCACTGTGACAGGCAGGGCCACCGGATAAGCAGCCAGCACCTGAAAGATCCGAGGGCAGTGTGCGAGGGCGGGCTGTGTGGGGGACGGTGGGAGGCATGGGAGGCTGACAGCAGGCCCTGGGGTGGTCACACACAGACTTCAGAGAGGCCTCTGCAGTGCGAATGAGGGAGGGGATGAGGGGCAGGCCAGGGAGGGCACGGTCCTGGGAAGGGCGTCAAGTAAGCCGGCCGTGTGGACTGTGACCGGCCCCGCTGTCTTGTTTTGCAGGTATCTGAGTCGGTTCAGCGATGAGCTGGAGCAGATAGAGTTGCAGAATGGCATCCGGGCCAGGCAGGGGAGGCGGCACTGCGCGCGGGAGGTGGCCATCAGGCAGACGGTGCAGCGCGAACGGCAGCAGTTCCAGGGCTACGGCCTCGGTGTGTCCTCTGGTCCCCTCTCATCACAGCTGGGGCCCTTTCAGGGTTTAGCTTTACTCACTCTGTTACTTGACTTTGGTTTTCTTCCTTTTGAGCATCTGGAGTAATTTTTTAATTCTTTTTTTTTTTTTTCCCTGCGTGCCCTAAAACCTGACTTCTGATGCTGGCATCACCTTCTGTGACTGACGTTCCCCTCCCACTGGCACACACTGCATTCATTTGCTTTGTTTTGGTGTCACTACTTGCCCACCTCCAGCTACGTGGCGTTTCCTTAGAGTAGGTCCTGCATCCTTCCGGTCCTGTAACTCTGCAGTAATGAGCCATTCTTGAGACCCCGTGGAAGTGAAGCTTGCTCTCTGCATTGTACCATTTCCTAAAGACCAGTGTGTCCCAACACTGAAGGGCCATGCCCGGTGGGAGAGTGAAGGCCTGCACAGCGCAGAGACTGCCCAGCGGCTGCCTGCGGCCTGTGGGTGGTGTTGGGCTGGCTGTTAGTTGTCAATTTGAAAACATCCACTGATCTCACGGTGAGCCGTAGATTTCTGGCTTGTCTTAAAGCCTCAGATGTCTGGCATTGTCACAAGTCACCTGATCGAGCAGCGTGGCGGCTTTCCTGCAGTCCTGAGCGCACAGCCTCGAGCTTGCTGCTTCCTTCACCTTCCCTGCCTGGCTTCTGTAGGCCATAGTATTCTGTGGATTTGCTTGGAAAGTGAGTACGTGAAATGTCTCCCAGCAGGAGTAGGTCTTTAAACTGGAGTGATAACAGCAGTAAAGCACAGGACCACCGTCAAGGCCCCACCCTGGGGTAACGGTTGTACGGTCCGGCCTGTCCTTGGTGATGCCGTGGGCCTGAAAGGGTGGCGGCCCCGCAGGCCTTTCCCCCTGCAGCCAGTGTTGTGGTTGGTCGCGCCCTGGCAGTTCTCACCGTGCTTGCGAGGTGTGCAGCCGCCACCGGGAGAAACATGGGATTTGGTGCTTACAGGTCCTGGCCACACAGCAGGTCTTGGCAGAGAGAGGGAGGGAACGGGCCCTGGGGCCCCGCCTCAGCTAGGGTCCCGGGGGGGTGCCTAGTGTTTCACTCTCCACTCTTTACAAGGTGCCAGTAGGGTGAACGGGGTCACTCAGGCAGTTGGTTAAGTAGGTCACCCCGGCTTTCTGCTTTGGGGTCCCCGTGGGGAGGGGCAGCTGGTTTCTCATCATCTGGTTGTTCAGCTTGAGCCGTGTCAGAGGCTGGCAGCAGGCTCGGAGGCGGGCATCCTCCCGGGGCATGCCCCGGGCTTCTCACCCGCTGGTGACGCTAGGAGCCTGCGTAGATGGTGGTTGCTCTCGGTCAGTCCTGAGAAGTGAGTTTCTTAACTGAAAAAGCAGAAGAGCTGGAGGACTGGGTGGGTCTGCCATAAGTCCTTATGGCTTTCACTGTGTGACAGGGCAGCCTCTTTCCTGCTCACACCTGGCCTTGGGTCTTCGGTTCGAAAATAGAGCTAACTTACTTGTCTTGGTACCTCCTTCCCGGCTTGTTTCAGAGTCGGCTGAGGTTTAATGTCTCCGGTGCCTGATGTTGGACCTTGTGTGGAAAGCTGAGGAAGAGTCGGACCGAGTTTGTGCTTGGAGTCTCCCTCTCCTCCTTTTCCATTTTCTTTGGAGCCCCTTAAATAGGCGCTTGTAGCCGGCTCTGGACTCCAGTCCTTGTCACCGACGGCCTGTAAGCTGCTAAGACAGAGGGTGGCTGTGCGGCCAGGTTTCCCGCAGCATTGGGTACAGACGCCCTGAGACCTGCCCGTGCCTGGGTTCTTCCAGCTTGCTGCCCTGACTCCAATTTTCCGTCTCCTCACAAACTGTCATCTGTCCTTGGTCTTTTCTTTTTCTTTTTCTTTTTTTTTTTTTTTTTGCTATTTTAGGGCCACACTCGTGGCATATGGAGAGTCCCAGGCTAGGGGTCAAATTAGAACTGTAGCTGCCAGCCTACACCACAGCCACAGCAACGCCAGATCCGAGCCGCGCCTGTGACCTACACCACAGCACGAAAATGCTGGATCCTTAACCCACTGAGGGAGGCCAGGGATTGAACCTGCATCTTCATGGATCCTGGTCGGGTTTGTTAACCACCAAACCATAAAGGGAACTCCCCTCCTCTCTTTTCTATTTACACCCATTCCCAAGTTGATCTCCTCTGTCCTGTGATGTTGATACCATCTGAATGCTCAGAGCTTCCGAAGATATTGTCCACTCTGGCTCGTGCCTGTTACTGCAGACTTACACCATCAAACCTGAGTTTCTCAGAAACTCTGCTTGAATGTTTCATGGGCATTGCCGGCTCCACCCGTCCCAGAGCAAATCCCAGCTTCCCTGTGATGTCCGCGTCTGAGTCGGTGACATCGCCACGTGCCCGTCGCTCGTGCCAGACCCTGCAGACGCTCACATCCCACATCCAGCTCCTCAGCGAGGCGGGCTCAGCGTCTGAGCCTGCGCAGGCCACCGTGGTCCCAGCCTGGCAGCCTCCAGGTGGCGTCCGCTCAGCAGCCTCTAGCTGCCCGTTTAATTCAAGTGGTTGACAGAGCACCCGCTAGGCAGCTTCTGCTGATGGGGCCAGTGCTGAGCTTACACCTCCTGTTCTTCCAGTCGCCCCAGGGCTTATTCCAGACTTGGAGGGTGTCTGATGAAGGAAGCTTTGTGGGCTCTGGAAAGCTTACAAGCGCCTAGAAACACTTAGGCAACTTGTCCCAAATGCTGTGTTGATAAGGGTCAGAGAGGACCAGACACTAGGGTCCCGTGCCCCATGGAGGTGTAACTGGTTCTGACTCACTTGATTAGGATTTCTCTACAAAAATTTTTTGTGCTTAGTTTACAGCTTTTAAATATCTGGCTTCTCATGCTCTTATTTTCCAAAGGTCTTGTAAAAGTCAGTGTACAGTTGTGTCAGGCATTTTTGTTTTTTCTTTTTCATTAATCAATACTGGGTTTTATTTAATACTTTTTCACATTGGCCAGTGTTTTGCAGCATTGTTCTGTTTTTTGCTCTGCCTGCCTCTTTTGTTCCATCAGTAAAAGGATGGTTATGAGTATTGGTCTATGATAAACTTTCTAATCATGGTAGGGAACTGTTGTACATCTCGTTTTTATTAAAAATGGGTTCCAACTTTATTGGACTTTGTTAAGCATATATTATAGTTTATTATTTAATTTTTTAAATAATATTAATGTTAAATAATCCTTGCATTCCTCAGATAAACTCTATGTTTTATCAAGAAAATAAAACAACCTAGCGTGGTGTTTAGGGGATTGATAGAATTTGCCAGGTACCTTTGTGGTTTAAAAGCACAGGGTTTATTTTGTGGATAGGTTTATTTTATGTTATAGATTCTGTGCTAGAATATGTTATTTAATAGTGTTCTTTTTAAATAATCTTAAGTGAAATCCTTTATACGTGCAAAATTTACTTTTCGTTAGCTTTATGATCGTGCTTTGAAATTTTGTATTGCTTTGGATGTTCTTGCTGCCTTTTAGTTATTTGTTGTTTCTCCCCACCCCCGCTCTTTAGGGCTGCACCCTAAAGAGAGGTTCCCAGGCTAGGGGTCAAATTGGAGCTGTAGCTGCTGGCCTATACCACAGCCACAGCGACATTAGGTCTTAGCTGAGTCTGTGCCTGCATACACCACAGCTCATGGTAACTCTGGATCCTTAACCCACTGAGCAAGGTCAGGGATCAAACCCTCTGTCCTCATGGATGCTAGTCAGATTTGTTTCTGCTGAGCCACAATGGGAATTCCAGTTTCTTGAGATAATAAATAGAGAAACTATAAATGTATAGAAAACATTTAGTAATAGATATAAATTATTTTCTTTTCCAGAGATTCCAGACATCTTAAATGCAAGTCATCTGAAGATTTTCAGGTGATTGTCCCTTTTATTGTTGTTTGAAACTGCTTATAAAGTACATGAGACACAGTCTTTCTTCCTCTAGCTGCTCACTTGATGGCCCAGAGTCCCACCTGCACTGTCCGCAGCTCTTGCTTCTGGAGAAGGTGGTTAGCGGGAAGTGCTACCAAGGGAGGCGCTGGACCTGAAGAGCGGGTTTGCCCAGTGCTCTGTCTAGCGGTACCTGTGACCAGAGAGAGCAGTCAGTAGATTTCAGGTTCTTTGTCTTTAGAAAGTAATTTTTATTAATCATTTTGGTCTTAGATTGTGTTGATCAGTCTGAAATTTTAACAGAAATTAGATAAATTTTAGTCCATATTATTTGAAACCATTAAGCTTATTTATATATATTTGTAATGTATGAATTTAGAGAAAATATTTAATAGATTAGCTCTAATAGAACTTATTGATCATATTGAGAAGTGGTTCACTTTTTAGCTAATGTACATGTATTTATCATGTAAATGCATGGAGCTTAAGAATCTCTTTATACTTTAAATTTTTTTTTGCCCGTATTAATCAGATACACAAATGTTCTCTTTGTTTCTAAAACAACGTATGTTCTGCCTCCCCGAAGAAAGCCAGAAATGAGGAGAAATTAGCATGGACTGTTAGCGCTGGTTCCAGTTCAGTTCTCAAAACGGGTTTCGCATTGTTCCTAAGGTAGCTGAACTCAGGATTGTCACAGAAGTGTGACGTTAAAAAACTGAAAGTTTTCTGTTACAACCACGAACACTTCGATTACCGGAGCTTAGCTGGGCTTCCACTGTGTGTGTAAAAGACTGCCCGGGACAGGGTGCCCCGTGTCCCGGTGACGGGAGCGTGCGCTGAGGGAGGAGGACCGGAGCAGGCTTCCTTGTAGCCTCTGCCCGGTGTTTCCTGTGTCGCGCTGGAGACGTGGAGTAAGCGGAGGTCTGCGCAGCAGCTTGGCGAGGAGATGCAGCGGAGTGTGGGCAAGGCGGACCTCGGCTCCGGGGGCACATCTCCTTCTCATGCACTGGGGTCTGCTGGAAACTCAGAAACGTTTCCTCTCTGAGGTTTGCATACTGCCTTTATTGCTTTCCTCGCTCCCCCTCACCAACCCCGTACACTCTCTTTTGTCTAGGGAATGGGATTTTGATCTGAAGAAGTTGCCAAACATTAAAATGAGGAAGATTTGTGCTAGTGATGCAGTGCCTAAGAAGCGCAAGCGGAGAACGGATCCAGCCATAGACAGAGACCTGGGGGAGCTGGAGCTGAAAGATGAGCCCAGTGACAGTGACACGGACCAGGAGATGACCGCGGTGGAATGATTGTCCTTTCTTGAACTGCAGGTGATTGGAGACCCTCAGGTTACACTTGAATCGATTATGGGAAATAGTTAATCCAGATACAAGAATTCCTTACTTAGCTCGTTCTCTTAAATGACGAGAATCCGTTTGCAGTTTCAAAAATAGTGTTACGATATTTGCTTAAAGACGAGCGTTGCTTTTCATATACATTAAGATGTTGGACTAGGTAGGAGCGATCTCGGAATCTCTGAGCTGGGTGAACAGTATGGGTGAGGACAAACATGTCATAGTTTCCCCCCACATTTGCACTGAATAACCTTATCTCACGCCTGGCGCTGTGGCAGCAGCCGCTGCAGGACGCTTGTGGGTACCTCTTGAGCGGTGGTGATGGCAGAATTGCCCTTCAGTAATGAGGTTTCGCTGTTCTTCCTCTTACATTGATCTATTTTCTTTCCTTGTAAAATGGGGAGTATGTGATACAGAATTTATATGCACAGAAGGGTTGTATATTGCTCTTATTTATTACCTTTGAGCCAGAGTTATTTAAATGGTTGAAAACTAAACAAAACAGGAGTCCTTGTTATGTAGAGCTCCTGTGCTTAATCTGTTATCTTGATAAAGGGGATTAAATTGTTTCAGGTGAGCTCTTTTGGTCTGTATATTATTTTTTACTTTCTCATTGTGAAAAATGATAGGTTTTTTTTGTGGAAACAGAACTAAGGATTATAGAAAAGTAGTTATTTCAGTTGCTTTTTCTTTTCTTCTAAGAGCTAAATTAAATTGACGAATAATTCAGTATTTCCAGTATCATGAAAAAACATGGACGTGGAGAATGTTCTTCACAGAACTTGATAAATGCAAGCATCTTTTATTTAGTGTGTTTTCTAAAGCATGCAATGCAAGTATGTTTGAGTATTTTTCAAGGAAAAAAATGTTTTATGAGGTAACTGAGTATCAACTAAGCCTTAACAGTTTTCTACTTCGGAAAATTAAAAATAAAACTTATTTCTATAATTTCACTTTGTAGGTTACGGTTTCTGATTGTTTAGGTTTCAGTAATTTACTGATTCTGATTGATTTGGCTGCAGTTAAGCCGTGCAAGCCGTGCAGAAGTATGGTTTTATGGTTACATAGTAAGTTCCTGTCTCTTCAGTCATTGCAAAAGCCCTTTTTTGGGGGGAGGGATTCATTTTGAATTTCAAAACGGCTATAAGAACTGAGTCATAAATTACAGTAAAGAGAATAAGAACTGGTCTGCTATTTAAAAAGCATTGCTGTTGGATGATTAACTTAGGAAAATGGCAGATCGTTCTCCCCCCTCAGACATTTGTTCTTAGATTTCCCTGTGCTGTCAAAGCAAAAAATAGAGCAAGCTATACTGCTTGGAACTAGAACAGGTAAATATTTGTTGAATGAATGAATTTAGGGCCTAATTGTCGTGTTACTCCTGACTGGACCAGAGTAGCCTAAGAGATCATTTGTCTTGAGAGTCATGCTCTTAAATGGTCCCCAAGTCATCGTCTGTAGAATGTGTTCTGTAGTGATGCTTATCAGGCCCCTTTTCTGTCAGTGGTGCACGCTGCTTTGTTTGGTCCATGGCCACGGAGCAAAGTGAAGGCGACCTTTTGTTGACACTTGTGTGTACACTAGTGGCTGGCAGGTAGTAAAATGGCAGGTAATAAATATTTTAAACATTGCAGGCCAAGTGCAGTCCTGTTGCATTTTCGTGTGTGTGCGCGCGCGTGTGACCGCCCGTTAAAAATACAGAAGCCCTCATGGCCTTCCCCAGTAGACTGCAGGCTGGATTTGGCCTGCCGGGCCTGGTTTGCCAACCCTGGTCTACACCAGCAAACTGCACTCCATGGGCAGAGGCTAGGGGTACCTTTCTGAGCTCAGAGCTGTAACTCCCGTGTCTGTGGTCGCTGTCCCTCATGTCTGGTCACCTCCTTGCCGTGCTGACATAGATCTCCCTGTAGGTCTCTTCACCTCAAGGAGACGTTTCTACTCCTGGGACCCTCATGCCTCAGGAGCAGGAGGTCGAATGGGTGTCCCCTTGGCCAGTGCCACTTCCAGATCATTTCTCCTTGGTCCTTTGAAGCTACATCACTGTCCCCATTTCCTTACTCCTTATCGCAAATGCTCCTGTCCGTTCACTTCTCTTTCAGCCATTTTCGTGATTCCTGCAGTCTCGTGGGTGATAGATCTCCCTCTGTGACCTCGAGACCTCCCAGCCTTTCTCTAACCCGTCAGGGCTCTCCGTGATCACGCCCGGATCTCCTGTGAACTTGGACATTCCTGTCCCTCGTTCCCCCTCAATCCTGCTGAAGCTCTGCACTGGCTCCTGTCTTCAGCGTCGATTCAGAGCCCCTGGCTGCCACCTTGCGTGTACTTTCAGCTCTCTCCATTCAAAACGAAACCAGCCGAGGAGTTCCCGCTGAGTTGCAGCCAGTTAATGATCTGGCTTGTCTCTGTGGAAGCTCGGGTTCCATCCCCGGCCCAGTGCAGTGGGTTAAGGATTCGGCATTGCTGAGCTGCAGTGTAGGTCAGATTCTGTTCCTGGCTTGGGGATTTATATATGCCGTGGGTGTGGCCGAAAAAGGAAAAAAACCAAAAAACTAAACGAAGCAAGCTCATCTACTGTCTCCTCCATACCTCTGGCTCAGCCCAGCTGGAGCGTATCAGACAGCTTGGCTCCCCACCCCGTCTGCAGGTCTCCAGGGGGCTCTCAGAACTGCTGAGCGAGTCCAGGGTCCCTCAACCATTCGCCTTCCAACTCGGAGATAATTGTTTTACAACCTCTTTATTCTTCCCAGATCGACTTGAATACTTGTCGCCTCAGCACTAGGCTGTTGGCTTTTTATACATCACCGAGAAAATGGAAACTGTGGTTTCCTTTTTAATTTGATGGGTGTGGTAGCTTTTCTCCTTCAAAGGCAAATACTCACGTTCTGGATCCCAGTCCGGGTCAGCTTCTCAGACACCTTGATTCTCCCCGAGTTCTTCACCCGATCTCTGGAGCCGGAGGAGCCTGTGCCTCGTCCTTGATTTCTTCCCCTGCTCTCTTCCACCCCAGCCCCCGTCTCCTTCAGTTAACATTTCTGCTTCGGTCTCCAAGACGGAAGCCGGGCAGCCCCTGCCAGACCCTCTCCACTGCCCGCCGGCCCCTGAGGCCGGGTCAGGCTTGTGCTACATGCCGTCGCTTCCCAACTGACCCTCCTGCCACCATTCTTGTCCTTCACGTCCACTCTTGAGAGTTGCTCGTGAAATTTTAAATTTTAGGTTTTATCGAAGTTGGGTGTTTGTTTTGTTTGTTTTGTTTTTTTGTCTTTTTAGGGTCACACTCACTGCATATGGAGGTTCTCAGGCTAGGGGTCTAACAGGAGCTGTAGCCGCCGGCCTTCGCCACAGTCACAGCCACGTGGGATCTGAGCCGCGTCTGCAACCTTCACCACAGGTCCTGGCAACGCCGGATCCTTAACCCACTGAGCAAGGCCAGGGATCGAACACACAACCTCATGGTTTGTAATAGTATTTGTTTCTGCTGCACCACGACGGGAACTCCCGAAGCTGGTTATGTTTATATAGTTGGTTTTCAAGGTTGTGATGATTTCTGTTGTACAACCAAGTGATTCAATTGTACACGTACACATGTCCTGAATTTTTAAAAATGTACGCTAAAATAGGCTACTTCTTTGTCCAACAGTCTGGTAATATGTCATTACATTTTTTAATGGTTTATTTGATGGGGTGTAACTTTACTTCTGACCACTTTTTTTAAGGTTTTATTTTTTTAAAAAGAAGTTGTAGCTTCACATCCAAGTGGAGCAGAAGATGGAGCTCCCCTGTGTGCCCCCTGACACCCCACGGCACAGCTCCCCCTTTGCTGACACCCCCACACACACAGGCGGCACGTTCGCTGCTGTCCGTGCACCTGCACTGTTGCCCTACGAGCGTGGAATGAAATCACGGTGGCACCAAGGCCAGGAGGCCCGGGAGGATCTGATTCCTGACTGGCCCTCCAACCTCAGCGTGCCTCACCAGCCAAGGCTGGCTTCCTTTCAGACAGACTGGCCTTCCGTCCCTTCAAGGGGTGGCCAGGCTGTCCCGTCTGAACTGGCACGCCGATCCCCTGTGTGTCCACTGACCCAGGCCCGGGCGCAGCTGACCTGGGCCTCAGCGGAGTGCTGTGCGGTCCCTGCCCAGGACCAGATGGGCCCTTATCCTCTGGGAGGACCAGTGAGGTGGTCCCCGACCCCCGGTTTCAGATGATGTGGAGGACCTTCCACCTCTGCTGGGGGAGCTGCTCAGCCGGCATCTTGGGGTCCTCCCAGCCGCAGGCGCCCGCCCTTGGTTGTGCTGCCACCACGTGGCCGCTTTCCGTCTTCCCTCAGACAAGACACTCGGCGAGCTGGGCTTCCACTGCCCTTTCTTCTGCCATCTCGGTAAGTGATGGACTGTCTTCCTCACCGCTGACACTTGCAGGGCGTGTCTTGTGCAGCCCTTTGCTGCCCTCCTTGCTGTTTCCCTGGGCTAAGAGTCCACCCCGCCCCTTGCCGCCTTGGTCTCGGGGCAGCTTCCACTCTGAGGTCATTAGTGAGCGCACAGAGGCTGCTTCCTGATGTAGGCGTTTCGTAATTCAAGAGGTGGGACAAGCCCACAGATGGGGGCAGAATGAGCTCACACAGAGTCAGGAAAGGCCTGCAGGCACCCGGACTTCACGCTTAGGAGCTGGGGTTCTGGTGGGGTGGTATTTTTCTTTACTAATCACCAGACCTCTTAGAAACAGATTTCCAAAGTCTTTCTCATGGAGTTCCCGTTGTGGTACAGTGGAAACAAATCTGACTAGGATTCATGAGGATGTGGCTTCAATCCCTAGCCTCACTCAGTGGACTGAGGATCCCGCGTTGCCGTGAGCTGTGGTGTAGGTCGCAGACGAGGCTCAGATCTGGCGTTGCTGAGGCTGTGATGTAGGCCAGCAGCTGTAGCTCTGATCTGACCCCTAGCCTGGGAACTTCCATATGCCGCGGGTATGGCCCTAGAAGAAAAAGAAAAAAAAATCCAAAAAGGCAAAGAACCACAAAGTCTTTCTTTTAGTATTTATTAAATAGGAAAATGCTGTTATATTCTTTTGTCTAGCCAAGCCTTATGCAAGAGAAAAGCCTCTAGATTACATTGTGATTTTTCTTACAGTGCTTTTTTTTAAACCGGGGTTTGAAACTGTATGGATTACTTGCATTGGTTTTCCCTTGTTTACTGAATTTATTTACTCCTTTCTAAAATGTCATGGGTTAATCAGCCTGTGTTGGCCTTTAAATAATTTTATGTTCAGACCTTGCTTAGAAACCCAGACCATTGTGAAAATCTGAGGAACCAAAGGCCGTTTGAATGTTGCAGATACAAATCTGCAGAAATCCAGGTAAGTTAGGCAAAAAGTACAGAAACCACAACAAAGGTTTGGGTCACTTGTTTAATATACAAAGTCTTTTCACAGAGAATTATTTTCTTTTCCTTAATTTGTCTTAGTACACATTATTCACAAAACAGGAAATGGTTAATGCCAGAGAATTAGGTAAAACCAAAAAAAGTACAAATGTTCAATCCCCAAAATTGCACACAGTTAAAATAATGTTTCCTTGTTTGCTTTAATGCAGTTTCAAGGGGGCTTTCTTCAGATGCGGAGGAAACACTGCAGCCCAAAATAACAGTACTTCCTTTCAACTGTATTGATATGTAAAATAGCACCTTTGGGCTGACTTAAGGAAAGAAAATTGGTTTTCATTTTTCTTAACCAGCGTGTCAGTCCTACACAGTTAATCCTAGAGCAACTGCAGTGAGGATAGTGATAAATTTTAAGAGCTCCACTTTGTTCTAGAATGTTCCCTAGCCTGGTAAGGAAAGGTCAGCTGTGTCAGGCAGATGGGACAGCCCCCCACCTCACTCTGTGACAGTTAGAATACTTAGTGATATCATTGCTCTAATGAGCTACTTTTCCAGCCAAAAGATAGATGCTTTAGAGCTACCCAAGGACCTCTGCAAAAAGGGCAAGTGGAACTCTGGCCGTCTCTCTGGGGCTGTAATAATGGGCAACAGTGCTCGCGGTAAGGTCTAACCCAGGAATTCCGGAAGACGCCTTCATTTTCCCCATCGCTGTATATCCCTGGTCCATGGGAACATTTTTGTTTTGACTCAGACATTTTTTGTTTTATTTATGTTTGTATTAACACATAATTGCCTTTTGGGCGTCACTTAAAAAAAGTACTGGCTTTCATTTCTTTACAGTTTAATCTTTGATCTTACACAATAACAGTGAAGGTTCTTGGAAAAGTTAACAGCATACATGTCTGTTTTACGGTCTGGATAATTTCATGATTATAAAAGCCAAGGTTTTAGCAGAACTGGAAGTTTATTCTTCAATTTCAGTCCTTTGTTTCAGTTCCATTTTATTTCGTACATAAGCAGGTAAACATGCTTCAAAAAATTGCCATTCTGGAGAGCGATTTTTCTTTTTGAAGGGCCTAGCCAGTCCACAAAAGTGTTGCTGCAAAGCCCAACCAGTCCATTGAAAGGGCAGATGTGCCATTGCCACTCAGAATATAAAAGAGAATAATCAACATTAAGTTTTCAATGCACGTGGTTATTTCACATTGTTTGAACCATAAATAGCCACTGCGGGAAAACTTGAGGAGTTCAGGATTTTAAAAAGTCAGAATAGCAGAAAAACGTTGACTTTTAAACCCTGTACGGAGCGATTATTTTCTCATTTCAAGATCAAAGCCTCTTCAAGTTAATTTTGAGAATTTAGATAGTTTTAAAATACTGTATCTTCTTTTATCATTAACACATTAATGCTTATCTTTACTTTTCATTCTAGAATTTCTTAGTGTTTGGTGTACCCCTTAATAAACGAGGCTTGTTTTAGCCAGTCACTGTAAAATAAATGAGCTTGCTAAGGTTTATACAAGATTCAAATTCTTTTTTTTGGGGGGGAGGGGGAATTCAGGTAAAAAATCCTTTTCTTACCAGAACAAACAAAAGAGATATCAGCAACTTCCTAATTTCTTTGTTTGCTGGTGACTAGATTTGTTCCCTCAGGAGTATTTGTAAACCACTGTTGCTATCACTAAACCTCAGGGAAAATGGATTGTAAATGCTTGGGAGAATCATCAGAGAAAATGAATCACGGCTAGTCCTCTGGCTGAGGTGCCATAAGGCTTTGCTCTCCGTGAGTGTGCTTCTCTTAAACTTTGAAAGGGGGAATTAAGAAGTTAATACAAAGTTGAGTTTGTTTAAGGTCCTTGTATTTTTTTTTTTAATCACATGCCGTGTCCTTATTTGTGCAGAAGTTTTGGTCCAGTTGAGTTGCCTCAACTTTGCTTTTCCTGCGCCTTCATTCCACACTCCCATGGCTAGTTGTGAAAAAGATGAGCTTTAAACCTTTCATCTCCTGCCTGCCTGAACATCTTGGCGTTTCGCGTGTACACACAGGAACACACACGCGTGCCCAGAGTCGGCGCTGTGGACCTCTTTATTTCTGGCAACAGGGACAGTTGGGACTAGTGCCAGCCACTACTGACCTGACATCTTTCTCCTCCATAAAGGCGACTTTCTCCTTCCTTTTTCCTGGGATAACCTGCGAGGACACACACGTTGACCGTTTCAAAGGGCATCACTGTGGTTTGTGCAGTGCGAGGCTCATGCTGTGGTCCTGTGCCTTCCTGTTTGCCCTGCCGCAGTAATAAACAGGATAGATAGCAAAAACATCCCCCGCTTACGTAAGACATCTCTGACAGGCCGCTCTATTTATAGCCATTAATCTAGCTCACTGCAGTATCTTTCACGATTTGGCTTTACATGAATATGCAAAGAATACAGTAATCAGCTGAACTGTCAGACCTGAGCAACTCGATGTATTACTTGTCACAGAACCTGTTGAATATTTTTGCTTCCCAGCTGAGCAAAGGAAATACTGCCAGCTTTTTAAAATACTGTCTAAATGCTTGGTCATAACTACTCCTGTACGTGTCAAGTTGACACCTCACGTGGGTTAAAAAAAAAATGGGTATCTTTGACTTAAATAACAAAAATATTTAATTCTTATTTTCCCCTATCATAAGTGCTTCATAGTAGCAAAGAAATTCATTTCAGAACTTTGCCACAGTCAGGCTGCTTGTGTCAGCCTGTTTTTTTCCCCTTTAAAGAAATGGGGATATCAACCCATTTAAATTCAGAGAAATTAAATATCAACCATGATATTTAATTTGATTGAGTGCTTTGTAAAATAACATCTGTGATACTGTGAATAAAAGAATGAATTAAGCTGCTGTTCTGAAGTATTCAACTCTCAAACGAGGCAGAGGCTCGCTCTGTCCCTGATTTGGGGGCTGTGCTAGTCAACACGGTTCACTCAAATTGAGATACACTGTAGGGATAAAACATATTGGGTTTTGAAGAGCTGGTTCATATAAAAGATAAGATATCTCAATAATTTGTTATATTGATGACACTGAAATGATAACTTGGGTACATAATATTAACTAAATATAGTATCAAAATTCATTTGACCTCTTTTTACTTTTTCTAACGGGCTAGTAAGAAATTTCTAATTTGCATTATGTGGCTCACATTTTATTTCTGTTGGACAACGCTGTTTGAGGGCAACCAGGTGGAGCATAGGACTTCCGTGGGTATTTAACAGAGCTAATTAGCTCAAAAATCTCTGAAAATCTACCCTTTATGATTTAAACAGAATTCCAAGTCTTAACATCTTCAAATGTGCATTGCATCTATTTTAAAAACATGCATCTCTCAAAACAACTGGACTCCACTATAGCCATAAAGACCTGTTGGCTGTCAAATATGAGTATCAAAATAGGCATTTGCCAGCTTTGCTTCTGATGTGCCTTGGGGAGAACGCAGACAATTTCAAGCATAAAACCAAGTACGAATTTCCAGATGAGCTAGTTAACATTATGAGGCCCTAGAAGAAATACACGTTGCAATGGGAGTCTGTTGTTCTTGAACTTTCCCTGCTACTGTGAAGACCCGGATCTGTCCGTCTGTCCTCATTGCCTAAAAGCGTCCCTTCTCCACAGGTCCTCAGTTGTCTCAGAGATCATTCTCCAGCAAACCTTCCCCATTTCCTCTTTACACTGAGACTCTGCTTCCTGGGATTCCTGGACCTGCGGTGTTTCTCCTCCTCCCCTTTTTGAGCAAAGTTAAGACAGACGAGTCACAGAGGCAAGAAGATGAGGAGGGCGCTAACTCACATTGCTTCTGGCAGGTGTAGTGGCTGGGGGCCAGGCGGGGCTCCGCTGACCAGGCTCCGGGCCGCCCGTCACACGGGGATGACCTCGGGGGGGCCGCCCTCCGCAGGGGGCGGTGCGCCGGTGGCCGTCTGGGCTGCAGGCACCGCCCCCGCGGCCTTGGCGTCCGAGCTCGCCGGGCAGGGGCAGCTCCTGTCCAGCCTCTTGGCCGTGTCCGGGCAGTTCTGCACGAATATCACACGATTGTAGGCCTTGAGCCTGCGCCAGAGCTGGACGTAGACTTTGCACTGGACGTACATGAAGACCAGGCCTCCCGTGAAGCCAATGGCCACCACCACCAGCTTGGTCCAAAACGGCCACTCGAGGACACCTTGGGAACAGAAGAGAGACCGTTAGCCCAAGTTGTCGCCATGGATCGGGCCACTGTCTTCGGTTCCTTGAAGGGACCACGCCTGCCTGCTGGCTTCGTAGGTAAGGAATCTCTCGTAACAGCTGGTAAGAATCCTAACCTGAGCTGCTTATTTGCCTTGAAACTCTTGAGCTTGTTAAATCGCACACAGGGAGAAATTCTCTGCCCTGACTCTGCAGGGACCCTCCCCTGTGGACCCACTGTGACTGCCAAGTGCGACCCCTAGCCTGGAAACTGCCATACGCCACAGGTGCAGCCCTAAAAAGCAAAAAAAAAAAGAAAAAAAAGAAAAAAAAAAGAAAAGCTCCCAGATCCTCCTCCTGGCATATACCTCCCCCTCAGGAACATGAGACTAGAGTTATTCATTAACAGGACCTGCCACCAACCACTTATCATTTCTTCGACTGTCACTCCCAGAAACCCCTCTTTCCCTAGCTCAGAAATACCCACACCCTAAGTGATTCAGACATGTATTCAATTTCTTTGTGGATCAAACCTTACTGGGATTTCCCTTAACATGGCTAATGGCTTCTCAGGGGCTATTTCTTTCAAGAAAGAAAGGGTTTTTTTTGGGGGGGTCTTTTTGTCCTTTTATGGCCACACCCGTGGCATATGGAGGTTCCCAGGCTAGGGGTCTAACAGGAGCTGTAGCTGCCGGCCTTCGCCACAGCCACAGCAACGCGGAATCCGAGCCGTGTCTGCAACCTACACCACAGCTCACGGCAACGCCGGATCCCTAACCCACTGAGCAAGGCCAGGGATCGAACCTGCAACCTCATGGTTCTTAGTCGGATTCGTTTCCGCTGCACCACGATGGGAATTCCAAGAAAGAAAGGGTTTTGCACAGGGAAACAGCCCATTTTCGCGTATCTATCACGTTATCCTTGACTAAACAGCAGTATTCAGGGAGAGGAAACACGGATGGTGCATATGCAGCATCTGTGTAAACACAATGTTTCCATTTATCTGATGCAAGGTCAAGTTCATGAGATTTTTGAAAAATGACTCATAGCAACTTTGGAGGGTGTTCGGCCCAACTTACTCAACAAGTGAGGAAAAGTGAGCTTCAGAGCGATTCATTATTTGATTCAAGACAACGAACCCAGGACCAAGGCACTACAGACCCCAGGCCTCCTGACCACCAGCCCCGATCCGTGCCTGCCCCTTTGGGGATTGTGAACAACGAGAGCACGTACAAACACGTGAAAAAGGAATGTTTAAACAACAGTGCTGAAAGGGAAAACACAACATGTGTTTTAGGGAAGTGATTTTTAAAAAGTTCTATAAGCTCATTTAACAGCCAGCGGGAGCTCCTCAGCCCTGGATGTGCTCAGAGGCTCGGGAAAGAGTCAGATGTGAGCAAAATCGCTTTGCTCTGCCAGTCCCCCATTCGTGTGCGTGCACGCCGTCCTGGGGCAGCCCTCACACCTGCACCTACAGCATCTTTAATAGACGGTATGAGTTCTTTCGTTTTCCCGGGTTCTGTATTTTCGCCTTATCTTTTCAGCACACAGATACCACCCTGAAGCATTCTTCTAGAATACGTAAAAGATAAGGCAGGAGGAGAAATTGTCCCCTCGGATTAAAGTTGGCAACATGGGTAATCTCAGGTGCTAAAGTTTCAAGGACTATGGATTTTTGTTTTTGTTTTTGTCATCAAAGGAAACAAAGAAACTGGAGCACAGCACACAGTACTTCTAAAAGGACTCTCTCCTTCATGTTCTTATTGCAGCTCAGAAGATGTTGCTGTTTTATATTCAACCTCCACTCTGGTTAAAGAAGGGCAATTTATTCCTCCTCAAATGTTTCCGAAGGTTTTCAAGATGGATTTGAAATGTTTTGACTTTTAAATTTTGCAGTTATTTTTCCCCCCAAACTTTAAAAGCCGATTCAGGATCAGCTCTCACCACAGGAGGATTAAATACAGCCCACACAGATGCCTACACTCTCCGAAAGTGCACACTTCAAGGAGTCAGGCATAAATACAGGTTGAACATAAGTACAGAGAGACTTTTCCAAGAAACCTTTTACAGCAGCCACCATGGTCCCATTTGAAATGATCCAAGTCGGAAGCTGTCCCATTGGCAGGTGACTTTGCAAGAAAAGCCACCAGCACTGCTTCCCGATAAAGATCTTGCTGCTTATTCAAAAGCGCTGAAGATCAAAGATGAAAGGTTTCCCATTTTCCCTTGTTTTTAAGAAACTGAAAAATATTTTTTAAAGTATAAGGTAGAAAGCCGACTGTATGCACTGCGTGTGTACACACACATATAGTGTGTATATTTATAGAGATACAGATACAGATATTAGGAAGCTGGCCTTGGATGATCATTCAAACTTTCCTTTTGGGAAATATGACTGAGGACCCCTGAGGAACTATCCTTTGGAACCTAGAATCCTGCATCCACCCAGAACTGAAGAAAGGAAAAAGTATTTTTACGAAAAATTCTACAAGAAAAAAAAAGTGGAAAAGCTTGCATATGAGGCATTCGCCTTCACTGTTTGTTCCCCCTGCACTGACCGGGTGCCTTGCTGGGTCCCTGGATGTGCTGGTGACCGAGAGGACATGGCCATAGCCCTGAGCTCAGTCTGACAATTAAATGAGCAATTTTGATCAAGTGCTGAAAGTCTCCAGGTGGGGCAGAGCTACCTGACTGGAAGGGGTGGTTAAATCTAAATCTTTGGGGAAGAAGCTCGGAGCTGCGTGCACATGAGCGTAGGAGATGCTCCCCTATTCCGTGCGGGAGGGGCGCCCCGCTTTCCGTTCCCTCCCGGTGCTGGGGGAGGCAGAGGGAGCCCCGCAGGCTGGGATCTCCAGCCCCAGCAGGGTGGCCAGCAGGAGAGGCCAAAGGCTCTCTGGGACCTTAAACCAGGCAGGGAGATGGAGTCTGTCTGGCTTCAGGTCTGTTCTGGGCTGTGGGGAGGTACCGGGTCTGAGGTTGTAGGCTGGGGCGGTAAGGTGGGCGAGGTGGTGGGACGACCCTTTGTTCCTGCAGACACATGCCATCTCGATATTTGGGGCACACTTTCTCATCAGCCCGGGCCAGTACCTGTAACTATAGGGACGCGGGCTTAAAAAAATTAAAAATGTCTCTACCATGAAGGAACTTAGTAGGAATGTGATAGATTACTAAAAAATCCAGCACCTTGGGAATTCCCTTTGTAGCTCAGTGGAAATGAATCTCACTAGCATCTGTGAGGATGTAGGTTCGATCCCTGGCCTCACTCAATGGGTTAAGGATCTGGTGTTGCCGTGAGCTGTGGTGTAGGCTGGCAGCTACAGCTCCGATTGGACCCCTAGCCAGGGAACCTCCATATGCCACGGGTGGGGCGCTAAATAGACTAATAAAATAAAATCCAGTATCTTGGGAACAATGCATAACGTAGTTGTAAACAATGCGGTTTGGTATAAACCACAGAAATGAGTTAATAAGTACGCAAAAAATACCCACCACCCCACCCCCTGTTTTTCTAGCCAAAGTACTTTCATCCCCTTTCAGAAGAGGACAGAGGGGGCTACACACCCCAGCTACACAAACCACATGCCCTGGGGGTGGGGGTGGGTCTGGAGACTTGGTCCTTTAGAGCCCAGCCCTGTTACACTGAGAGCCACCACCCATGGCAAGAGAAGGGGTGCTCTCCCGCGCTGGTTTTATGAATCTGGACAAAGAAACAGAAGACAGCATCTCCTTTAAAATTCGTCTCCTGCTTCCTTCTTTCCCTCACCGCCTTCTCATCTTTTCCTTTCTTTCATTTTCTTCTTTTTTTTAAGGGAGGCACAAGCTTAACTGTGTTATTATCCGAACAATGTTTCCCTCCAAATTCACCACTGGTTTCATGTATAATATTTATCTTTCCCCCAGGGGGCGCTAGGGGACACCTCCCACTGTTTTCCTGGCTATGACTTAGGCTCAAGCTGAAGCTGGTAGAGCTTGATGGGAAACAGGGCTGGGTACTCTTGAGGATGACGATAAACAAGTTAGTTTCGCCTCTGGTTTGAATCCCTCCAAAATGTCAGAATAAGCTGCAATGGTTTGAAAACAACTTTCTTTGCAGACTTGACACTGCCCTTCACTTAGCACGCTGGAAAGGTCAGACAGCAGTGTTGACCCACTCTGTGGAATTACGGAGTGTTGGGAGTTCCTATTGTGGCTCCGTGGTAACAAACCTATGTCCATGAGGACACGGGTTTGATCCCTGGCCTTGATCGCTGGGTTAAGGATTGTGCATTGTTGTGAGCTGTGGTATAGGTCGCAGATGTGGCTTGGATCCCGAGTTGCTGTGGCTGTGGTATAGGCCAGCAGCTGCAGCTCTGATTCGCTCCTAACCTGGGAACTTCCATATGCCTCGGGTGTGGCTCAGAAAAAAAAAAAAAAGGACAAGAAAAGAAATTACGGAGAACTAAACGAATAAGCTATAACATGTCTCTGCTAACTACCATCTTATTCATGTTTTAAAAGAAGCTGTGACTAGGAGGAATTGCATCCAATGAGAATTTTTATAGCTGTTCTTTTCACCCCGCAGAACTTGATCCTCCATCAGCTCCTGAAAAGCTGGAAATGTGTGGTGTCTGTATATTTCACCCCATTAAATTCTACTTGATAAATCTTGCCTCCCAGCTTGGGTCCCCGTATGCTCTGTGCTTTACAATCAGAGCGTTAATCAATGACATCACTGTTAATCAGTGTTAATCAATCAGTGGAGGTTTAGAAGTGGCCAGGTCTGGGTTTGCTTGTGCATGCTACCTGCGCTGGGAAATAGCTTGCCTGCCCGTCTTGGTATATCATCCTAGGACCCACGAGGAGCAGAGGGCGGGGACACGCTCTTACCGTTATCATTGCCTTGCTTGATTTCCTCCGCTGTCCTATCTATCAACACGTACAAAGACCAAACCACGCAGGTGATGGCGATGACGTGGAAGGTGACGGAGCAGAATATTTTCCTTCTTTCACTCGTGGTCATCTGCAGTTTCTCCCACTGCAATCACAAGGGAATCACACAAAACTGAAACTCCAACCAGGAAATTCTGCTCCCCGTTCATATCCCAGACATAGGTGATGGCTGGCAGGAAAATGTGAAGTATTTGCAATTTTAGATGACACTCTAATATTCAAATAAGTCTCCCTGTTTGGAAAGATCTGAAATCATAAACTGTGGAGTCATACACAACTGAGATATATATTACAACAAAAACAAATATATTTCCCCATGCTTCAAATGAATTAAATTGGTTGTGGTTTGCTAGCATATAGATTCCTGGTCTGTAACAGGAAGGGGACAGTTTTAATACTGTGCAGTTTTTGGAAAATGCTTCTGCTCAGGTTTCTGCAGTCAGTTCTCTGTGGACCCAGGTTAGAAGTGGTGACAAGTAATCTCTTTCGAGGTTTGGATTTGACATAACCCGGAACACCCAAATGGTGTTGCCTTCTTGAATGTGCAAATTTAACAATCATTTGTGTGGCTGAATGATGTCTGTGGGAGAAAGTCAACATTTTTTGGCATATCTCCTAGAGGACATGCTAGTTCCTCTGGGAGATGGGAGCAAACTAGCTGAAGCCCCAAAGAGCAATTGTGCGTTTCTGCTGCCACCACTGTTACAAACTCTGTCCCTGAGTTATGTTCCTCGGGAAGCTGAAGTCCGGTGTCTCGGTCTATGGCGTAGGGCGGGGGCACAGTTTTCATGGTGGGAACTCAGGGATTACATGGGGAGATGTGTCCATTATTTACCCGGAAGAAATAGACACAATTTTTTTTTTTTTTTGGCTTTTTAGGGCCGCAGATGGAGGTTCCCAGGCTAGGGGTCTAACAGGAGCTGTAGCTGCCGGCCTGCACCACAGCCACAGCAACACGGGATCCGAGCCACATCTGTAACCTTCACCACAGCTCACGGCAACGCCGGATCCTTAACCCACTGAGCAGGGCCAGGGATCGAACCTGCAACCTCATGGTTCCTAGTCAGATTCGTTAACCACTGAGCCACGAAGGGAACTCCCGTTTGCTCTTGTTAAAGCAAATCCTTACAGCCTCAGAAGAACCCTGCCCTTCCCCATTCCACAGCACACATACGAGTCCATGTACAACTAACCAGACAGAAGAGAGCACCTGTCATGCTCCATAAAGTCCCGCCTGGCTCTGCCACTCACGCCAGGGAAATGCAGCCCTGTCCATCTAAGCCATCACTGCTCTGGACTCCGCTTCTCGCAGTTCCTGACAGAATCAAATAGAAACCTCCTAAGTTCCCTTCCCTTTTGGCCATGAGGTCCCGTAATTTCCTTTGTAAGAGAGCACAATATTTAATGTCTGATCATGACCCTCCAGAGAGCGTCTTAAACATTTTAGAGAGAGAAATACCACTCGCTCCTCTCCTTTTACCGGCCTGTCAGTCATCACAGAGTTTTCCTTACAGGGTCCGTTAGAGTCAATTAACCATTCATACCTCATCTCATACGTTCTTTTTCATCAAACTGCGTTTTACACATTATTCTAGGTAAGTAATGGGGAGATCTGAGTCACGTGGCTGGGGAGAAACCAGATGCGTCCATCTAGAGTCCATCATAATTAGTCAGTACTGCATGGGGAAGATTTCAGGATGTGCATCTGGACTTTTACCAGAGCTTCGTGGAGTTCTCTTCTCAGCACGTTAAGGATCTGGCATTGCCCCTGCTGCAGCTCAGGTCATTTCTGTGATGCGGGTTCGCTCCCTGGCCTGGGAACATCCACATGCCGCAGGCACGGCCCAAAACCAAACCAAAACAAAAAATCCCTTCACATTGTTTGTGTGAGGGATTGACTTTTAAATTTTCATCTTGTTCAGTTCCCTTCGTGGCTCAGTGGTTAACGAATCCAACTAAGAACCATGAGGTTGCAGGTTCGATCCCTGACCTTGCTCAGTGGGTTAAGGATCCGGCGTTGCCGGGAGCTGTGGTGTAGGTTGCAGACGCGGCTCAGATCCCGCGTTGCTGTGGCTGTGGCGAAGGCCGGCGGCTACAGCTCCTGTTAGACCCCTAGCCTGGGAACCTCCATATGCCGCGGGTGTGGCTCTAGATAAAGGCAAAAAGACAAAAAAAAAAAAAATTTCATTTTGTTATTGGTTGATGGTAATGGTAAGCTGAATAATCTGCATGCTTATGGAATAGAATGTTACTATTTGTCAACAGCATTTTGTCATTTAGTACCTTTTCATGAATCACCTCGGTATACAGTATCATCAGATAAAAAGTGCAGGGTGGTGCCGAAGAGGCTTTCTATGTTCCAAGTAACAAAATGTTCATACCAACTCAGCCCTCGATTGTAAGGCTAGGCTCTGGGGGAAAAAAAAATCCCTTAAAAAGTGGATCTTCTTCACTCTAAATAGTGTTTTGATGAAGTGGCTGAAACATTCTTCAAAATATGAGCTTCAAATAGAAAAGTATCGGTGGGTCTGACAGGAATAAAGCAAGTCATTTGTAAAGACTCCTTTAGTTGCAGACAGTAAAAGCTCTCAAGTTGTCACTTCCTAATCCCAGTAGCATCTTAAGGAGTCTAAAGGCTCCATCAAACGTTGCTTCTTTCCCCTCCCACATCCTCCCAGGGACCGCTCAGGGCCTCACGGGGCTGCGCGCAGCAAGCGCGAGTCCACAGCGCCCCCTACCGGAAGATCCCATCACTGCGCCCAGCGCCCGGCAGGGGGAGGCCACAGAAATCTAGACGCTTTATAAAATGTTCATCCACATCTTTGTATCTTCAGGTTTATATACAAAGTTTGAATACACGTGGAAAGCCCCCGGCAGTGAGAAGCAGATAGCGAAAGCAAAGACTAAAACTCTCATTTTAACAAAGATGTCAGGAAAAGGCAAATGCTTATTAGTTACCTGGGATGCTGATGCTGAAGTTCAACACTATTTCACGGAGGATTTGGTGATAGAAACGCGGTAGTCTGCACCGACGCCCACCGCCTCAGCACCGCCCCCCCCATCAGCAATTTCCCTGCTTCCTTCTGCACAGACTCCAGGTCTTTTCCAGTCTCCTGGGGAGGAGCTTCTAACCACTTCCGGTTCAGCAATTACCGCCCAATTAAAGGGCAGTTTTAAACTCTTTAAAACTTAACTTATTCCCCAGTTCAGCTTTTAATGTTAGAAATGAAATATTTGGACCACCCATCATACTCACTGAACCAGCGACTCCAGCGAGACGGGGACAGGGGGCTGTGCGCCCCGCATGGTGTCTCACCTGGTCTCCAGCTGATGCCGATGCTGCCTGAGTCCTGAAAATCACCTGCCCGACGAGTGTTGCTGAGCAAAGCCGTGTGGCGACCGCCTCAGAAACGGCACTTGTCATTCCCTGTCTTAAACTAGTCAGTAGTCTAGGGAAGGGCAAACCTGGCTGTGATTGAAATATTTCTGGTTGCGTGAAAAATAATGCTAATAAATTTGTTTAAAATAAAATCACTTGGATCTTGAAATAAAGTCCTTTGTACTTAGTCCCCCCCCCCTTTTTTTTCTTTTTAGGGCCAGACCTACTGACACATGTAGGTTCCCAGGCTAGGGGTCTAATCAGAGCTACAGCTGCCGGCCTAGCCACAGCCACGCCAGATCTGAGCCACCTCTGCAACCTACATCACACGGCAACGCTGGATCGAGGCCAAGGATTGAACCCACAACTTCATGGTTCCTAGTTGGATGCGTTTCCGCTGTGCCACGTCAGTAACTCCTGTACTTAGTTTCTTAATCACTGAAACGAACTATCTTTTTTTATTTCACTTTTCCAATTTGTGTTTAGAAACCTGACAGCATATTAAAATCTCACTTTGTCCGTCACAATTTCAAATATTTTGTAAGAGGACCAAACTAGAGACGACATTTATGAGGAGTAACTCTTGAGACCTTAAGGAGTCCCCGAGTTCACAGATACGTGGATGGGACTCATTTCCTCCTAGAAATGTATTAAAGAACACTGGAGGAAAAATGTAACCTCTTCTGGTTTTCAGTGACATTTACTACCCATGTGATGATAGGTAGGGAACAAAGAAGTCGGGCTGGGATGTGGCCGGTGGGCAACTGCTAAGTTCACAGACAAGGTAAGGGGCTCACGTCAGATACCGGTCAGAAAGCATACACAACGCAAGCTGGTCCCTCAACAGCATTACAAGTAGCCTTGTACGAGGATCGCCTGGCTTTCTCATCAAGGGTCAAAACCTCCAATGTTACAACCGTAAGTGCTCTCTGAGGCTAGTGCAAACTCCTGGAAAAACTCTTTTTCTCCCCATAGTTCTCTCTCCCACTTTTTGTCCACCACTAATAATGACAAGGCAACTTCTGTGCACGGTGCTGACGTGAAGGGATATTACACATTTCTGGTTGAATGCAGCGCCTCTTGCTCACAGCATAAGAGGAAAACGGCCTCACACTGCAGCAGAGGCTGGGAGCCACGTCCCGGGAACTAGAATGTACCCACAGTGAGGGTGTCCCCCGCTGACAGGTAAGGGAGGGATTGACAGCGCCCGTCGTGGAATGGTGGAGGCACATGTTGATTCAGAGGTGAGGCAGCAGTCACGGACACCCAGGTCAGGAAAGCTACTGCTGCAAGCAAGTGCCAGTCTTGCTGAAAAGAGGTTTACAAAGTTCCCCACCAAGAAGAGGGATGCGTGGGATTAATGACTTCATTTGCTGTTAATGAAGCGAAGGGCATCCCCTGGCATCCAGAACTGCTGAGGGATGGGCACTACCCGGCCATGGAGGAAAACAACAGCACAGGTGGCTCAGCTCTGGGAGTCCTTCCAAGCAGAGTGGTTTTCAGCCTTGCCTGTGGAACAGGATCATCCGGGGAGCTAGTTCCCAGCACACACACCAGGCCTGGCTGACTCTGTCACCACGAGTGCACTGTCTGGGGTCCAAGCACACCTGCTAGAGATGAGGGTCTGCCACGAGGAGCTGCATGGCCCTGGCCCAGCTACTTTGATTCCTTCCACTTCCTTATCTGTAAAGCAAGGATAAGAACAGTACCTACAGCAGCCGTAATGGAGAACAGTACAGAGGTTCCTCAAACTACTCTATGCCCCAGCAGTCCTACTCCTGGTCAAACTTCCAGAGAAAAGGCATAATTTGAAAAGACACAGGCACCCCAAGTTCATTGCAGCACTATTCACAATAGCCAAGACATGGAAACAATCCAGTCCATGATAGAGGACTGGATGAAGAAGATGTGGTACATATTTACAACTCAGCCATTAAAAAGGAAAGAAATAATGCCATTCGCAACAACTACTCAACCCTAAAAAAGGAATGAAATAATGCCATTTGCAGCAATGTGGATGGACCTGGAAATTATCATACTGAAGGAAATTAGTTGGACAGTAAAAGACAAATATCATATGAGATCACTTATATGTGGAATCTAAAAAATGATGTAAATGAATTCACAAAACAGAACAGACTCACAGACAAAGGAAACATAGAAACCAAAGAGAAGTGGGGGGAGAGATAAACTAGGAGTTTGAGATTAATATATACACACTACTACTGTATATAAAATAGATACACAACAAGGACCTACTGTATAGCACAGGGAACTATACTCAATTATCTTCTAATAAACTCTAATGGAAACGAATCTGAAAAAGAGTTTACACATAAGCATAATTGAATTATTTTTCTGTACACCTGATGCTAACAAAATATCAATCAACTATGCTTCAATAACAAAAAAGAATAGTACCCACATTACAGGGTCTAGTTTAAGTGAGTTAAGTCACATAAGTATCAGGCACTTAGAAGAACTCAATAGATGATTATTACAACTTGGGCCTGGCGGCACCACAGCCCATTAGGCTCGGGCTGGCCTTATCTTCATGTGATACCAGCACTGAAGGAGAAGGCTGAGTTGGGATATGGTCATTTGGGGAAATTAAGGCGGCTGAAGCCCCCGACCCCATCTATTTTCCAAGTGCAAACAGATTTTTCTAAGTATCGACTCTCATAGCAGAGAAATGGGATCTGTTTTTCTTAACTCCTTTTTTGTTTTGTCTTTTTGCCTTTTCTAGGGCCACACTCACGGCATATGGAAGTTCCCAGGCTAGGGGTCTAATAGGAGCTGTAGCCACCAGCCTATACCACAGCCACAGCAACGCGGCGTCCGAGCTGCATCTGTGACCTACACCACAGCTCACGGCAATGCCAGACCCTTAACCCAATGAGCAAGGCCAGGGATCGGACCCGCAACCTCATGGCTTCTAGTCGGATTCGTTAACCACTGAGCCATGATGGGAACTCCTTCTTAACTCTTTATACCAAGAAAGGCAAGTGGGTGAAACACTGCATCTTCTGGGCCGACCCCGTTAAGGGCTGTCCAACAGTAGCTTCTCCATTGTGCTGCTAAAAATACAGCACAGCATGCAATGGATGTCCTAGAAATTTTCATTCTTTTTGGCTGCAAATTCAATCAAAAGTTCTGTTCAAGCCACCCAAAGAGATGCCACTTTGGGTGACGGTTTTCTCAGATTAAAGGGACTCTGACGTTCCAAACAAAGTGCAGCATGGAGGTGAGTGAGTGGTTATAAACTCCATCTTTCCTGAATAACGTGGACCATGAGAGGGGGCCTGGTTAGACGTGAGCCTGGGCTGTTCTTCTGTCTTAGTGGCCGCCAGCCCCGGGCAGCTGCTTGGGAATGGGTAACCCAAAGAAATGGCTCTTCTTCCTCAAAGGTAATCCCCCTGGATGTCTATACGCAAGGACTCAATGTTTGCTTTTGCAAAAACATGTGTGTTGAGGCCAACGGATCCAACAGGCCTTTACCCAGAGAGTTCACATCATTCTCCAGTATTTACAAGAGTATGTGGAATGGTCTGATTGAGTTGAAAGGTAGAGGTGTTATAATGCGGACAATTCCACTTCTATAGAAATCCAGGCATTACGGAAATATCATTGTAAAGCTTGAGTAAAAGGTGCACCTATTTAAAGCAATTGTAGTATACACAGACTGGGAGTTCCCATTGTGGCTCAGTGGTTTAAGAGCCCAATGTAGTGGAGTTCCCATCGTGGCTCAGTGGTTAACGAATCCAACTAAGAACCATGAGGTTGCGGGTTTGATCCCTGGCCTTGTTCAGTGGGTTAAGGATCCGGCATTGCCGTGAGCTGTGGTGTAGGTCGTAGATGCGGCTTGGATCCTGCATTGCTGTGGCTGTGGCCAAGGCCGGCAGCTACAGCTCCAATTAGACCCCTAGGCTGGGAACCTCCAAATGCCACTGGTGCGGCCCTAGATAAGACAAAAAAAAAAAAAAAAAAAAAGAATTACTATGAGATAATATCCATGCACAGTTAGTAAGCCCATAAGTAAACTGGGGGGTCCCTTGCTGGTTTAGGAAACGAAGTTTCATCTGGTTCACATGTGTTTGAATAGCCCACAGCAGGCTTTCTAGAATGATACTTTCTTTTTTTAATTCCTTAAAGTGTAACACACCGTTTGCCTTGGTCCCCACCCTGTCTTTGGTTTACCCCCTGCCCACTCTGCTCGTCTGCGTCGCCTCCTCGGTGCCCACGGGCAGCCGATCATGCGACTCTTGAAGTGCTGGCCTCAGGATGCCAAGTTTTTCAGAGATGGAAGCCCCGATGCGCAAAGCACATCCGGAGCTTTCAGATCTTGAAAAGAGCTGTTGATCTTAGCAGCCAACATCAGAGGTGGCAGAAGGTCCAGCAGATATGAAAGAAGATGCCCAGAAGGAAGCAGTATTGATTTGCTGGAAGGAGTTAATTTGGAAGCTGCTGTGTGAGAATATTAATCTTATAGGTATAAGGAGTCTGAAAATATTGTGGATGGGAAACCCAAGGTTTCTGAAATATTTGTAGGAAACAGATTAGCTATATTCAGCCAATTTGATCGGGATTAAAAGTGTCTCTCTAGAAAGTGTGCATATACTACATATTAAATGTACATCTAAATATATATCAGTCTGACGTTATTTGAAGTGACATTCCTTCTTTCCTCCCTCCCTCCCTCCCTCCCTCCCTTCCCTCTTCCCTTCCTTCCTTCTGGCTGCACCTGCTGCATGAGGAAGTCTGGGGCTAGGGACTGAATATGCAGCACACCAGCGACCATAGCCACAGCAGCGACAAAGCCAGGTCTTTAAACCGCTGCACCACAACGGACTTTTTTTCCTGAAGCGATTTTTTCTTATAAACCTTCTACTGATTTCCCCGTGTTCCCTTTCAAACAGTTCACAAGCGATGGAATTTCCTGAAAGTTTTGAGCAGGGCATTTGTAATGCAGAAAATCTGCTGAGTGAAATCATCCACTAGAGGGTGCGATAATATCACGCATGCGGAGGATCTGCGCGGAAACTAAAGAAATGGACACATGCTTATTTGGTGGCTCTCTCTGGGCTCTAGGTAGAGTGACTGGAGTTGCTGCGGCAACAGTTAAAAGGCGAATTCCTAGACTCTGTCCAGATCCACATCTGAGGAGTCTATGCACTCCTTAGAAGCACTCCAGGTGATTCTTATATCTGCTGAAGTCTGAGAACAACACTCCTGAGGGGTGGAAATTCCGAGAAACACTTCAGAGAGGAGCTGTAACTTCTAATACTTTTTCACAAGAGTGAAAATATTCCCACCCCCAAATCTGGTTGATTAACAGGTTGCTGTGCAAGAACCCAAGTTAGTTCAAGAATTAATAGACGCCTTTAAAACAAAGTTACTTTAAAATATTTAACCGATACTTGGTATTTTCCCCTCAAGGCTACAGTGAAAACATACAGCACATTCTGGAAGCCGTATCAGTGTTCCTGCTTCCACCGCTGTGAGTCCACAGGGAAATCTGCGGTGCTCTGTCCAGGGGATGCTTAACTGGGGGCTGAGACTCCACGAAGAAAACAGGAGAAAGGCGTCTCCTAAGACCAACCCCGCGTCCTCCGCGCAGCCAAGCGCTGGCCTGGGGCTCTGGGACTCGTCACCCCCTGTGTTCCCTCCAGACCCATTTCTCTTTGGCGGGGAGTACCAGCGCTGCCCTTGGGGTCCGCACAGGCCAGGGGACAACTTCGTGCCCAAGTCATCACGGCCCTGCAACTTGGGAGGAAGTACCTGTGAGCCAAGCAGAGTCAGGGACTGGGAAACCGGATGCTTACAAAGACCCAGTTTTGAATTCGGGGTTGACAGATACACACTGCTGTAGATAAAACGGATAAACAACAAGGACCTACTGCACAGCAAAGCACAGGGGAACTCTTGTTGTAACATATAATGGAAAAGAGTCTGAAAAAGAATTTTTATATATATATATAACTGAATCACTGTTGTACACCTGAAACATTGTAAATCAACCATATTTCAAGAAAAATATATTATTTGTATACAAGTAGATATAAATATGTATACATATTTATATGTATTTATAAATTTATAAATGTATACATACTTATATGTATACATATTTATACATTTATATGTATACACATGTATATGTATTTATAAATTTATAAATGTATACATATTTATGTGTATACATATTTATATGTATTTACATGTAATAATATATACATGTATTTTTATGTATGTGTATGTATATATACATATAAATATATATTATATATGACCCAATTTTACCGCTTTCATTTCCTAGCTGAAGAAACTGAGGTCCAGAGAGCTGAACTGATTTGCCCTGGGTATTAGTAGATTCTTCTTCTAGCTTTACTGGGAAGTAGATTTTTTTTCTTTTAGAAGCTAATTATTGAAGTGTCACAAAATATCAGAATTTCTTCCAGGTGCCAGGGAACAAAGGTAGCCAAGACTCCGATTTTTATGAAGTTTACATTAGGGTCCCAAATGTGGAAGGTTTTGTATTTCTGGGGACAGGGGACTACAGAACTGCTCATGGGTCAGCTATCACGGGCTTTAGCTTTCTAAGCGCGCCTATCCTTTCCCCAGCTGTCTTTTAGTGTGTGTGTCTGTGTGTGTGCATGCCTACCTGGACTTATTTTTCTAAAATATTCCTTTAGGTGGCAGCAAAGAAAAAGAGAAGTTTCTCCATGGAATTGCTACTATACCGTAGTACAAGCCCAATTCTACAGACAGCCGCCCGTCAATACTTATTTTCATGAGTCAGAAAAAATTCCCGCCTTCAATTTCCAACCTGCTTTAACGGAAGTGCCACATCCGAACATTGAAGTTTTTTTGTTGCTGTTTTGGTCGCTGTTGTTTCAACTCTCAGAGTATTTTAGCTACATATTTATTTGAAATACATCAGGCAAATAAATTTATAGTCTATGCCAGCTTCAGTGGCAGCCAATGAAGTTTCAATCTCAATGCTGATTCAGATTTTGGATATACTAATAGAAACAGAATATCAATAAAACTAATGGTGTTTGAGTTAATATATTTTAAAAGCAGTTTTATCCGTAGTGTGACCTCAAGCATAATTAATGGCTCAATATACCACCTTTGAACTAGTATTTGGCATTTTAGAGACTTAACTTATGCTGAGAATTTTGTCCTAAAACTGGAGGCTTCCTAATTAAAGAAAAGAGTTCTCCAGGTTTTCCAGGGTATAAGCACTGCTTGGAGGTGTTGTGGGTTCAGCTCCAGACCAGCACAATAAAGTGAATATAGAAATACAGTGAGTCACACGAGTTTTCCAGTTTCCCAGCGCATATAACAATATGTTTATACTATACCGTAGTCTGTGAGGTGTACAATAACATTATGTCTAAAAACAATGTACATATCTTAATTAAAAACACTTTATTACTAAAACTAAATAATGCTAACCATCATCTGAGCCGTCAGTGAGTTTTTTTTATCTTTTTGCAAGAGTAACATCAAAGGTCACCGATCACAGATCTCCACAGAAATGTAATAATAAAGGAAAAGTGTGAAATATTACGAGAATTCCCAAAATGTGACACAGAGACAGGAAGTGAGTAAATGCTGCTGGAAAAATGATGTCCCTAGATTGGCTTGATGCAGGGTTGTCCCAATTCCTCAGTTTGTAAAGAATGCAATATCTGTGAAGCACTATAAAACAATTTGCCGATATATAAATTCCCTAAATTGTACATAAAATGTTGTTTCCTTTTCTGGGGAGAATTTGGTCATTTGCATTGGATTCTCAAGGAGGTCTGAGCCACTTTCCAGATTAAAAGCCCTTGCTTTAACCCACTTTCCCTTGAGTTGGTTGCACAGTCCTAGGTATATTCACTGACAAAATAAGGAAGCCCTGGACCAGGCAAAGTGGGACGTACATAGAATCCCTTCAAGTTGGAAATGAAACTTGTAACTGGGGGACTGGGCAGGTTTGGAAAATAAAGACTTGCTCTGCAGTCACAACTGGTCAGATCTCATTTGCAGAACCTAGAATGGGTTCCACCGCCAAATGCTGCTTCCCAGCTCCCGGGTGGCAGGAGAGAACCTGTGATGCTTGTGTTGTCATGGAAACACTCAACTTGTTCCAGATCTAGTTTTCCTCCTTTTATGAAGATGTTGCTTTGGACCTGGGAAAGCATTTGGGTAGCTAAGTTCATCCAAATCCATTTCAGGTCTTTGCCAAGGTGTCTGTTTCATGCAAGGATCCCTCAGGCCTGACTGCTTTCTGGGTGGAATTTCCTGAGACACATGTGAAAATTTCTCACATCCCAGAACAGATTCCGTTTTCCTTCCTGAAGCTTAAGAGTAAGAAGTGGATATGAAAAGAGCTCTTACTCCAAAGTTCTTATTTAATAGTCTGTCATTTTTTTCCCCCTGTCTTTTTGAAAGCCTAATAAAAATGGGTTGGCCTTGCTTCTTGCGCTATGCTTTTCATTCCCAATTATTAAAATTCTGAAAAGAAACACCTTTCTCCACAGCAGACTGATTGTCAGTTTCTCTAGTACCATTCCATCCTTACCAAGGCATATAAATGATAACGATAAGACAATCTAATTCTAATAGTTTGTTCTTATAAAAACAACGAGGTGAAGTTCAGTTACCCACATTGAAAATGGAATAGGAAGGAATAATATTCCCTTTTAAACATCCTCTTTGTATCAAAGACTATAAAAGCCTTTGGGTACCTGAGCTGCGTGTGATAAAAGGGGAAAGAGTTACAGCGTGAGCTTGGGGCTCGGTGACAATTAAGACGGGCCTCGGGTGCACCTGTCAGAGGAAACTGCAGGACTCAGTGTGAGCTGAGGTGGAGGGTTGGGGGTGGGACAAGCGTGATGCAGGGAGATGGCGGGAGCAGGTGACAGGGAGCCCCGAGAACCAGGATATGGAGCAAGGGATTGACACGGATGGATAACATGTGGGGAGAAGTAGGAAATGTTCGAAAGACATTTCTCTGTGAACCAGTTGGCGGGAAAAGCAAGACCATAGGGACGAGAGCCTGGACCTCTTTGTCCCTGGGCGGGGATGGGGGATGCAGAGATTCGGGGAGCGGTGGGAAAAAGGTGGAGGGAACCTCTGGCCTCAGGATGGGTTCCTCTCCTGCTCCCGGATGCGTCAAGCCTGGCATGTATTTGGGGACAAAAGCCTATGAAGGGGCTGATTCTGGAGATCGGACTTAGATGAACAGAAATGGGACAGGGCGAAATGGCAGAGGAGGCAGATACAGACAAAGTAGGCTGCAGGGACTTGCAGACAGCAGGAGGGCGCTACGGGTTGTCCGAGATCACAGATTGGAAGTCTGGGCTAAGTTTCAGCGAAGTTCCAAGGGAGGGGGTAGAAAGGACTTTAGGGTTTAGGGGGTGGAGCTAGCAGGGCTATTGATGGGGTGGACCCACGTGCTGACGGTTCGCTCCTGTGCGCTAGGATTTCTCCTTTGGAGACACTGCTGATGCTCCGGAGGTTGAACGCCCTTAACTCCTGGTCTTCAGACTAAGCACCTGGTTTTTTTTTTTTAATTTTGTCGATTTTATGTATCATTTATTATTTTCCATTATCGCTGATGTATGTTGCTCAATTTCACCTTAACAACAAAGCGATCCAATCGTACATATATATTACATATTTTTTGTCCTCACGTTATTCTCCATTTTGTTCCAAAAAATAATGGCTAGATATGGTTCTCTGTGCTATACAGGAGGATCTCAAAGCTGACCCGCTCCACGGGGAGGAGTTTGGATTTATTACCCTCCAAATCCCAGGCCTTCCCACACCCTCCCCCTCCGATCTGGCAACCAAAAACCTGTTTCCCAGTTCATGAGTTTCTTTTCAGTAGAAAGCTTCGTTGGTGTCATTTGTAAGATTGTAGAGGGAAGGGGTTTCCCGTGGTATTTGCCTTTCTCTTTCGGACATAGTTCGCTTAGTAGGAGTTTATCTTTCCATCTATGTGGCCGCCAATGGCATTTTTTTTTTTTTTTTGGTGTTTGATGCGGCTGAGTGTTATTCCATTGTGTATAGGGACCTGCTCTTCTGAATCCAATCATCTGTCCATGGACATAGAGTGAAGCACATGCTTATAACAGCATCGCACCCTTCTTGCTTTCTGTCCTCTTACGGAAGAGGACAAAGTGTCCTTCTACCGTCCCAGTTAATCACTCCTCCTGACCCTTCACCCTTTGATTGTATCTCTTCATTTAATTAATTGATTAGGTAATTATTTTGGCTGCACCTGTGCCGTGCGGAAGTTCCCCGGCCAGGGATCGAGCCCTTGCCACAGCAGTTGACCTGAGCCACAGCAGGGACAACACTGAACCCTTTCACCACTAGAACCACCGGGGACGCCCACCTTTTCATTCCTTTTTAACTTCTCTCTCTCTATATATATATACCCTTTGCCTTCAATATGGAAACCAGATTTAAACGTACAGTGCTTTGTTATTTATTTACTTTTCTTTTCTCTGGCTGCACCCATGGCATATGGACGTTCCCAGGCTAGGGACTGAATTTGAGCTGCAGCCTCAACCTATGGCTCGGCTGTGGCAAAGCCGGATCCTTCGACCCACTGTGCTAGGCCACGATCAAAATCCAGTGGAGTTCCACTTTTGGAAGCAAATGACTCTTCTCCTCTGACTGGCGTGGACCACGGAATGATTCTGCCTTGTGTTCTCTGTATGATTTTGCTGCACTCTCTTTTACCGCAACCCCCTTAACCACTTGCCTGCGGCTGTGCCATGATTCGGGTAAGGACCGTGAGTGGGCTCCGGTCTCTGCGCGAGGCGGTGAAGCGCTGGTACTTGCTGAGGCTTAACAGCAGAGGGCTGAGCCGAGCAACGGGAAAACCTCTGTAGACTGACTGACCCGTGAATGCCTGCTCTGCCAAATCACAGTGATGGAAACAGAACAGGGCCAGTGCTCCCTTAGTGGGCATGACCATTTGTACTATTTTACATGGATAAACCTCTAGCTTATTGGAATAAGAGCTGAAAGGAGCTGAGGTGCGACTTATCAAATAAAAGTGCAATGTGAAATGCTCTGAGCCAATAAGACCCATGCAGAAACCTCATTCACAGCCATATTTGTGTCTCAAAAGCTCTGTGAATTGTGAAAGGCAATGTAGCTACCTTTTACTTTTTTTTTCTTTTTTTAGGGCCACGCCTGAAGCATATGGAAGTTCCCAGACTAGGGGTCAAATTGGAGCTGCAGCTGCTGGCCTACGTCACAGCCACAACAACACAGGATCCGAGCTGTGTCTGCCACCTACACCACAGCTCACAGCAATGCCAGTTCCTTAACCCACTGAGTGAGGCTAGGGATCAAACTGCATCCTCATGGATACTAGTCGGGTTTGTTACTGCTGAGCCCAAACGGGAACTCCCGTAGCTACCTCTGATGTGATCAACTTTTGAGCAAAGATGTAAGGGGCGGGAAGTCTTATAAATATTTAAAAAATGAACTGGCAACCCAGACCAACAGTACTGGATAGGTGACTAAGAATTACTTCTAAATATTTAACATAAAGAACATGTGAGTTGTATTGCCAAGGTTAGGTTCAAACATAAAGTCTTCAAATCATTAAGCCTTCGTAAGAGACTTAACCTGACTCAACTTTTCTTATTAATCATGAGCAAGAAGAGTAAAATGGTCCCTACTATCCTTTTTCTGGAATTTTTCTTTAAACCAACCACTGGAGATCCCGCTCGGAGCTCTGGGGGCCCTTCTCTCATGCCGTGGTGTCTTCTTGGGGATTTGTGCAGTTATGCCCATTACGTGGAAGGAACTCTCAGAACTGGGCCTTGCCTTTTTTTTTTCTTTTCAGGGCGGCATATGGAAGTTCTCAGGCTAGGGGTCAAATTCTCTGCCACGCCAGATCCCAGCCACATTTGGTGACCTATGCCACAGCTTGCGGTAATGCAGGATCCTTAACCCACTGAGCAAGGAATCGAACCCTCATCCTCATGGAGACAACGTCAGGTTCTTAACCTGCTGAGCCACAGTGGAAACTCTGTGGGCCCTGCCTCTGAAAAAGGGGGGAAATATACAACAGGTGGGTGATACTAACCCCAGAAAATACTTTGTTTTTTACATGATTTAATTTCACAAACCATGAAAAAGATGTTGATTGCAATCAATTTGCATAGAAATTAGTCAAAATCTGCCGACATTGTTATTACAGCTCCAGAAATGTAACTGCCTGTAGTAAACAACCTCACGTCTCCTGGAAATGCAGAAATAGTACACAAATGCTAGGGAATTATTTTAACTTAATGCATTAAGATACACATTATCCCTCAAGTCATATTCCTTCACTGTAATGACACGATACCTCATAAAAAAGTAATGGCTTTGTACATGCAAGGGTGTATTTGACCCTGTGTTTTACGAGAAACGATCGTGATTTAGGGTTTGCAATGTTGGAAATGGTTTTCCAGAAGGCAGACGGCAGTGAAGCGGGTTGCCTTGACAACATGGGTTAGTTGCATCAAGAAATCCATGATGATGCGGGACCTGCTGGTTTGTTAAGACTGCAAACTATCCACCAAATTAGGTTAAGAGAAAACTAATCTCGCTGCAAGGTGGTGTTACCTGACCTATGAAATATTAGTTCTCAGTTCTTATCATGAGCCTTGTTGAAACAGATGAAAAATCTTCTGGGAGAAGCGGGAAGAAAACAGAAAGAACAGGGGTCCTCTGAAAGTGTCTCCCGCTCTCCCCCCACACATCTGCACCCCAACGCTGCTCCAGGAGCCCCTGCATGGTCTCCGAAAGTGGCTTCGGCTAAGGAAGCGGGTCCCGATTCTGTTCATTTCCCCAGCAGTTTCTCTCCCACAAAGATTCTCTGCGGGGAACATCCCTTATTTATAACGCACGTTCTGACATAACGAGCACGGTCAGGGGTACGGCGACAGAGCTGGTTGTCAGTGGGAGAGGAAACAAAACCTGCTACCACGTGTGCCCTCCAGCCCGGTGGTCCTGGGGCTGAGGAGATGTGTGTCTGCAAAACATCAAGCCTCAGGGACAAAGCCTGGTTCTGAACACGAGCCTGTTTCCTTCTCCTAGCAAGTGCCCCTTTGTGTCTCTCCTCTAAGGTCACGATTTTGATACTCTGCTTCTAAAGTCACCATAGAGCAGTTGTGAACGAGGAGCTTGGGGTTTTCTTTCATAAAGGTTTTCTCTCTCTTGCTCTGTCTCTTCTTTTTCTTTTTTAGGGCTGCACATATGGCATATGGAAGTTCCCAGGCTAGGAGTCGAATCCAAGCTGTAGCTGCCAGCCTACACCACAGCCACAGCAACGCGGGGATCTGAGCTGCATCTGTGACCTACACCACAGCTCACGGCAACGCCAGATCCTTAACCCACAGAGCGAGGACAGGGATCGAACCCGCCTCCTCATGGACACTATGTCAGGTTCTTAACCTGCTGAGCCGCAGCAGGAAATCCTCATCAAAGTTTATTTTAAAGGTAAGCAGAGCTATGCTTTTCTTTGGCTAAACTGCAGTATGCATTTTGTCTTCGATGTAGTCTTGGGCTGCGATTCACCTGCTATTATTGGAGACGGGCCGTGCGTGAAGAGGTTGTACCAGGTAGCTGGCTGCCCTTTCTGTGTTTATCTCCTGGCTTTAGGGACCAAGGGGGCATATCTTGGGAGCAGAGGGACGGCCTCTATAGTAACAGAGTCAAGACTCTCTAGCCCAAACTTCTATGAGTTCAGAGGGTACCAAAGGGCAGATGCGGGCAGTGCCCACCAGTGGGGCCAAGGTCACTTCTCTGGGCACCACAGAGTGTGAAGGCCAAGAACAAAGGCAGTTTGTTCCAAGTGGCATCTCTTTGCGTTTCCCTCCCCCGACCTGGCGTACCAGGCAGGACACCTAACAGGTTGACCCAGCACCTATATTAAAGGACAATGTTGCTAACGAGGCTTTATGTGTCTCGGTGGCAAAAACCACACCTTTCAGGCCTATGCATGATCTACTGGGTGCCGAAGGATGAATGCAAACACTGGCTTTTAGATGCATCTTGAGAGGGGACACATGGCCGGGCCTAGCATCAGCAGTGACTCACTGGCTAGAGCCCTGGCGGAAAAACGGGCACATCGTTTGGCAGGATGCCAAGCGAGTAGTCCTGGTCAGCATCTCTCTTTTCTATTTTAACTTATTTTATTTTGTATTTTTTGTACCTATTTTCTTACTATAAAGTATTTCCTATTTTTTGATGTCATTTAAATAATATTGATTTTTTCATTTTTTAAGTAATTAAAAAATTTTATATGGGTTTAGCTGATTTACAGTGTTCCGTCAATTTCTGCTCTACAGCACAGTGACCCAGTCAGACACATACACGCATTCTTTCTCTCATACTATCTTCCATCATGTTCTTTCCCAAGAGACTGGATACAGTCCCCTGTGTGGCAGGGTAGGACCTCATTGCTTGTCCACAAATGGTCAGTGCCACCGCCCTGCACTCCCCAACCACATCCTAGACAGCGTCGGACTTGGTCCTCAACAGCAGGACTTCTCAGTCAAGATAAGAATACAGAGACTACGAACAGTCGGCCGTAATTTGGGTTCTTAGCCCAGTCTTTTAACCTAACCAACCAACACACTCACCAACACAGCTTTGATGCAAACACTCATAGGACCACAGGGGACAGGAATTTCCGCCGGGCGTAGAGCACTCATCTTTCTCCTGGTCAGCGGCCTACCCGTCCTTTGGTCTCCTTACTCTCACCCACCCGGGTCCGAGTCAGAGGCAACTATCCAGGGGAAATATGTCGGTCTATCTTTGTGGTCACTTTGAAGAAAGCCAGCCCCTCATTTTATTTTATTCATTTTATTGTTTTTTTTTTTTTTTAGGACTGCACCTGCGGCCTGTGGAAGTTCATGGGCTAGGGCTGGAACTGGAGCTGCAGCTGCAGGCCTAAGCCATAGCCACAGCAACACCAGATCTGAGCTGCATCTGCGACCTATGAATTATGAGGCCAGGGACTGAACCCGCATCCTCAGAGACAACATCAGGTCCTTAACTACTGAGCTGCAATGGGAACTCTGTAATATTCCAGTCCTCATTGCACCATCTCTTCAGCATGTACTGTGAGGAAAGTCACCATAATTCTCCTTACAATAGAATTCATCAGAAGCCCTTTGAAAGCTTCCAGAATTTAGTCTTTATTTTTATTTATTCTTGGTCTTTTAAATTCCTACAGTAGCAAACATTTACCAAAGTCTTTATTCATTCATGCTGGATAATCGTCCCCTTCATTTTTTGGAAGCACTCTTGCATTATTCTTTGATAAGCTCCTCTGCACTCTCGTCTATTCTCAGTATTTACACGTTTCCTTAATCTAATTCCAGGCTCCTTTTACTACGACTTGTTTTACTCCTTTGTTCCTTTTATTTTAGTTTCCAGAATATTTGTTCACCATTCAAGTCTTTCATGGAATGTTTTTTTATTAGCTATTTGATTGCTAAAGGCTTAAAAAAGTTTTCTTTTTACTTTTTCTTAAGTGATTGGTGTCTGAAAACATAAATATACGACTTAACCAATTAATCTTCCTTTGTCAAGGTCTGAGAGCAGGGTTATGGCAGCTTCCTGAAAAATACTGGAAAAGTCATTCTTTCCTTTCCCACTGGACCTGTCTGAATTACACTGGAGTTGTATAAGTTAGAACTGCTGACACCCTCCAATTTCCACAAACATCACAATGTTTCATGAAGGAGATAAAGGATGACCACACGGGGCAGGAATTCTTAAGTTGTCATGACTTTGGCTAGACCACTTCTTTTTCTTTGTCCTTTTTTTATTAAAGTGTAGTTTGTTTGTTTGTTTTCTGTCTTTTTTAGGGCCTCACTCAAGGCATATGGAGGTTCCCAGTCTAGGGGTCTAATCGGAGCTACAGCTGCTGGCCTACACCACAGCCACAGCAACGCCAGATCCGAGCCCCGTCTGCAACCTACACCACAGCTCACGGCAACGCTGAATCCTTAACCCACTGAGCAAGGCCAGGTATTGAACCCCAAACCTCATGGTTCCTAGTCAGATTTGCTTCTGCTGCACCGGAGCTCCGAAACCGTGATTCTTGAACCAAAACGCTGGTACTAGCTCATCAAGGCTGAGAGTCAAAGTCTGCACCCACCTTCCAACACCCTGAGCTGTGTGGCTCCAGCCTTGGTTCTGCTGACCCTGGTGGTGGCCACTGTCCAATCAGGGGGCACTCCTGAGTCACCCTGTAGGGTCTCTGTTTACCCCACGTCCTCTTACCTCTTTGATATTTTTGAATTCTAATTAAAATGACATAAAAAAGGAAGGGGTGTTCTCCTACTGCACAGCACAGGGAGCTGTGTGTGATTGGGTCACTTTGCTGTACCACAGAACTTGAAACATTGTAAATCAACTATATGTTAATAAAAAAAAATCTTTAGAAAAGAAAAAAAAAAAGCCTTGGAAACTGGTTACAACTTTGAAGGACATTCTTACTTAAAAATTCTAAGACCATAAAAAAAATACTGAGAAGTTAAAGTCATTAAAACTGACATATACGAATGGTTAATACTTATGCTCATCATGTTCCAGATCCGGTGCTGAGGGATTTCTGTGTATTATCTCATTCGGGGCCCCCAGCAGCCATAGAAGGGGACACACTTTTATTATCTCCATTTCACACACGAGGAGATACAGGCATGAAGAAATCCAGTAACTTGCCCAAAGCACCAAAACTGCAGTGACTCCTTTCAAGGTGCAAATGCTGGCAGGCTGATTCCAGAGCTCAAACCTAATCATTACAGTCAGCTTCTCATTCGTAGGCACAGAAAATAAAAACCACCACACTATCAGATCACAGCGTACAAGAAGGCTTTAAAAGAAATATTTCAGTGCATCTATAAAAATGATTAATAACCACGTCAGGTGTTTATCTGCAAATAACTGCTTGGACACTTACTGCCACTCTTTAGAAAGTTGTTCCAAATAAACTTTAGTTAGATAGGCCAGGTAACACTAATTATTTTCTTTAACATTTTTTTAATGAACTCCTGAAAAGGCTGCAGCTTGTTAATGATTTTCCTGTCTTAACCTTGCTCCCATTAGTAACTTCTCAGCAAATTCTTTTTTGTTTTGTTTTGTTTTGTTTTGTTTTGTTTTGTTTAGGGCTGCACCCTTAGCATATGGAAGTTCCCTGGCGAGGCGTAGGATCAGAGCTGCAGCTGCAGCCTACACTACAGCCATAGCAATGCCAGATCCGAGCCGCATCTGCGACGTACACCACAGCTCATGGCAACGCCAGATCCCTGACTGACTGAGCTGGGGATCGAACCTGCATCATCAGAGATACCAGTCAGATTTGTTTCTGCTGCGCCACAACAGGAACTCCCTCAGCAATTTTTTTTTTTTTTTGTCTTTTTGTCATTTTAGGGCAGCACCCGCAGCATGTGGATGTTCCCAGGCTAGGGGCCACAGCCACAGCAAACGCAGGATCTGAGCTGCGTCACTACCTACACCACAGCTCACGGGAAGGCCGGATCCTTAACCCACTGAGCAAGGCCATGGATCAAACTTGCAGCCTCAGGGTTACTAGTTGGATTTGTTTCCACTGAGCCACGACAGGAACTCCAGAAAATTCTTGATCTATAAAGTAAGTTGCAAACTGGAGCTAGCGTAACTCTTCATGGATGACCATACACCCTGGATCATTGAATTGCAAATTAATTAGTGCGTGTGCCTGTGCCCATGGAACCATCCAGTGCTTAGAAATAATTTTTGAGGAGTTCCCGTTGTGGTGCAGTGGAAACGAATCCGACTAGCAACCATGAGGTTATGGGTTTGATCCCTGGCCTTGCTTAGTGGGTTAAGGATCCAGCATCGCAGTGAGCTGTGGTGTAGGTCGCAGATGCAGCTCGGATCCCACGTTGCTGTGGCTGTGGCGTAGGCTGGTGGCTGTAGCTCCGATTGGACCCCTAGCCTGGGAACCTCCACATGCCACGAGTGCGGCCCTAAAATGACAAAAGACAAAAAAAAAAAAATAGTTTTTGAGAATGTGCAGGCCACTCTCTTATTGGCCTTAGTGGATCCAGTGTTAAATACTGATTTAGTAGGAGCGGAAAATGGAAATGATGAAGAGCTGGGGAAGATAAGACCACCCTTTGTGTGACTTTGTTGCTGACAAAGGGCTGCTACTGGCATCATGTTACTCCCAATACAATTGAAAAGCTGGCCGAGTAGATCTGACTACCACGCTTCTACCTTGCTCCTTTCCCTTAGGTCCCATCTCAGCCCACAGGGCTCACCTAAATCTGCAGAGAGGCTAAGCTGGTGGCTGACGACTGCTGTTGCACACACACCGCTGATGGCCCTTTCACTGCATAGCGCTCTGCTCCACTGGCACGTAGTTGCAAAGAGACAGGGTTGTTTCTACCCGGCAGAGGTCACAGACTCGTGGTCTGTGTGCTGAATCTAGCCTTTCAGCTTCGGATCAGTTTTGCTTTGCCTGAGTAGCTTCTGAGTTTAGTTAGTGACTATTTTTTTTTCTATTTTATTTTATTTTTTATTCGAGTATAGCTGATTTACAGTCTCCTGTCAATTTCTGCTGTACAGCACAGTGACCCAGTCATACACACACATATATATGTATGTACATATGTATATATATACACACACACAACATACACATTCTCTTCCTCATACTATCTCCAACCACGCTTTTTCTCAAGACATTGGACCTCATTGCTTACCCATTCGAAATGTAACAGTTTCATCTACTAACGCCAAAGCTTCCCACCCATCTCACTCCCCCGCCTCTACCCCCAGCAGCCACAGTCTTCTCTCCCTAGAAACAGATTACAGAAAAAATCAGAAGAGATTAAACGAAGTCTAGAACTTTGGCTTCATTTTAAGAAGTGGTGACTTTGCTACAGCTAGACTTGGGTAGCCACTGCTGTGTGGAGAGGAGGCACAGAACGCCGCAGTCTCCACCACTCCTTATCACATCCCCGGACGGCGCTGTCAGCCACTTACCCTCATAAAACCGGGCTGCTTCACTCGTTTATCTTACCTGCCTGCTCCTGATAGAAAGTGGATTCTCTGTGGGACCGAGCAGCCCTCCACAGACACGGGGTAGTTATTCTCAGCTGCCTTGGACAGTGTTGTCTTTGTGTGCCTTCCCACCTGGTTCCCCACTGCCCCCCAACAATCTTTTCACCTCCATTTTCTTTTCCTTTTTTTTGTCTTTTTGCCTTATCTAGGCCCGTATCCGCGGCATATGGAGGTTCCCAGGCTAGGGGTCTAACAGGAGCTGTAGCCACCGGCCTACACCACAGCCACAGCAACGCGGGATCTGAGCCGGGTCTGCAGCCTACACCACAGCTCATGGCAATGCCGGATCCTTAACCCACTGAGCGAGGCCAGGGATCGAACCCGCAACCTCATGGTTCCTAGTCGGATTCGTTAACCACTGAGCCATAATGGGAACTCCCTCCATTTTCTTTTTTGTTTGTTTTTTAAAGTTTTACTGACGTGAGGTTGATTTACAATGTTGTGATAATTTCTGCTGGACAAAAAAGGGATTCAGTCACACATGTACGCACATCCATTCTTTTTCAAATTCTTTTCCCATATAGTTTATCACAGAATATTGGGTTGAGTTCCCTGTGCTATACAGCGGGTCTTCATTGGCCAGTCATTCCACACACCTCCGTGTGCATATGCCAATCCCAAACCCCAGTCCATTCCTCCCCCACCTGTCCCCTTAGGTAACCCTAAGTTTGTTTTAAAAGTCTGTGAGTTTGTTTATCACCTTCTCTTTATTAAATTGTTCTGTTAATGGAACAGAGAGGTGGCTACAGAACTGAGGAAATTTTTACCTAAAAAGTTCCACATGCTGCCTTTCAATTGTGTTTTAATAGCTGGAATTATATTAACCCTGCCAAAAGTTACTAAAAGTATCTGCTATACTTTTTCTAAGTCTACTTCAAAATATTTCGGCTAATCCATTTACGAAGTCCCCGGCACCATCCCTCCTGCACAAGCATGCACATTCCGTGACATCAGAGGACTCTGCGTGTTCATCCTATAATCTCAGCACCAGGGACAGTGACCGGCACAGAGTAGATGCTCAGGAAATAGCTGATGACCAAACGGGACTAGTGAATCAGAAACGGACGTCCCTGGGCCCGTTCAGTGTGGTCCTTCAGACAGACTGGCTCTTATCTACGATGAGTCTGATATATGCAGAGTCCAGTAGGAGGCTTCCAGTCTCTTAGGAAATAAGGCATGTTCTAGAGGCAGAAAAGATCTAGCTCGAAAATTTGTTGCTTTGTTTTTTCACAGAAATATTTCATCAAAATAGCAACTTTTGCATTAAACTAGCTCCCCCTTTACAAAAACAATAGCCTTCAAGAAAACCGAATATCTTCCTTAGATTCAACTAAGCTGCTTTGCTTAGCCCTTCAGTCTACATTGGTTTTCTTGGCTGTGCCACAGAGAAGATGGCTTTCAGTACAGCCTCTTTTCTTAGGGTCATTAGTCTTCCGTGTATGTCCCTGGGCTGCAGAGCAGCTCAGTGTCAAGAACCACTTGAACCCCATCAAAAAATGGGCAGAAGATCTAAACAGACAATTCTCCAGAAAAGACATACAGATGACCAAAAAACACATGAAAGGATGTCCCGTATCACTAATTATTAGAGAAATGCAAATCAAAATGACTATGAGGTACCCTCTTGCAACAGCCAGGATGGCCATCATCAAAAAGTCTACAAACAATAAATGCTAGAGAAGGTGTGGAGAAAAGGAACCCTCTTACACTGTTGGTGGGACTGTAAATTGGTGCAACCACTATGGAAAACAGTATGGAGATTCCTCAAAAAACTAACAATAGGATTACCATTTGATTCAGCAGTCCCACTCCTGGGCATCTATCTCATGCCATATGCAGGTTCCCAGGCTAGGGCTGCATCTACGCCACAGCAACTCGGGATCTGAGCCATGTCTGTGAGCTACACCACAGCTCAAGGCAATGCTGGATCCTGAACCCACTGAACAAGGCTTGGGATTGAACCTGTGTCCTCATGGATACTAGTTAGATTCATTTCTGCTGAGCCACGAAGGGAATTCCTGTTTTGTCTTTTTTTTTCAAATTAAAATTTTTCTTTTTTATTTTTAGGGCTGCACCTGCAGCATATGGACGTTCCCAGGCTAGCGGTCGAATTGGAGCTGCAGCTACAGTTCTACGCCACGGCCACAGCAACGCCAGATCGGAGCCGCATGTGCCACCTAAGCTGCAGCTTGGCAGTGCAAGGATGGCTTCTTAACCCACTGAGCAAGGCCAGGGATAGAAACTGCATCCTCATAGAGACTAGATGGGTTCTTAACCCACTGAGCCACAACGGGAACTCCCTGTTTTTGAAATTTTAAAGATCCATCAACTTCCTAGTATTTCTTCATAAGACAAAAGGATGGGGCCATGTGGTAACTCCCAGGCAGCCACTAGAAAAATACGTGAGATGCCTGTATTTTCCATGTCATGATTATCTGATGTGGACATGTTACTACTGTCATCTACTCACTCTGGAATATCATTTTAGTTGAAATATCAGTTGTAGTTCAGCTGAGAGCACAGATGTAAGGCAATAAAACAAATAAAACAACAACAACAAAACAAGTGGGAAAGAGGGCTCCAACTGAACTGAAATACTCTACTTGTGGTGATCTTTTTGTTATTTTACAGTTTATTCACTCTCTCCCTTCCCACAGCCATCAGCTAGGAGGCCAGCGGGTGCCCCCTTCCCACTGCAGGTCAGGAAAGTGCTGGAATGCCAGCGCAGCGCAGTGAGAAATCTGCCTGATTGTTTAGAGAATGTGAGTTTGAAAACAAAATCACTTCCTAAGAGTATTCTAGGAGTTCCCGTTGTGGCTCAGTGGTTAACGAATCCGACTAGGAACCATGAAGTTGTGGGTTCGATCCCTTGCCTTGCTCAGTGGGTTAAGGATCCGGCGTTGCCGTGAGCTGTGGTGTAGGTCGCAGACGCGGCTTGGATCCCGCGTGGCTGTGGCTGTAGTGAAGGCCGGCGGCTATAGCTCCTGTTAGACCCCTAGCCTGGGGACCTCCATATGCCGCGGCTGCGGCCCTAGAAAAGGCAAAAAGACAAAAAAAAAAAAAGAGTAGTCTAAATCACCGAGGGTTCATGTAGTAATGGAACAGGAACTCAGCAAGAAGACGAAAATATAAGCATGTGTTGCAGATTATGAGTGTGGCTGTTTTGCAAGAAGTACAAAGCAAGCTTTGTCAGGCCTCCCGTACCAGGGCAAGGATTTTCACTGCCTCCAGGCTTACGTATCTGGGAAGATATAAAACTGCAAACCTCCTACCCAGAACTGGGCTCTGATGATAGAGGAATCGCCTGGAGACATTAAGGCTTGGTGGGGGCTTTCTTACCATGTAATCCCAAGTGATTTTCATAAAACTGAGAATGAAAAAGGATGCTATGGAGAACTCCAAGAATTCTACGGCGATGCCACGCCCACTAAAACTCACGCCAATGATCAAAAAGAATCTTGCAGGAGATCATCTAGAACTGATGCCAGCCTTTCATGGACCCAGGTCTATAACTTTTGAGTTTGTGGCTGTTTAAAGCAGAAAAGCAGTTGCTGTGTAACATGTTGAATTGGGCCACTGAGGAGCAGAGGAGAGAAGGAGCTGCTCTGAGAAGAGGGAAGAAAAAGGGCTTTCCAAACACAGTGGCTGGTGGGCGGAGTGGAGGTAAACAGCCTTAGATGTGTTTCAGGTTATCTGCTTATTCGTGTTTTCAGCCTGCAGTTACATCGTTATATAAACATCCATTCAGTTTTAGAAGAGTATATTGGGTAAAAAAAAAAAAGAACTTGTGTTTTAAAAAGGAAGATTAAAATGAATTTAATTTAGAAAGACTTCTTAGGAAAGATTTCCGTCGGCCAGTTTAAATAAAAACTGAAGTTTTGATGCCTAAAGGGTGAGCTCCCAAGGGCTTCCCGGGGAATGAGGTACGGTGAGCACAGACCAGAGAGTCAGGGAGCTCGGGTGCGAGACAGAAGTGTCTCGTTTTCCTCATCTGTCAAATGGGCTGCATGTGCCTACATACAATGGGGCTGTAACGAGAATTAAATTAAGTGATCGATACTAAATACCTGGCACAGAGTAGAAACTGTAGTATGTGGTGGTCGCATTAGTGAAATTGCAAATCACCCTTAATGGGAAGTAAGTGATGCAACCTGTATCTCTTCTATGTACGATGATGTGTGACTATTCAAAGGGTGCCAGAAGCTGCTAGCTATGAATCTGACTGCATTCCTGCCCTGTCCAAGTTTAAGGCCACAAACTGCAGGAGCCCCAGGTCATCGCAGGCTCAGTAACCCCCTTGGCAGAACTGATTTGCTATGGCAACTTGCACAGGCTCTCGGCTCTTCTGAAAGATGTCTGTCAGAGCAACTTAAGGAAAGGAAGGAATTTATATAGCAGTTGTTAAATACAGTTTTTCAAAGGGAACCCTCCTACACTGTTGGTGAGAACCTAAGCTGGTGCAATCACTCTGGAGAACAGTTGGGAGATTCCTAAAAAACTGAATATAGAAATACTATATGATCCAGCAATCCCACTCCCGAGCATCTAGGGAAAACCATAACTCGAAACGATACATGCACCCCGGTGTTCACTGCAGCACTATTGACAATAGGCAAGACACGGAAGCAGCCTAAATGGCCATCAACAGAGGAACAGATAAAGAGGATGGGGTGCATATACACAATTGAATATTGCTCAGCCATAAAAAAAAAATCATGCAACAACGCCATTTGTAGCAACGTGGATGGACCCAGAGATTATCATGCTAAGTGAAGTCAAGTCAGACAAAGACAAATGCCATATGTTTTCACTAGTATGTGGAATCTAATAAAAGATGATATAACAGAACCTACAAAACAGAAACAGACTGAAAAATTTCAAAACCAAATTTAGGTTTACCAAAGGGGAAACACTGTAGGTGAGGGATAAATTAGGAGGTTGACACTGATGTATAAACACTTCTATGTATAAAATAGATGGGTAACAATGACCTACCATATAGCACAAGGAAATCTACTCAAAACTGGGTAATAATCTATATGGGAAAAGAAGCTGAAAAGGAATGGATATCTGTATAACTGATTTACTGTGCTGTATGCTTGAAATTAACACAACTTTGTAAGTCAACTATATCCCAATACAATAAAAAATACAGTTTTTCATTTTTTTAAATTGGTATTTCAACTAAAGCATTGTAAGGCACTAAGGTGGAAATGCACAAATATCAAAGTGATTATTCCTTTTTATTAGGCATGATAAGTTCATGTAGAACTTCACATATTTTATGAATTTTCCAATATTTAACTGTTTTGGGTTTTTGTTTGTTTGTTTTGACATGCCTGTGTCTTCCAGAAGTTCCCGGGTCAGGGACTGAACCTGACTGTGACATCAGTGACAACACCGGATCCTCAACCTGCTAAACCACCAGGGAACTCCAGTATTTAACTGTTTTGTTTTTTGTTTTTTGTTTTTTGTTTTTTTTTTTGCTTTTTAGGGCTAGGGGTCAACTCGGAGGTACAGGTGCCGGCCTACACCACAGACACAGCAACGTGGGATCTGAGCCAAGTCTGCGACCTACACCACAGCTCACAGCAACATGGGATCCTTAACCCACTGAGCGAGGCTGGGGATCGAACCCTCATCCCCATGGATCCTAGTCAGGTTCATTAACCGCTAAGCCATGAAGGGAACTTCTCAACTGTTTTTGATGTACAAAGATGACAAGAGCATATGGTTCTTTCTAATTGCTATGAAAGCAAAGGTAACGGAATTGAGTCACTGCCTCATTTCATTTGTAGAAATACAGCAAGGAATAAAAGGATGCAGAGAGGGGCGTAGCTTCTATGCTGCATTTGTGCAATGATTTGTCAGTGGAAAACCACACAGAGAGCCCTGTCCTGCAGGGACGCCCAGTATCAGGGGCATTTGCTGGCCTCATCACTAGCTTCCTGTGCAGAAGGTTTCCCCCTCCAGGAGGGACGGCAGTCTGAGCCCTGGGCAATTCTGCAGCTTCAGAACAGATCTGCCTGTGGGTCAGGACCCAGATGGTGTGTGGTTCCAGACAGCAGGGGCTCCTCGCTGTGCTTTCTATGTTTTTTTTTTTCTTTTATGCCCTTCCTCTTTCTTGTGGCATATGGAGTTCCCTGGCAGGGGATCAGGTCCGAGCCACACTGTGACCTATGCCACCGCTGCGGCAATGCAAGACCCTTAACCCACTGTGTCGGCTGGGGTTGGAACCTGTTGTCCTGGAGCTGCAGCCACAGCGGGAATTCCACGTACTTTCTACATTTCTGATTTTTTGACTTTTCTGGGCCCTAAGAACTCTTTCTGATTCTTGGTAACTCAGTAGATTAATGAGACTTTTATTGAATATTATAAAAGGAGTTGAGCTACTGATTTAAAGATGATAAAAATTGCTTTTTCTCGAAGAAGCCCTTGATTTTATTTAGACTTTAAAGATTTTCTTCTGGAAATGTTAGGATGCCTTGATGAATTCGCTAACAGGAGATTTTGGTGTTGGTAACAGTAGCAATGAACAAAGTAAGGTTTTACTGATCTCTTCAGTGGCTATTAAGCCTCTTGGTTCATCAGACTATGAAGATTTGTACCTTTCTACTTTAAGAAACCATTTCATCTCAACAGAATCTCCTGTCTCCATTGACTAAGAATAGAAATTCAGAATCATTAGCTAAATTAATTGTTTCATGTGGTTAGGCGTTAGAATGTTATAAACTGTAATAGAATTACTGAGTTGAGAGCAATTAATTGGATGTACTTTGAATATATCCTATCTCAATGCTGTACCTGTCATTCTTAATGACCACTTAAAAACAACCACAAGAAAACTGTTGATGAATCCTAGTGCCGTGAAAATAAACCATCCAGAACCGTTTAAAAATGCCTGGTGTCTGTACTGTGCATAGCATCTCGGAATCTGAAGTCAGTTTCGATGCTCACATTTAAATATTATCCCAGGACCCCATAATTTGAAAGGAGAAAGTGTGGAATCCTTTTTCTAGGTTTTTTAAGTCCAGAAGTCATAGAGGAAGGAGAAGCATGTATGTTTCTCACGTCTGGCTGTGTTAGACCAGGAGCTGAAAAGTCAGACTGCACACCAGAGTCACAGGGGACTCAGACCAGCAGAGGTCCCTCAGCATCAGGAAGAGGGCAGGCCAAGAAACGGGGGGCCCTTGAGGGCAAACAGCCTTTCAAAGGTGTCATCCTGGCCACCCTGCTTGTGGTCCTACTGGAATGTGGTTCCAGTAAAGCCGGAGACTGTGGTTTTTCAAACAATACAGATGTGTGGAATGTTACATGAAACAATCACCCATCTAAATGAACATAAGTAATTCAAATTCTCAGCCCTGTGGGTTGAGGAAAACACATCTCTGCTGTCAGAGAGCAGCCTCTAGGTTGGATTCTGAGATCCTCTGTAGGTACACACACGCTATTAAAAATGGAGGGTGTTTGAGTTCCCATTGTGGCTCAGTGGTAACGAACCCGATTAGTCTCCATGAGGACCTGGGTTCGAACCCTGGCCTCACTCAGTGGGTTAAGGATCTGGCCTTGCCATGGTGTAGGTTGCAACATGGCTCGGATCCTAAGTTGGTGTGGCTGTTGCGTAGGTTGCTGCTGCAACACTGATTCAACCTCTAGCCCCAAACTTCCATATGCTTCAGGTACAGCCCTAAAAAGCAAAAGAAAAGAGAGAGAGAAAAGAAAGAAAAGAAAAGAAGGAAGGAGAAGGGTGTTGACATGCTCCCCTCTAATCAATATTTATGATCAACCAAAGGAAACATTTTTAAAAAGAAATGAGTATTTCCTTAATCAACAGATAGGAGTGACCACCAGGTGGCTGCAACATATTTATTATTAAGAAGATTAAAAAGATGGATGCATTTGCTGCCTTTCTCTGGTTTATAAACAGGTTGGTTGAGGGAAAAAAAGATCTCTTGAGACCTATCGGGGCTGGAATACTAAGGATCAAGGTTGTCTATTGAGGCATTTCTGGAAAAGCTGAGTGTGGAAGAAAACTTTCCAAGACCCACATGCTGTTTCTGATACAAAAATGGGGGAGGGGTAGGTAGTGTGAAGAAAACATCTGAATATTTTATCATCCTAGACTGTTGTTCTCAAATTGAAATATTATGTTTGACAAAGTTGAAATGAAAATTTTGTAGAGATGTAAGTTGAAAACAAATGGAGAAACGTACAGATATTATGAAACAACTGGTTCTTCCCTGAGGGGTGAGAAGAGAAATTTACGGGATCACAGAGCAGGCTGGTTCATTCAGCTGCTCCAGACAGCACACAGCATCCTTCAGTGGATGAAGCAAAGGGCGAGGAGTGAGGGCCCCCTTCTATTTCTGGCTGCTTTGGGACCTGGAGGAACAGAGTGTCACGTTCTGCACTCAGTTCACCCGGCAGGTTAACAATCCAGAACTCAAAGGCATTTTGGGCACCAGTTTTGACATCTATAAACCATTGGCAGATTTTGAAAATCAAGGCCACCACAAAGCGCGGACAGCGATTCCCCCAGTCTGTAATTTATAGATTTCATGAAGAATTGCAGTGGCCAGCCACCACCCAGATGCCTCCTGCCATAGTCTTGTTCATTTTATATCTCTGCTTATCCTGGAATTCCATCATGCTTACTTCTGAGCACTGTTCTTTGTATGCACTTTAGCTTTGCACGAAATTTAAATGAAAAAGCAGCTCTAGGCACATTCATCATTTAAGTTGTGGCCTCCACGCTCACCTTTGCAAACTGAGTCCTGGGTATATGTAAGGCTACTCTTAGGCAAAGAGATGAGTAAACTACATGCTAAAATCCAGGGTTCCCAACTAATAGTTAGTGAATTGTGCAAAGCTCATGGTCTCGTCTGCAGCCTTACAAGCTATCCTTTGCCAGCCTTGAGTTAAATGCTTACTTTATACCTTTATTCTTTAGAAAAATATAGCATAAATGTGACATTTGAAGATTAAATTTATACGTATATACCTCTCTTACAGCTTGATGTCCAACACGGAAAATCATGCTTTTTCTTTCTGTCTACTCTAATCACACAAAGGCCATCAAAGCAAATCCCTCAATAAAGGCAAACGCAACCAGAGTCCAAGCCTTATAGAAGGGAGCATTCTCTTCCTTTGCCTTGGCTTTTAAATGACGTGAGTTCATGGGCTTTAATTTACCTGACCTATTACCCACCCTCCTCAGGAACTGATTTCAGGAAGTGCGATGTTCTCAGAGTTCCCATCAATTCAATTACATTGACCCACAAGTTTATACAGAGGTAAATATTTTTTTATGACTGCAGCTGCATCTGGAAGTTGCTGGAGGGGACTGAATCAGAGAAGCCCCTGCTACCTACGCTGCAGCATTGCAGAGATCCTTTTAACCCACTGTGTCAGGTCCGATGGAACCTGCGCTTCAAACCCCAGCCCCGCACCGCGACCCCTACCTTGCGCAGGGGCTTGAGCTTGGTCTCCATGACGAAGTCGTACTTGCAGAGTTCGCAGCAGCGTGTGTCTGAGCTCTTGATCCACTGGTGCAGGCAGGCCTGGTGCACGAAGCGCAGGGTGCCGGTGCAGCGGCAGGGCGTGATGAGGGGGCTGTCCTCGTCCCCTTCGCAGTGGCAGATCCTGGGGGGACACAGCAGCCAGGTGAGACCCCCCCAGGGAGGGCCGGCCTCCTCCTCCCTGCTCAGCCGCGCAACCACAGACTTTGAACCGTGGATGTTTCATCTGCACTCAGTGCCAGACCTGTTCTGTGCCCGGGGTTAATTTTCTTCCACTCGCCTGGTCATCGCTGGACTCTTAAATCACGTTATAGCGCATTTCAGAGTCCGCTGCACCGAGAACGCGTGACCGCTTGGTTCCTACCCAAAGCCAATTTTTTTTTTTTTTTGCCTTTTGTCATTTTATGGCCGCACCCGCGGCATGTGGAGGTTCCCAGGCTAGGGGTCTAACAGGAGCTGTGGCCACTGGCCTGCGCCGCAGCCACAGCAACGCAGGATCCGAGCCGCGTCTGCAACCTACACCACAGCTCACGGCAACGCCGGATCGTTAACCCACTGAGCAAGGGCAGGGATCGAACCCGCAACCTCATGGTTCCTGGTCGGATTCGTTAACCACTGCGCCACGACGGGAACTCCCCCAAAGCCAATTTTAACAGCACAGTGCTTTACTCTGTCCCCACCGTCATCTGTTAAAGGCCCGCGTCCATGGACATAACTTGCTTTCCTGTATTAGAGTCACGACTTAGGAATCTAAGGACGGTTGTCATCGGGTAACTTAAAATAAAACATTGTCTTATTTTGATAACGTTTTACAGGGCGTATACTTTAGGAAATACGGTATCCTACCAATGTGGAAGCATCCAGAGAAAGGTCCATGTGTTACCATGGAATAAAGTGAGTATGAGTCTCAGCTGGGAAATGTTACAAAGATGTCCATAGGAAGACGCACACATATTTGGTCACAACAAATGGCCTAAACCGTCTGTACTCATCACTGCCACAACAATGACGGGTTATATAAAGTTCAAGTACAGTAAATCCTGCTGCTTTAAAATGTTAATTACTCTATCTTCCATGGAATTCCCAGTGCAACTAATTTACTGAATTACTATGATTTCTAGGGTCATAGATTTAGTCTAAGGAAATTTAGTGATTCTCATCTTTATTAAAAAAAAAAAAAAGTGCTTTGTTTTCCTCATTGAATGAGACAAACTTTTCCTGCCTCCAGGTCATAAATTCAAATCCTAGCACTTCAGTAATTCTTATTATTTAGCCAGTTGTTAGAAGTTGTTATTAAATTCGATTAGAAACATTGCTGGAAAACTGTTAGAAATATGAATGGAATGTTAAAAAAAAGCACCTGTATAATTACTTTTTAAAATTTATTTATTTAGTTTTGCTTTTTTTAGGACTGCCTGCAGGGCGGCGTATGGAAATTCCCAGGCTAGGGGTCAAATCGGAGGTACAGCTGAGCAGAATATTAACTCAGGCAGTCAGTGTAGGAGCCTGGGCTTTGATGTGTTCTTTTGATATGGCTACTGATTAACATTTGTGGCTTAAGGGCTCCAGGAAGTAACACCTCCGCAGGCCCTGTTTTATTACAGGAAATGCACATTCCCCACAGACTTGGTTTACAGGGACCATAGGAAATGCAAATCTCTAGCCCACTCCTCAACTGATAGAAAATGAGAGGAATGGTGACTTAATTGAACGAAAGAAAAGGACAAGAAAGCCATAAAATTGACTAGACATTTCCAACCCTAAAACCCCTATTGGACAAGGACTGATATAGGGTAACTGAGCAAGGCCAATGGAAAAAAAAAACAACAACACATCTTTCTAGACCCCACTTTGCTGTCCCTCCCCACTTTTAAGAGATAAAAATCCCTGTAGGACAACAGAGAAGGGGGCTCTTCTCCCCACTCCCCGCAGCCCTGGGAGCTATCTGCTTTCCTTTAATAAAAACTTTGCTTGCTTGCTGCCTGTGTGTTTGCGGAGTTCATTCTTCGACCGCCCTGAACGAGAACCCGGGATTCCGGTGTCGTCTTTCCGGTATCACAGCTGCGGGCCTACACCACAGCCACAGCAACGGACGCAGGATCGAGGCCCCATCTGCAACCTACAACACAGTTCACAGCAACACTGGATCCCTGACCCACCGAGCCGGGCCAGAGATCGAACCGCTATCCTCATGGGTACTAGTGGGGTTCGTCTCCACTGTGCCACAGAGGGAACTCCTGTAATTACTTTTTTGAGCTGGGTCACGGCGGCAGGCTGGAAGAATGTTTGAAGTGCTGATACTGCTCTTTCCTTTCAGGTCCAAATGACCCATTCTCTGCAATCATATGTTTTAAAAAGTGGATTTTAAAGTAATGTTTATCTGTCTCAGCCCTTCCCCAGGGGAAATGAAATGGTTGGTCAGATTGTTGCTGCAGTAAGATAGAGGAATTGAAACCCGACCCTCCCCTAACCTCAAAATAAAGAAATGTGACACAGTACCCTAGCACTTGGGGGCTCTTTTTCTTAAGTAAAGATAAAGGAAGCAAAAAGGGACACTGACTTCTGAAGTCCTTTGGGTGGGAGTGGGTGCGGTGAGAACACAGGAAAGTTCAACTTCAGGGTCTGCCTTCCCAGCACCCATTTAGGGGGCAGCCGTGTTGCGGGCAGCAGCATGTGTGAAAACTGGCATGGTGGGGAAAAGCTAAAAGTTATCTCAGCCTTTTCTTTAATAGGAAAGGCCCAGCTGTGTCCTCCCTCCAAACGTGTAGGTCCCAAGATCGGGGCTTTGAACATTTTATATACACCTGTTGCCAACAGAGTGGTGGTCAGCGGACGCTTGTTGATGAAATAACTGTTTGTTCAGCAAACTAGGACTTCCTGTAAAAGCCACCGGTGAAAGCAAATCTGGATTTCTCTAGCACATCGTTTTGCTGTAATATTTATTTTTGGAGCCCCTGGAAGCCTAATGGATTACACATCATCAGTGACTAATTTCTGAAGGCTTCTGAGCCTCTCCTCTCCCTGACTCCACACAAAGGTACTCCCTTAAGTCAGGGCCCCTTTCTTCCCGCTGCCCATTTGGTAAATGAAGTGTTTTGGGAACACACCCACACGCATTTGTTTATGTCCTATTTAGAGCATGTTTGTGCTATAATTGTAGACTTGAGAGTTGCTGCAGAGGCCCCGTGATCCCCAAGACCTTCATATTCGCTCTCTGGCCCTTCAGAAAACAGCTGCTTAACCCTGCCTGAAAAAGGGGATTCTGAGTTAAAGACCGTTCACGTCTGACTATGATCAATGATAAAGAAAACCAGGTTTACAAAATAAACAGCCCTAACTTCTGCAAATAACTGAAGTTGAAGTAAAGGTTCTAGAGAGAAGCACATGATAAAAATGAAAGCCTGTCCTGGCCTGCCACTGACACCTGCTGGTCCACAACAGTCTCCAGGGGCTGGGGGCAGAGGTTCTCATTTGAAAAAGAAAAATGTGCAGTTAATGCCTTCTGATAATTCGTCACCAAAAATGGGAGTCGAAGGCTACACGGCTGCTAACTGTGCGACTTCCCAGGTCTTTGAGAGTCTTTTAAAAAAGTTTCTCTTGAAACTGTTACCTGAAGCATCAATCCATATCATCTTTTTTTCATAAAATTAAGATTATTTCCCATAGGGAAAATCAGAAGCTTGGTTCATTTTCATTCCCATTTCTTCAAGATTTCTTTTTACATGACTTTAGTGTTTTGAACTTTTTCTAAATTATCTAACTCAGGTGGGATCCCAAGAGTCTTTGCAAATCATGTTGAGATTATTCTAAACGGATTTAAGAGCTAAATATCAAATTCAGATGTCTACTAGAAATAAAAAATAAAATGACAGTGCCATTACAGAAAGAATTAAATAATTCATAAATTGATACATTTCACACAAACCGCAATTGCTAAATTAGAAATGAAAACACAGTAATAAAAATATAGACGTGCTTTTCCCAACAGAATAATCATGTAGAGAAAACGGTCCTAATAATAAAATAAAAATGCATTGTAAAATAAGCATAATTTCAATGCATTTTTACCTTATGGGAAATCAAGACTTGGGAATTAAGGGATTTTTTTAAAAAATCACTGGTGATTTACATTGGTATCTGTCACCAAGTGGCAGGACAGGTTGATTCACAGATTTATTGACATTTTGGTATTTTAATTGGCTGCTTACAGTCCAGCCAGCATGTGCTAGGCTTTCACCATCTATGACTTGAATAAACTTCTTCTTCCATATAATTTCCAGCATTCTGTGAAGAGTGGAGCACAGAAAGCTATTTTACAAATTAAATTTTTGAAAGTGTAAGAGTGTGTGTGTGTGCGTGTGTGTGTGGCTTCAAGTAACCCCCGCTCCCCTTAATGTTAGAGTTTTGCTTGCAGGCTTTTTTTTTTTTTTTTTTTTTTGGTCTTATATATCTTAAAATGACCTCTACTGCTCCCCACTTGGTCTCTTGCCAAGCCTTCTTGGCTCTGGTAGTATAATTTTTTTTCTGCCTAAGCTTTTTTTTTTTTTAAATAATTTATTGCTTTAAAAATCTTTGTGAGGGCCACAGTGACTATGTAACTTTGTAATTCTTTTCACTCATTCACTGTTTCACTCATTCCCCTTTTCTTATATCTTGCACTTGCAAAGAAAAGAGGACATTAGCAGTGGCATGTAGGGTGAGCTGAGAGGGTGAGAAAAGAACCTGGAGGCAGGGACACTTTGGGGTGAGGATTACAATCACCTTGGCATTAAGAACCTGGAACAGGAGTTCCGTTTGTGGCTCAGTGGTTAACGAATCCGATTAAGAACCATGAGGTTGCGGGTTCGATCCCTGGCCTCGCTCATTGGGTTAAGGATCCAGCGTTGCCGTGAGCTGTGGTGTAGGTCGCAGACGCGGCTCAGATCCCGCGTTGCTGTGACTGTGGCGAAGGCCGGCGGCTACAGCTCCTGTTAGACCCCTAGCCTGGGAACCTCCGTATGCCGCGGGTGTGGCCCCAGATAAGGCAAAAAGACCAAAAAAAAAAAAAAAAAGAACCTGGAACAGAAGGTTCGGGGATCTCCAGGACGCGGCGCGTTTCCACGGCCACTAGCCTTGGCGCCAAGCACATCTACAGCACGCGACTCTTCTAAGTAGTCATCTCTGTGCTTCCAGACAGCATCTCAACTCTCTTCCCGCCTTCCTCACCATTTTGCTTTTCTCTGTCCCCTCACTTCCCTACCTACATCTTCTCGATAGCTCTCTCCAACTAAATAAGCTTTAAGTACAGTAGTTACATACTGCTGTGTTCGTAATGGTTTAATTTGGATGTTAAGTTTTACTCAAAACCAATCATCATGCTTCAGTGTCTGGCACCTATTTTTAGAATTCACTTTATTAAGCTAAAAAAATGCCTAGAATATATGTGGGGCAGAAGCCACCTTGAAGGCCAGTAATGATGAGAAATTCGTGCTCAAGTGAAATGAAGAGATATAATCTCCCTTTTTGAGAAATACAGCGGAGCAGTGAAAGGATAACAGACGAGAACGTTTTAGTTTAAATTTTCACTTCCTTTGGTCTTTGACAGGGAAGAGCTGAAGGGGTTCATAAGCAGACTGCTGGTGCCCCTCCGGGAGGGAGACATTTAAAGAAACAGGCAGAGAATGACCCAGTGTTGAGTGAAGGTTCTGGAGGAGTTAGGAAAGTCTGGGGAGAGAAAGGATGGCAGAGCAGTGTCTTTGGACACGTGCAAGAAAGCGCAGGTGGGAAACAGGTACCATACCCCCAGAAGCAGAGGTAGAGGCGAGACAGCAACTGAGGATGGAGGGGGCTGGGGGCTCGGCAGGTGCGGGGGCTGGGTCTGGTGTCGCGCTGTCCTCCCAGATACTCAGGAGACCACAGGTACCTAAAGGGGAGACGGGAAGGCGCGGGCTTACTTCTCACAAGGGCTCTAAATAACTAGGGAAAGCCACTGGGAGGCTGTGATGGGGAACCAACCAGGCGTGAAGGTCAGAGCTTTAGAGCAGCTCAGTGCGGTCCCGGTGAGAGGAGGTAGCCGGCCTCTACGGGGCACGCTTGCTGACGTGGTCCCAGGACCGTGCGAGGCGAGCACGCACCTCCCCGACCGCCAAGAGCACTGCCAGGATGCGCACAGCCCGCGCGCCCCGAAAACATTGTGCACTTGGCCTCAGGGCGGCTGGGCTAACTGCGCAGGGAGGCACGGGAAACCACCTCGGGTGGACACAGCAGGAGAAAAGGATGGTTTGACGGACCGGAAGACACAACTAATGCCGAAAGAACTGATGTTGAAATCAGGAGGAAACGGGGACAGTGTCACTTCCAGGCACTCATGGATGAATTCATATCCCTTTTGTGGTATTTCTTTTCCACTGTCACAGAAAAGTTAAAAATAAAAAATACTGGGTCGTCGGAGGTTCACACGCAGATCTGATCCTGACTCACACTTTGTTCTTTGCTCCAGGAGATGGGAGTCATCCTCCGTTCACTCCTACGTGAAATAACTCAGGGTGTCACAGGATTAGATGAGATACACATCTGGCATACGGTGGGCCATCAGACGTTTGTTAATTTTATTATGGGATCATGAGGTTAATTCCACAGCTACTACAACTATGGATTTGGTTTATCTGTGCTACTGCTTCTAGTGCGTTGGGACTAACAGCACTGAGCAGCTGGTTTGTTAAGCGGGATAAAGCAAGTGCTTTAAGGCCAAAGCTGTAAATTCTGCCTCCATCCAGGTGAGTTTGGATCCATCCAAGACACATTTGGATCCCCAGGTCAGTCAAGTCACAGACATGTCTCAAAGAAAGCTGGGCAGGGAATGTGTTTAGATCTGTGTGTGTGTGGGGGGGGTAAAACTGGGCCTGAATTTAGCTTCACTCTTCTGTAAGTTGGGTGACCTCAGATAAGTTTTCAGACAATTGCTTTTTTTTTATCTGTAAAATTTTACAATCACAAGGCTCAAATAAGATAAAGTATATGAGAAAATCCTGCAAAATCGAAATATTATTGCAAACTAAGGCATTATTGCCAATACATAAACAGTTAATAAAAGCAACAAAAATTACTACTAGGTAATAAATGCAACGCACTGCATACTTTACATAAAAAAATTCATTTTTGAATGTCTTTGTTTTACGTTACAGGACCTTGCCATTTTTTACCTCGCAAGACTGTGATGTAAGGAAGGGAGCTATTTCCTTCACCTACCTTCTAACAAGATGCTTTCCTGCTAACCTACCACACCCTCCTCATGGTCAAGTCCAAGGACCTTCTCCAGGTCTTCATTGTTTCTGACGTCCTTGTGCATTAGGGTCTAACCTCGCCTAGAAACTTCTTTTTTGACTTAGGTGACACTGCTTTTATATCACTAACCTTAAAGCTGGGAAAAGTGGCAGCAGAAGGGCGTATAATATGATTGCAGGGATTTGAGTAGTGACTGTTTATGGAGGACAGATGTCAGGATTCTGCAGCCTGGGCAGCTGAGGAATAGTAGGGGACGCATGATCGGTGAGCGAGCCTGTCATGGGACATGGCTGGTGAGACGCTATGTGGGGAATAATATGCAAGTCAACACACCTGTATTCATGACTAAGACTCACCTGCTGTAATTGAACACCGTAGGTCATTTTAAAGTAGGAATGCAGTCGTTTAGGGACATACAAAGAGAAATACTAAATCCTACATTTAACATCTTGGAGGGGGGAAAAAGGCAGGGAAGGGGACGTTAATGGCAACTGTCTTTAGATATGTGACAAGCTGTTGTGTGAAAGGGCAGATGGTCTTATTTTACCCCACAGTTGGATGTAGGATGCAGGGAGTAGAAGTTAAAGGACCTATCATTATCTGTCTGTCTATCTATCTATCTATCTATCTATCTATCTATCTATCTATCATCTATTATTTATCTAATTTATCACCTATGTATTATCTAATCTATCATCTCTCTGTTATCTATCACTCTATCCATCTATCTTTGTATCTAATCTATCATCTAATTTACTGTCTACCTATTATCTATCTAATCTATCATCTATTATCTGTCTAATCATCTTTGTATTATCTAATCTATCATCTCATATATCTGTAATCTATCACTCAATCTAACTATCCATCTATCTCTATGTATCTAATGTATCATCTATCTAATCTATCATCCACATATTATCTATCTGCCAATCATCTGTCATCTATCTCTAATGACCCGTCTATTAGCTATCTATCTAATCTATCATTTCTATCTATCTATCATCTATCATCTATCATCTATCATCTACCTAATTTATCATCTATTATCTTTCCCCCCATCACCTATCTACCTGTCATTCATCAGTCTAACCATCCGTCTATAGAACTTCCCAAACGTGAATTGCGCTGACCCAGAGCGTGTGGGTGTCCCATCGTGGAAGTCACTGGAGTTAAGTAGGGTGATTACAAGGCAGTCACTGTGGAAATGACCTCAAGGGTAATTAAGCTACATGACCTCAAGTTTCTGGTGTTGAGAGTCTGCCTTCCTTCCTTCCCCACAGACTGATCTTCACTACCCTGAAGTTTCTTTGTCAGCATTTCCTCTCTGCTTATCCTGGGAGTTTTGTACTTGACCCTTTCATTCTTTTTCTTAGCCACTCTGACTACCCCAGAGGCAATCCATTGCCACAAGTTCAAGCATTGCTCCAAGACTTGTGATTCTAAAATGTGCAGGTTAGACTTGCGATTCTAAACCCACGGCTGCCCCTCTGACAGCCAGAAAGCTTGGCTGTTCAGAGCGTTTCCTTCATCTCTGCCTCTGCCAAACAGCCCCTCTTCCCAGAGACACCAGCGTGAACATCCCATTCTTTTGGTTTGCCTCTGTTTCTGAGTCTTCTGTACTTTTGAGTCTCTATTCAAATTGTTATCATTATACTAGTAATTTTTTTTTTGTCTTTTTAGGGCTGCAGCTGTGGCATATGAAAGTTCCCAGGCTAGAGGTTGGATGGGGGCTGCAGCTGCTGGCCTACACCACAGCCACAGCAATGCCAGATCCGGGCCACTCCTGCGAACTACACCACAGCTCACGGCAATGCTGGATCCTTAACCCACTGAGCGAGGCAAGAGATCGAACCAGCATCCTCATTGATACTAGCCAGGTTCATTTTTGCTGAGCCACAATGGGAACTCCTCCCTCAGTGGTTTTTAACAATCATTTTCCTCCTTCTTGTCTTCACTGCTATCACTCTAGGATTTTGAATTGTCAACAGATTATGCAAACGGTCTTTAAGACGTTGCTCCTTCCACACTGTTCTTTGAACATGCAGTTTTTCAGATCCTCTTAAAATATTGGCACTCTTTGAAAACCCCATTGTCAGCCAAAGAAAATCCAGACCACTATACCTGGTGTTTATCTGACCTTCATTTTTTTTTAGGGCCACACTCACGGCATACGGAGGTTCCCAGGCTAAGGGTCGAATTGGAGCTACAGCTGCCGGCCTACACCGCAGCCATAGCAATGCGGGATCTGAGCCTCGTCTGCGACCTACACCACAGCTCACAGCAACGCCAGATCCATAACCCGCTGAGCAAGGCCAGCGATCGAACTCAGATCCTCACGGATGCCAGCTGGATTCACTTCCGCTGAGCCATGACGGGAACTCCTGACCTTCCATAATTTGGATTTACCTCACTCATCCTATGAACTTCTCTCTAACCCCCTGCAGCAGCCAGGGTCAGACTTTCTCGGATGAGATGCTATGGGTTTTTCCACAAAGAATTTACAGCTCTGCCAAGATCTTGATTCCTGTCAGTTTAGAGGGCAGTTTATGGGTCCTGGGTGTGTTGTCCATTAATCCTGCTTAACTCAAAAATGTCATTATGTTCTGCGTGTGTCGAAACGTGGAAAATATTGGGAAACATTTCTGTGGTTTTTACAAGTACAGTCAGCGTTAGAGTGCTAGTTCTGCCCGCCCATGTCTATTAAATCACTTCATCTCTGGTATTTTCAAGTTCCTTGTCAATAACATAGGAAAATAGCAGTGTCTACTTCATAGGATTGTTGATAAGAATTAAGTGAAGTGTCAATAAAGGTTAGATAGCTTTTTTTTTTCAGTCAATGCTCAGATGTTTATTTCCTCAGCCTATTGAATTCTGGGACCGCCTGCTTCTTGGAATTTTCTCAAATATGATCTCAAAACTGTAACATCCATTCTCTCTCCTGATCACAGCTCAATCGAATTTAAGCTGCCCTAAGACTCACAGGCTTCATGTTTCAGACTCTTGACCTTCTTTTCCTACAATGCTTGAGGTGTCATTGTTCTTAAATTTTAGACCAAACAGATCCAGTCTTTGCTTTTGTTGTCTCATCTATGTAAATTCTGCTATTATGAGCTGAATAAATTCTTGTTTATTGGAGTTCCCCTTGTGGCACAGTGGGTTAAGAACCCAACATAGTGTCTGTGAGGATGCGGGTTCAATCCCTGACCTCGATCAGTGGGTTAAGGATTTGGTGTTGCTGTGGCAGTGGTGTAGGCCCGCTGCTGCAGCTCTAATTCAAGCCCTCGCCTGGGAACTTCCATATGCTACAAGTTCAGCTGTAAATAAAGAAAAAAATCTCATTTATTAATTTTAAGGGGCAGGATCTTTCCTTGCATGGAAAGCAGAGCAGGATATTAAGAGTGATTTAAATGACGAGAGGGTTAAAAACTCAAGCTAAAGATGGCTAATTCCTAGTCTGCAAATGGACCAGAATGCTATACTTTAAGCTGGTGTTTCGACACGTACAGAGCAAAGACTAAAAGAGAGAGTCTAGCTCAGTGATATGATTTAGCAATTCTCAGAAGATGTTACCCACTACCAATGTTTCACTTGTTTCGGGAAAATTCACTTATAATGAAAGTGAGAAAAGCATGACCCTTACATATACTCCACACTCTTAATTTGCATTTGAGGAACTAAGCTGAGGTGTACCAGTTTTATACCCTATCTGAGCATCAGAGGAAGTCAAGCAATGGGTCTGCTGAAGAAAGGAGAAGTAACTCTTATTTAAGACGCAAAGATGGACAGCATTTAATATTATTCTTACTAACATATTTAATATTTTTCTTACTAATAGCTCTTTCCAGCAGCTCTTACTGATGTGGAACCAGGATACGCTTTTGTACTTAAAAGAAAAAGGCCCTGCAAATCAGATTTCTAAGATTCATTACAGAGATGAAGGTACATTTGAAGAGCTCCCATTCAGCCTGAGATTGAAACTATTTTGAAAAATCCAATTAAGAATACAATTATGATGTAAGAACAAAAATATTTATAGAGAGCTGATACAATTTCTGTAATCATAAAATGGGTAATTCTGACTCGATGGTCAGTCTTTTTTAACACCTGCAGATGAGTGACAGCTCTTCACATACAAGGGACCTTTTACAGTGCTTTCTTTTCTCAAAGGAATATGTTCAACTCAAAAAACCTGGTACCAACCATAACTTCCTGAGTTGAATTTCATGCCCTCATTTGTCACCACTAATCAGTCAAAGCATCAGACCATCTGCACAGAGCTGCAAGTAAGGGTCCACCACAGAGGCAGTGACATGGTCAAGTTCCTGGCTCCTTTTCGGCTCCTGGAGTGATCTAAAGTCATGGCTAAATCACCTGCATCTTCTTCTCATTGGAGGCCATACAATGGAAACCAGTGGAAAAGAAGATATGCCAATGATGGATGAGGGGCCCAGGTTTATTTGAACCCTCGGGTACTTGGGTGGCGTGAACCACAGTGGGTGGGGAGATTCCATCTGAATTGCTCCTTGTGCAGCCCTCTCTGCTCCAGGGAGGGTTAGGACCTGTGGATCCCAGGGCCTTGAACCCTGATTAGGACTCCCCTCTTTTGGGCTAGCCTGTGGCTGGTCTCAAGGTGGGCTGGGCCCTCTCTGAGGGCTTTCGGAGAGGTCTCCAGGGTGGGTGAGTACATTAGATCCCCTCTGGGTGTTGGCCATTGTAGCCCCAGGAGTCCCACCCCAAGTACACCCAACAGCAGTGTAGATGCCCCTCATCAGTCTTAGTGTCAGCTCACACTGTCCAAATCCTCCAAGTCTGGGGGATCAAGAGGCAGAGGATGCTTTTGGGGTAACCCCTCCCCTGTTGACCGTCACTTTGCTGCCCTATGCACACTCCGCTGGTGGGTTCAGAGCACGGTCCACTTCTGAGTAAAGGAATGGATTTCCCCCAAAGCTATTTACCTTTCCAGATCCTACCTTATAGTTTTGGTGACATTTCAATGAGTAAATAGCTAATAACACTGAAGACATACCATGATGTAATGATTTTCTCTACACTCACATGTCACAAACATTCTTTTGATGCTGGCTTTGAGATCTTTGTGTGCGTGCTTTTAAGATGGACAAAATCGAACTAGAGCTATCTCTAAGCAGATGTTCTTCCAGTTATTAGGCTCAATTTTTATTAGCTCCACTCACTGAAGTGAAAAGCAAAAGGACAGAAAATATACTCGTTTGTTTTCTGTATCGATATAACCAAAGGAATACACTGAGTCAGAGGCAGAATAGGGCTTTTGTATGTAGGTAATAACAGAGCTATCTGTAAACTTGTCATTATAACGTTTTAGCCATTTGCCTTTCTGGATATAGAAGAGATTTGAATTCGAATTGATTTTGTGAAAGCTTTTTTTTGTGTGTGTGTGATCCTAAGTGCTTGTATCCTCACAACCTCATCCTCAACCATGATTTCTTATGTTTCTGTCCATTCATTAATCTTATCTGGCTGAGCATTACTTTAAAGGAAGTCTCAAGTTGCCATGGATAACTGACAAAGTAGGTGACTTATTTACAGATAACCAAGAATTCACTGAATGTATGGAAATACACCTTTGCATATAAATTCTCCTACACAGGCAAGCAAATGTCTTGGCAAAATATTGATGTTTCACAGCAGCTCCAGGCACCTGTGAACACTGGTTCCTCATTCATTTATTTGCTATTCTGTCCTTTGTTCATTTATTTACTTAATCATTCTCTCACCAAATAAGCCTTTGCTTGTACACTATGGGCAAGGTTACACAAGCGGCTGTGGTAAACGCAGAGATGAGTAAGTCTTGGTCTTTGCCTTTCCAGGAGCTTGCACCTTAGCACTTTACACATGTGGCCACTGCACAGCTAGCTGGAGTGCAAGTTCCCATGCAGTGTGCATCGTATCAAGTGCTGGGAAAGATAGGAAAGACTGAGTACGGGCTGGGGTGGGGCAGAGTGGTCAGGGCCTGATGGAAGCTGTTCACAGGAACTGGAGTCAGAGCCCAGGCAGAATTCTGGCCGATGGAGACAGACACTGGTGGACCACCCCAGACACGGAAGATCCTTTAAGTGGATGCTTAGAAGTAGGCATCACCAGGCAGTCGGGTCAAGTATGTGGCCAAGTTGAAAGGAATGGGAGTTTGGGTAGGATGGTACTGGGATGTCACGCTGAAAAATTAAGACTGTGGAGTGCCTAAAATACATTTCCTTCATCTAGCGCCAACATGTACACGCATACACATAGGTGCGCAGGCAAAAAGCATTACCTATACTCAGCTGGACTGGGGACTCAGTGAAGACTCTGAGCAACAAAATAAATGATTAGAGAGAATAACATGGCGGCATTACCTCAGAGAATAGGAAGAAAGAGAAGAGAATATTACGGTTGTCAAATTCAACAGCAGCAGAACAAGCACTGGTGTAAGAGTTGTGAGAACGAAAAAAGAAAACAGGAGATACTGTTAAAGGAAACACAGGTGTGAATTTGGGAAGAGGAGACGGATGGGGATAAGCTTTGGGAACGAGAGGAAATGACTGACCACACTGACATCAGAGTTTTAGTTAAAACTAGTGTATATAAAATAGATAAACAACAAGGTCCTACTGTACAGCACAGGGAACTAAATTCAATTTCCCGAGATACACCATAGTGGAAAAGTTTATAAAAAAGAATCCATGTATGTATATTTGTTGTATGTATATATGCATATATGTATCTATCTATCTGAGTCACTCTGCTGTATACCTGAAACACAACACTGTAAATCGACTGTATTACAGTAAAAAAAAGCATCTCAGGACAAAGGGCTCAAGATTAACCTGTTTACACAGCCTCCAAGCATCTGTTTATCACCACAGGTACCACTTGGAAACGATAATGCTCATAATCTAATTTTTAACTTAGTTACACTGTAGGGGCAAGATTATTTTGAAAAGCGGAAGGAAGTAGCTCCATACTTGGTCACAGATAGAATTTTCTTGGATTTGAGATATTTCAATGAATAATCATATTTTTGAAAGCTATTTTTCCAAATAGCAGAAAAACAAATAATTATTGCAAATAACAATTATACTTGAAACGTATTTTTCCAATTTGCAGCATAATTACAGATACATAATTAAAAAGGTGGTTCCTTATTTTATTTCCTCTTTTTTTTTTTTTTGTCTTTTTAGGGCTGTACCTGAGGCATATGGAGGTTCCCAGGCTAGGTGTTTAATCAGAATTACAGCTGCTGGCCTGTGCCTCAGCAATGCCAGATCTGAGCCGTGTCTGCGACCTACACCACAGCTCATGGCAACGCCAAATGCTTAACCCACCGAGCAAGGCCAGGGAACCTGTGTCCTCATGGATGCTAGTCAGAATCATTTCCACTGAGCCATGACGGGAACTCCTTAGAAATTCCTCTGTCTAATTCACATTTTCCTAGTATGTAGTATATCCAGAAAGAGTCATAGCATTTGATTATCCCAGTCATTCGTTTCTCAGTCATAGAACAGAAAGTGCAATTTTGTGGAACCAAATTGAGATGCTTTATAAAAATCAAATCACAAAACATTTATTTTATTCAGAATTCCAATAGAACAAAATTTCCATTGAGACAAAAACGCTAAGAATTTTTTCCGACTGGTGGGTTTCATTCTTCAAAAGCTGTGTGTACGAACTTCGTATGTTGTCATTAAGAGATACAACTGGAAAACTTGTATTACCCTATTAAAATTACATGCATAAAAAAGATTAGAAGGAAATATTTAAAAAATCTAAATAGTGATTATCTAGGTAATTAAGTTTAAACTAAGATAGCAGTTTTGTTTATTTTTAATTTCCTTCACAGTAACCATAACTACTGTAAAAATAACTACGGAAAATATTAAACTAAAATATACAAGCTTTTTTTTGTCTTTTTGCCTTATCTAGGGCCGCACCTGCGGCATGTGGAGGTTCCCAGGCTAGGGGTCTAACAGGAGCTGTAGCCGCCGGCCTACGCCACAGCCACAGCAACGCGGGATCCGAGCCGTGTCTGCAACCTTCACCACAGCTCACGGCAACGCCGGATCCTTAACCCATTGAGCAAGGCCAGGGATCGAATCTGCAACCTCATGGTTCCAAGTCGGATTCGTTAACCACTGAGCCATGACGGGAACTCCTATACAAGCCTTTAAGAATATTTTTTCAATATACTCCACCTCCTTTTCTCTTATTCTCTAGTAAGTTAACAAATCAGTGAATATTAGACTGTTTACATATTTGGACACGTTGGAAAAGTCCTGTGTCTTATTATCAGTAAATGTAAGTTGCTTCCTGTGCAGCTTTTGGGCAAGCTGAGAGTCTTCTAGAAGGACAGGAAAGTGTTAAGAATAGTTTGACACCCATATCCACTGCACACACACACCCACACCAGTGCCAGGGGTATCTTGTTTTCTCTAAATCCTAAGCCTCTAAAACATGAGATTTCATGCCAGCTATGGTGTGCACCTATGATCTATGCAAGAATGCGTATTCAGGTGTCCATTTCGGTACACGATAATTCTGCTTCCGTTTCTTAGAATATAAAACCAACTTGGTCTGTGGTTTACTAGCAGAAGGAATCTCTCTTTAACTGTGTCATTAGCATGTCTCACCCCCTAGATTTGTGGGTGTTTGAACCTTCTCAACACTCATCACTGTCCAGTTAATCCTTTTTTTTCCCCCTTGACTGCGCCTTGGCATATGAAATTTGCCAGGCTAGGCATTGGATCCAAGCCTCTGATGTGACCCACACTGCAGCTGCAGCAACACCAGATCCTTAACCCACTGCTGCAGGGCCAGGGATCAAACCTGGACCGCCACAGAGACAATGTCAGATCAATGTCAGATCCTTAACCCATTGCAACAAAGCCTGAACTCCCTGTACACTGAGTCTTTTTCAATGCCTTCTTCATTCTGTATTCAGGTACAAACCTCCCCTAGACTTTTTTTTTTTTTTTTGTCTTTTGTCTTTTTAGAGCCACGCCTGTGGCATATGGAGGCTCCCAGGCTAGGGGTCGAATCGTCACTGTAACTGCTGGCCTACACCACAGCCACAGCAATGAGGGATCTAATCCTAGTCTGCAACCTACACCACAGCTCACGGCAAAGCCAGATCCTTAACCCACTGAGCAAGGCCAGGGATCGCAGCAGCTGTGTCCTCATGGGTACTAGTCGGGTTCGTTAACCACTGAGCCACGATGGGAACTCCCTTCCCTTGATTTTTGATCTTTCTCCTTTGCTAACAAATTTTTATTATGGTATAATATAAATGATAATATTATTTTTCCTCCAACCCAATGTGAATTTCATCAATTATCTATGCCAGATGCAATCACTTTGTACCTCTTGTTCCTGTTATCTTTGCGTTTTTGTTATGTCTCTGAAGGAGCTGCCTATGTTTCTAAAATTTTTATTGAAATATAGTTGACTTACATTTATTTGTGTTAGTTTCAGGTGTATAGGAATATGATTCAATTTTACACACACACACATTTATAGGTTTAAAAGATATTGAGTGTAGTTCCCTGTGCTATAAGTCAGTCCTTATTGTTTATCTACTTTATATATAGAAATGTGTACATTTTAATCTCAAATTGCTAATTTATCCCTTCCCGCTTGGTAACCTTAAGTTTGTTTTCTATGTCTGTGAGTATTTCTGTTTTGTAAATAAACTCATTTTTATCACTGTTTATAGATTCCACATAAAAGCAATATCATATGCTATTTGTCTTTGTCTTTAGGTGGGGATAGACACATATTTTTTTAAAGGTATAACTTCAGGATGGAGTCTAATGAAAGATAAAGTAGGACATTTCTTTTTCACGCACAAACTACAGGAGTGAAAAACGCAAGCGCAGCAGTGAAACCTTAGGTATGGTGCTGCAGTAAACATGATGCAAGATTTATAAAGAGTAGATAACTGTCATGACAAATTCAGTTTGTTTTGGTTTCTGATGATTTATAGCTGATATATAACACGAACAACAGTAATATTCCTCCACTTTCTCGATACTGAGGGAGACGGTGTCTTTTGCTTTAATGCACAGAAAAGAGAGAAGGTAAAATTCTGGGCTTGATATTTAGAAGCCTCTTGACTGTTACTATAATGAAAGGTGCTTTTTATTTTCAAATTATGTCTTCATTTTCAATCAGCTTCTTAATGCGGATGTTCTTTAAGGAAGTACATGGTGAAGAGAAGATGCTAATCCCTTCAGTCTGATTTCAGGCAAAGAGCATTTTGCTTGAGTCCAATTAGAACAGCTTTAACTATTACCAAAGATTACATGCTCATTGTGAGTAAACATATACATATGTTATAAACATTTATGTATAGATTTCATTCCATAAAGAATATTCACATTATACTAATGAACCACTGATACCGGGCTTTCTGATTTCCACACTTGATCCCTTAATGGCATTTGATCAAAAATAGAGGAACCAAGCAGTTGCAAATTGGACCAGAGAGGTCTACATCATTGTGATAACTACATTGAGAGTTAATCTGCTACCTCCCCACTGGCAAAGGTGGGAAGAGGCCACAAAATCTAGCCTCACTTGTGAGCCTTATTTCTGCACAGAGGAGGATTTGGGCTAAGACACCTCCCCAGGGAGGTTGAAGGACATGGTTGGGGCATCAAGTGGGAAACTGGTACGAACGCTCTTTGAAAAACATTTTTTTTATTATAGCTGAGTTACAATGTTCTGTCAATTTCTGCTGTACAGTAGTGACCCAGTTATACATACATACACATTATTTTCCTCATATTATCCTCCATCATGTTCCATTACAAGTGATTAGATATAGTTCCCTGGGCTATAAAGCACGATCCCTTTGCTTATCCACTCCAAATGCTATAATTTTCATCTACTAACCCCAAACTCCCAGTCCATCCCACCCCTTGCCCCTCCCCTGTGGCAACCACAAGTTTCTTCTCCATGTCGTGAGTCTGTTTCTTTTCTGTAGATAGGTTCATTTATACCCTATATTAGATCCCAGATATAAGTGATATCGTATGGTATTAGTCTTTCTCTTTCTGACTTACTTCACTTAGTATAAGAGTCTCTAGTTCCATCCATGTTGCTGCAAATGGCATTATTTTGTTCTTTTTTATGGCTGAGTAGTATTCCATTGTGTATATGTACTACATCTTAATCCATTCATCTGTTGATGGACATTTAGGTTAATTCCATGTCTTGGCTATTGTGAATAGTGCTGCAAACGCTCTTTTACTTTGGCAGCTCACCCTATGGTTGTGCTTGGCACACTGGCTCAGGATTGGGAAGGTGGGTGGGGTGGTGAGGAAGAAGAAGCATGTTCTCTTTTCTTCCTATTGTTTGAAGTCTCTTCCTAAGCAAATCTAAGATGATTTTACCTAACCTTTTCTCTTCGTTACAAATGACATATTGTATATAGTTGATCGTGCAAAATGATCAAAAATATATAGGCCATGGGAGTTCCCATTGTGGCACAGTGGAAATGAATCCAACTAGGAACCACGAGGTTGCGGGTTCAATCCCTGGCCTTGCTCAGTGGGTTAACGATCCAGTGTTGCCGTGAGCTGGGGTGTAGGTTGCAGACGCGGCTCAGATCCCACATTGCTGTGGCTATGGCATAGGCCAGTGGCTACAGCTACGATTAGACCCCTAGACTGGGAACCTCCATATGCTGTGAGTGAGGCCCTAGAAAAGGCTAAAGGACAAAAAAAAAAAAAAAAAAGAGAGCATCGATCTTGAGCTATTTACCAAGATAGGGAAACAACTTAAATGTCTGTGGAAGATGAATCGATTAAGATGTGGTACATACGTACAACGGAATATTACTCACCCATAAAAAGAATGTAACAATGCTATTTGCAGCAATATGGATGGGCTTAAAGGTTCTCATACTAAGTGAAGCAAGTTAGAAAGAAAGACAAATACCATATGATATTACTTATATATGGAATCTCAAATATGGCACATATGAGCCTATCTACACAACAGAAACAGACTCACAGACATAGAAAACAGATTTGCGGTTGCCAAAGGGTAAAGGTGGGGGGGAATGGAGCGGGAGTTTGGAATTAACAGATATACACTACTATATATAAAATAGATAACTGACAAGGGCCTGCTGTATAGTACAGGGAACTCCGCTCAATATTCTCTAATAACCTATATGGGAAAAGAATCTGAAAAGGAATGGATACATGCATATGTGTAACTGAATCACTTTGCTGTACAGCTGAAACCAACACAACATTGTAAGTCAACTATACTCTAATAAATAAATAAATTTTTAAAAACATAGGCTGCCAGTAAGCCCAGACGTCTTCGACTTTGACCTTCTTTTTCCCACAAATACGGGGTGTCTAAGGAGATTTGAAGTTAGAGACACCTCCTTTGAAGCAATTATCCAGTTTCTTGATAGAACCTTAACCCTGTCCTCTGCCAAGCCTTGACTGTCAAAATTGTGGCACCAGTTTCTTACACACAGATGGCCAAAAATGCCATCCATTATACTGAAATGTTCTCATTACAAGGAAAGAAATTTTTCTTAGTCACTCCTCCTAACTAGCAAGGCTGGGTTTCATCCCAACACTCGATCTACTTATCCATGAATCTTGTTTCTTTCTTTGCTTTGGTCACCGTGCTTATGGAAATTAAACTTGTGGTAATAAATCTCCATATATGAATTTTTATGGATTTCACAGTTTTCTACCCTTATTTTTATGTTTCCTAATTTTCTCAATTTCCTATTTTATCATTTTGGAGTGTGTGAGTGTGTATGCATGCATGTGTATATAAAAATGTATATGAAATAAATTATATATAAATTTATATCACACAGTTATACATAATTATCTTAAATACATAATTGTAATATAATAATTATGGTGATAAAATTATATATAAAATATAAACATGCAGGCACAAACTTACACACGCATACATCCGTATTCAAATGTGATACATGAAAAGAGTGGTCCAACAGATTTAAAAGGACACAGAAAATTATCAAACACAAACACGTATGGGCATATGGTCTCCTTTGCTGGCTTTGTGCTTTACTGTCTCTCACGCACGGTCTTCCTGGGGCTCCTCTCCCTCACCCTCCAGCACCCCACGCTCCAGACCTGGAGGCTGCACGCACTCTCTCGTGACCCTTTCTCATCCACAGCCCTGGCCTCAGAAGTTTCCGCACATAAGCATCGCAGGGTGGCCCAGAGTGGCCCCCTCACTAGTTCCAGCCTGGGACCCAGCAGTTTGCACGTCTAACAAGTTCCCACAGGATTCTGAGGCTCCCGGCGCAGGAACCATCCGTGCGAACCGGATTTCCTCAGGTTTTACTTCCGAGGGCGTCATTTGACAGTGAATTGCAACGAGATGAGCCATCGGACGGAGGTCTCCTCCAGGATGAAAACCGTTAATGCATCGGTATCTTATTTCCTCCAATAGAACTGCCACGTCTGGGGAACCCCTGTCCCAGATGGTTTCAGGAGCCGAGAGGAAATGACTTGCAGCCGTCAGTCACCCCAGGCTCTGTTCTACTGTGTCCGGATCGCGTGCGGCCAGGTGGGCCTCCTGCATCTGCTGGGGTCAGGGGTTCTTCATGCGGGCTGCGCCTTGAACCCGCCCGGGAGGCTTCTGCGCATGCGGGGCGCTGAGACCTTACTCCTGGGCGGGTATGGGTGAAGCCTCCGCTGCTCTGTGTCTTGCCAAACCTCCTCGGGTCTACAGCGAGCCCAGAGGGAGAGCCCAGGTAAGGTGAGGCCTGTGTCCGCCCAGCTCTACCTGCTGGAGTTTTGAGGCTTCAAACGTGGACTGGTACCCAGACTCCTCCAGATCATGGGCCCTCTTGATGGTGTGTACGACTTCTATTTCATTCTGGGTATTACTTTTTCTTTCTTTATTCCTCTCGAATTTTCTCCCTCCTTACTGTCTGATACTGTGGCAGAACACTTTAGTTTACACCCTCGGAGACTTGTGAGCGGGCCTAACCCCCAAATCTCTAAAATATAGCCACCGGAATATATTTTATTCCGGACAAGATAGAAGTCTCTTGGAAAAGACCGTAATGGAAGATAACATGAGAAAAAGAATATATGATACACACATATATATTATTTTTCTCATGTTATCTTCATATATATATATATATATATATATCTGGGTTATTTTGCTGTACAGCAGAAACTGACTCAACCCTGTAAATCAACTATACCCCACTAAAATTTTTTTGATTTTAAAAAAGAAAGGAAAAACTATTTATGATTAAAGTTGATAAAGTTTGGGATTTGCTTCAAAACAACTCAGAGAGGGGGAACGTAGATGAAAAGATTAGACATATTGGCAATGACTGACCAGGGAGGTTCGTTACACCATTCTCTTCGATTCTGTGCATTGCTTGAAAATTTCCATTATAGTAAGTTTCTTCTAAAAAAGGATATCAAATAACTGTTTAAGTTTTGCAATAAAAAATTATTGACTTACAAAAAAGAGAGCAAAGTGGTGCAAGGTAGGCAGGAAGTAGGGAGGTTTTGATGATTCCTTGCTAGCTAATCATGAAGGCAAGAAGAAAGTTTCAGTCTAACGTCTCAAGTAAAATCTGCCTCCGAGAAGCTTCCCGAACCCAGGAACTCCTGGATTTAAGGCATCTTAGGCTCTGCCTAAACCTGGAAGTGAGTGAAGGGGAAGCAGTGGTCTCCTGGAGCCCTCCCAGCCTCCCACAGAGGGGAGAGGGAGGCCACGGCGCCGAGCCTGAGACAGTGGATCCTCTGAGCAGAAGGCGGCTCACCTGGGCTGCTCCAGAGGCAGTAGCTTCTGAAACACATGAGAGACCATCTTTTCATGCACCTATTCTGAGGCCCCTGCAGATTTGAAATGAAGGTTTAACTATTCTGCAACCGTTACAAGGAAATGAGAACTCAAACGTGGTAATTAGGAATGGAGGAAATGCTCAAGCTATAAATAAATTCTCAGACACAAATCATGATCTGGCAGCAACAAGCTCTGTGCCCAATATTCATCAGTTTATAGGCACAGTGTTCATTTTCTATTTGCATACATATATAAGTATATAGGTTCAAAAATGAATTTGTGTAATTGTGAGGAGAGAGGAGTTATCCTTTCTCTTCTTCTTCCCTTTTTTTTTTTTTTTTTTGGATAGGGGCAACGAGATAAAAGTTTGTTAAAGAAAGGATATAGTTCAAAATAAGTATAAACCTGAACATATATTGTTCTCATATTAGCAAGTAGATAAACTCTATCTAATTGATATGCCTTCTTATTCAGGATTTTGCACTTTGGTATAATTGAGTATTTAACAAACATAGAAATTACCAAAGAAAAGATAAATGTAGCACCGCTTTATAATGAAGGAACATTGTACTTTTATCTATGTTTACCTGAAGTTTTCTGAGGCTGAAAATTCCTTCTTGATTCACATCAAGAAGGTTTTATAGGCAGATTTCTATTTTTCTCTCCTTTATAAAAACACTACTCATTAAATGATTGGCCTACAGAATACATGCTCTACCCAAAAATCAGTGACTTGTTTAGCCAAATTAGAAGGCAATTAATCAACCCAGTTTGCTTTGGTCATGTAAGAGAATCTACCAAGACAATCAGTATTATTGATGACAATGTCATTTTACTCCTGCAGAGATTATCTCCCAAATTCAGAATACTTAGAAAAGAGCCTGCTAACAACAAGGCATGTCTTTGAAAAATAGAAAAAAAAAGATACAAAGTGCCATTTCTACTACCCTTTCAAGTTTTTTTCTTATAAGTTTCTTGTGTGTGTACTTATATTCATATATCAGTGTCTTATATATCAAAATATATATTGATATTTTATATATCAGTGTCTTCATTCATTGTTTTTGCTCACCCAGAATACAACGTACTGAGATAAATGCTGAAATTCCGTGTGAAACCACACCAGACATTTATAACATTAAAATGCAGTGTCATAAATGTTTTTCTTTTTGGAAAACCTTTAACCTGCAAAATGAAGTAGCACCATGTATATCTGAATTACTGCCAAGGACTGCAATGAGTTCAATTACTTGCTTCAAGGACGGAAATTAGTTCTAAAGCATTGTTTTAGACTAGCAGTGCACCTATTTGCAACATGCATCCATTTTTCTCACTTTTGATCACATAAATGAAGAGAGGGCCACTTCACCTTTTGCAGCCTGCCCACTCCAGGGAGAGAGAAAGCAAGAATTGAAAGTGAGACCTTATGACACGCTGTGGAGTCACCTGAGTAGCACATCTCTGGCAGGTCACCAACAATATCCATGCCTGCACTTCCTACTTTCTCAGCCGCCATTAAAATGAACAGGAGAACGGCCGTTATTAACTCCTACAAGACTCAGCAAAGCTAAGGCAGAGGCATAAGGCAGGCAATACATTCATGAACTTTCTTATGAGTCTGTTTCCTCTTGGAAAGGAATGCTTCTCTTGGGGTCACCTCGGATAAACCTCCTCATCTGAATATCGACGATTCCAAAAGCTGATCTTTTACTCATGAACTAGACTTGGACAGCAGAATGTCAGTCTCATTTTTGTACAGAAAAAAATAATAGAAAGAAATAACCGAATATGCAACCAAAGTAAAAAAAGAAGGTGTATTACTGAGTGGGTATAAATATAGGACTAACAGATGGGAAGCAGGACACAGGATATTAAATATTAGAGAAAACACTTTCACAAGTAGAGGCTGAAAGGAGAGAGGTCTCCAAGAAATAATGTGTCCAAGGAAGAGACAGCATAACCCAGCAGGAGCCTGTGGGGTTTTCCCAGGACAGATCGCTTCCCAGGTCCTCTGCTGTAGCTCCTCCTTAAAGAACACAGATAATGGTGTCTGATGCACATCCCTGAGCTGTCTTATAGATGCTAAACCCCCTCCAAATGTAACTACCTGATGACCATGAATATTCATCATAGCCCCCAGACCTACTGATGATGTTTGCCTCTGGGGTCTCGCCCTGTGCCCCCCATCAGCCAGTCAGAGAACTGTGCATGAGCTGGTCACACCCCCTGCAGTCCCCTCCCTCACACTGTTTTCAAAACCCCTTCCCTGAAAGCCTTTATGGAGTTGTGGTCTTTGAAGTGCTAGCTGCCAGGACTCCTTCCTTGGCACCCGCAGTAAGGCTGCACTTTCCTTCACCAACTATCCAGTACCAGTGGGTTGGCTTTACTCCACAGGCAAGTGGACTTGAGTTGGGCCCAGTAGCAATAGGTGGATAGTTAATAGCCATAGCTGATATTCAAGACTGCAAAGTGACCTGGCTGGTCCATGAATCTATGAAACCAGTCTTCCTCATGACCACCATAATTGCCTGAAAGGGGAAAGCGCAGAAGTACGTATTTTTTCTCTAAATAAATATTGAGAGAAAAACTGCTCAGTGAAACGTTACTTTGCTTGAAAAATGTTATTTGTAAGGCATATTTTTCTGAGTTTTTAAATTTCAAGTTTACCTGGAGACCCATGGGTACAAAATACATGAAACTGTGCCAAGTGTGAAACCTGGCTGTTCCACGATGTCCTCAGCTCCGTGTGCAGTTGCCTCCTGTCGTATCTGCAGTTAAAGGATGAGCTGCAAAGGGCAAGGGCACTTCCTGCAGCTGCGGCCACGTAAACTCAGTTACGAACCTCACCAGCACTTTCAACATGTTTTTCTCTCTTGCTAGCCTTAGCATTAACAGACTTAGAAAAAAATACACAGCATGCCCATGGCAATTTGAATTTCAGGTAAACAACGAAGACTTTTTACAGTTTGAGCGTGTCCCAATGCAGGACTCCTGGGGGTTTATCTGAAACTCAAATTTCCCTGGATGCTTGACCCTGTAACCAACCTCCTTGTTCTACAAGAAATATTTCTAGTCTGTGGATCTACATTTGGTCACACCCCCCCCCCCATTTCCTCTTTGATATCTATTGAAAAGAAAGACATGCCTATTTTCCTTTCCACAGCAATCCTTCTTTTTTAGGGTCTGGGCCCCATCCTCTCCTACCTTCCCTGTGGGATCTGAATAAAATTAGCAGTCCTCCCTGTTTCCTGCATCTTTGATGTCTTTCTCTTTCTGAGCTCAAGGGTTCTCTAAATTAAAAACACAAACAGGCCCTGACTTTCCCTCTCCCTCCACTTGGTTCACTCTCTCTCTCCTTCACCCATAGCTGGTTGCCACCTGCTCCTCCCTCCCTGTGGTTCCTTCTCTCCCAGGGCCACTAAATGCGCTGTCCACAGGGTTCTCCCTCATCTTCTCAGGTTAGAGTTTTCTATGGGAGACCTTGACAATCACTGCACCAAATGTCCCAATTTTCACCGAAAGTCCAAATGCCTCTTCTGACCTCTAGACCTATCTAGAGATGTCTCTTTAGATGTCTGTCTTGCGCCCTAAGCTCTCATGTCTCAAACGGGACTCCTCTCCCTCTTTTATACCTGCCTCTCAATCCGTGTGTTCTCACAACAGTAAATGCTACTAGAATCTTCTCAGTTCTCTAAATTGGAAACTTGAGATCAATTCCTAGCTGCTATGCCATCAAGTTCTGTCTGGTTTACTTTCGAAATGCTGTGACAATCCTCTGCTTCTCCTTATTCTCATGGCCCCCATCACCTCCTCTCTGAGACACAGTGCCGTCTTTATTTTCTTTCTTTCTTTTTTTTTTTTATTTTTGCTTATCCCCCTTTTTTTTTAAGACTGCACCCATGGCATATGGAAGTTCCCGGGCTAGGGATGGAATCAGAGCTGTAGCTGCTGGCCTGTACCATAGCCAGAGCGACACCAAATCCTTTACCCACTGAGAAAGGCGAGGGATCTAATCCACATCCTCATAGATACTGTGTCAGGTTCTTAGTCTACGGAGCCATGATGGGAACTCCCAGCACTGGCTTTCTAGTGGGCTTCCTTTGGCTTCAGTCTTGCCCTTCCTGTCTGCTTTCCAAAGGCAGCTTGAGTGTGCTCCCCAAACACAAAAGTGAAAGTGTCATTCTTTCACTTAAACGTTGACAGAAATTTCCCCTTGTCCTTAGAATACCATCCAAACTCCTAACTGTGGCTGACAGAGGTCCCCATGTACGGCTCCCACTCTCTCCTCCTGTCCCCAGGGGCCACGTGGAAATGCTTTCTTTCCAGTGTTACTCATCTCTTGTGCCATCCCCTCTTCCTAAAACAGGCAAGCTCTTTTCCTTCCTTATTAGCCCCTCTGGGAATTCTGTTTTCCTTGACCAGATGTGGTATGTTACTTTTCCTTTCTCTGTTTCTGGATTTTCTTCTACATTTGCCTGTTTGATTATCTGAATATTATTATGTGGATTATATTTGGCTCTAAGTTCAGGGATAAGACCATTATTGCATTTTCCACTGAACTTCCAACTTTTAGAGCCTCGCATTGATACAGAGCAAATTCCCAAGAAATAGTTGCTCACTGTGTGAATGAATAAATAGGCACACAGAAATGACGACGGGATAAAAAAGGTTCATTTGAAGCACAGTTTTCTTAGGAGCCTGTGATTGAAGAATTACCTAAATCATAGGCAAAACATTCCCTGACATCAACCTTACAAATATTTTCTCAGGTCAGTCTCCCAAGGCAACAGAAATAAACCAATGAGACCTAATCAAACTGGCAAGATTTTGCACAGCAAAGGAGACCATAAAAAAACCCAAAAAGACAACCTATGGAATGGGAGAACATTGTTTCAAATGATGCAACCGACAAGGGCTTAATCTCTAAAATACACAAAACAACTTATACTCAACGGCAAAAAAACCAATAACCCTGGAGTTCCCTTCGTGGCTCAGTGGTTAATGAATCCGACTAAGAACCATGAGGTTGTGGGTTCGATCCCTGGCCTTGCTCAGTGGGGTAAGGATCCAGCGTTGCCGTGAGCTGTGGTGTAGGTTGCAGACACGGCTCGGATCCTGTGTTGCTGTGGCTGTGGCAAAAGCCGGCGGCTACAGCTCCTGTTAGACCCCTAGCCTGGGAAGCTCCATATGCTGCAGGTGCAGCTCTAGATAAAAGGCAAAAAGACAAGAAAAAAACCAATAACCCAATTGAAAAATGGGCAAAAGATATTTCTCCAAAGAAGATATACAGATGGCCAAAAAGCGCATAAAAAATGCTCAATATTGCTGCTTATTAGAGAAATGCAAATCAAAACTACTGTGAGGCACCACCTCACACCAGTCAGAATGGCCATCATTAATAAGTTCACAAATAACAAATGCTAGAGAGGGTGTGGAGAAAAGGGAAGCCTCCTGCACTGTTGGTGGGGATGTAAGCTGGTACAACCACTATGGAAAACAGCATGGGGGTACCTCAGAAAACTAAACATAGAACTACCATATGACCCAGCAGTGGCACTCTTGGGCTTATAACCAGACAAAACTTTCCTTGAAATAGACACATGCTCCCATATGTTCATTGCAGCACAAGTCACAACAGCCAAGACATGGAAACAACCTAATGTCCATTGACAGATGAATGGATTAAGAAGATGTGATATATATACACAATGGAATACTACTCAGTCATATTACTATAAAAAGAACAAAATAATGCCATTTGCAGCAACATGGATGGAACTAGAGATTCTCATACTAAGCAAAGTAAGTCAGAAAGAGAAAGAAATACCGCATGATATCACTTAATCTGGAATCTAATATATGGCACAAATGAACCTTTCCACAGATAAGAAACTCATGAACTTGGAGAATAGACTTGCAGTTGTAAGGGGAAGGGGTTGGGAGTGAGATGGACTGGGAATTTGGGTTTAATAGATGCAAACTGTTGCCTTTGAAATGGATAAGCAATGAGATCCTGCTGTATAGCACCGGGAACTATAGCTAGTCACTTATGATAGAGCATGATAATGTGAGAAAAAAAATGTATATATTATGTGTGACTGGGTCACCTTGCTGTACGGTAGAGAACTGACAGAACACTGTAAACCAGGTATGATGGAAAAAACTAAAACTCATTTAAATTTTTTTAAAAAAGAATTACCTAAATCAATCTTATAAAAGCTAATGATGTGTCAAAAATATGATCCCGTTGTGTTTGAAAAGGAGTCCTCTGCTATGAACACTTGGGGTTTTAGAAATTTTCTCTCTCCACTTTCCCATACACAGATTAAAGTTTTTTTTGTTTGTGTGTTTGCTTGTTTTGCTTTTTAGGGCTGCAGGTGCGTCATATGGAGGTTCCCAGGCTAGGGGTCAAATCGGAGCTGCAGCTGTTGGCCTGCACCTCAGCCATAGCAACGAGGGATCCGAGCCACATCTGTGACCTCCACCTCAGCTCACGACAACGCCCGCTCCTTAACCCACTCAGTGAGGCCAGGGATCGAACCCTCATGGATACTAGTCGGGTTTGTTACTGCTAAGCCACAATGGGAACTTCCGAATTAAAATCACTGCAGCAATTAAATCAACATAGAGACTATTTTCCATCCATTTTCTCATCAAATTGTTTTCTTAGTGAAAAAATGAGAATACACATATAGTAAAGGCTATAGTGAAATAATATAAAGTATATTTTTAAACTAGTCCAATCCAGGACTGGAGCACTGTCCTGTCAGGAGTTATTTGCTTTTGAGCTCTTCTTTTTAGAAAGAAATAATTGATAAAATTCAATATTCCTTATTTGTTTTACTCTCCACCATCCAATTCCCATTATTATCCCCATGGTTTTCGCAAATCTCCTCTCTTAGGATGCACGGCATACAAAGCTGTTCCAAAAGTTCTGTGTGAGCAATGGCTAAATACCAGAATTATTCCAAGCGCTGCGCAGGGCACAAACAGCAGGTATGAGACATGCCACCTCCCTGGCAAGGAGCTTTTTGTGTGGAGAGAAGAGCCAGACACGAAGCCTAGAGAATCAGCAGGCACTAAACACATGATGCTGACCTTAGAGCCTGCAGGGACTCCGAGAAGGAAGAGTCCCTGTGGACCAGAGTAATTTGGGAAAGCTTCATGGAAGAGGATAGAAATAAGGAAGGACATCTAAGTATGTGCATTTGGGGAGGAAAAGAAGATGCTTTGGAAGGGAAGAACTGCATCTGATGGAAGTCGAGCACTACTGCTTGCTTTTTGTTTTTTCCTGCTTGTAATTCTGTTCCCACTTCTTCTGGTACAAGTGCTCTCCTTTCTGGTGTTGGGACGTCCTTTCCCCAGTTCTGCAGGCTCTGAAGGGATTGCCAATAGCCACGTTTCTTTTTCTTTTTAAGGCCGCGCCTGCGACCTATGGAAGTTCCTGGACCAGGGGTCAGATCTGAGCTGCAGCTGCGACCTGTGCTGCAGCTTGCGGGAACGCCTTATCCTTAACCCACTGAGCAAGGCCAGGGATGAAGCCGCATCCTCACAGAGACAACACTGGGTCCTTAACTCACCGAGCCACAGTGGAAACGCCACCAATAACCACATTTTAAACCCAACCTTCCCACCACGGACTCAGTCCAAGCGCAATGTCCTGGGCGACAGTGAGCAGCCCATGGAGGTGACCCAAGGCAGGCTGACTCTCTTCCTTCTCTGGAATTTCATGTGTCACTGCTTGAAGGGGACATTTCCCTTTTCTATCGAGCCACTGTCTCTGTCTACATCTTTCCCTTTGCTGTACAGAGGAAGCTTGTCTGCAGTTGGAGAAAACACGAGCCACACAGAGGAGGCAAGAGAAGGTGAGAGAACTTCACTGCTAGGTCTCCGGAGGCCCTGAGGCTGGCTGTGTACTCGGATTTTCTTTTCTTTTCTTTTTTTAGGACCACACTCCTGGCATATGGAAGGTCCCAGCCTAGGGGTCGAATCGGAGCTGAAATTCCCAGCCCTTAGCACAGCCATAGCAATACAGGATCTGAACCTCATCTGTGACCTACACCACACCTCACAGCAATGCCAGATCCCCAACCCACTGAGCAAGGCCAGGGATCAAATCCGCATCCTCATAGATACTAGTCGGATTCCTTTCCACTGAGCCACAATGGGAACTCCCAGCATTTTCTATTTCTGTGGCTAACATGCCCCTTTCTTGCTGAAGCTCATTTAAGCTGGTTTCAATCCGTTGAAACTCAGTGGCCAGGTACTGACCACAGGGCGGGCAGGGGCCACGGGGGGGATGAGGAGAGAACATGGAGGGTAGAGAACCCGGAGAGGATGCTGGTGATGAGGAAGAAGGCCCAGCCCAAGCAGCGCCTGGAGGAAGAAGTGCTGGGCGTGGTGGGGACCTGCTCTGTCCAAGGAGAATGAATTCTGGGGACTGGTGATCTCACTGACAGAAGTGGGTGGCTAGGACGAGGAAGTGCGGTTGAGGGGAAACAGCAGTCATTGCATGAGGGCTGAGTTCCCTGTAAAGTTTGGGAGCCTGTCAGTCCACAGTTTGGGGGACCCGGGGGAGAGGACTGGCTCTGTGCCGCTGGCATGGCGTGAAATACGGGAAAGTGACCGACCGTGCTTGGTGTCAGCGCTGCGAGAGAAGGGCAGACACCTGTAATCGCGCTTCCTGACCTCAGCCTTTCCCACCGAAAGCCCAGGGAGAGTGTGTGGCATAGAACAGGGCTTCTCAAAACGGGGTCCCTGGATCAGCAACGTCGGCATCACCTTGGACCCCTGCAGAACCCCACTTTCATGAGCCCCACCCCAGGGGAAGGGAATCAGAAACTCGGGGTGGGGGCAATGGCCTGGGCGCCAGCAGCCCCGGGCATGATGCTGATTGGGAGCTGCTGGCATCTAGGCTTCTTTACCCGCGGCTCCACAGCAGGTGAGCTGATCCACCATTGAGAACTGTGCTTTCGCACAGGAAAAAGGACTCCCTTCAAAACTCATTTTCCCTAAATCTATTCATTCAAACCATAGGTGAGGATGTGCCATTTGCCAGGCACCGTTCCAGACTCTTTGGATACTGCAGGCAATGAATCGGATACTGCCAATCACAAAAGTACCTAGATGGCAGCAACGAAAAATTACGCCGTGGAAGGGAGGGGAGCGGAGTGCTGGTTAGGAAATCAACTGTATTTACATCAAGAAAGAATGACCAGGACATAGCCTGGTGAAGGGCAGAGGGACTGCTGTGAAGGCATTCCAGGCCCTGAGAACTTTCTGGGATGTTAGGACAGACCAGCATGGGTTGGTCATTATTAATGATGCTTTTGACACTGGGGAGACAGGTCTGCTAGATCAGGCAGGGTCCTGGAAATCGTATTAAAGACTTTGAACTTGCCACTGAGGGCAAGTCAGAAACTACTGAAACGTCTCAAGCACGAGCTACTGTGATCCTGATTTTGTTTCCTTTTTTTTTTTGTCTTTTTAGGGCCACGCCCATGGACTATGGAAGTTCCCAGGCTAGAGGTTGAATCGGAGCTGTAGCTCCCAGCCTATGCCACAGCCACAGCCACAGCCACGCCAGATCCTAGCCTCGTCTGTGACCTACACTACAGCTCACGGCAATGCTGGATCCTTAACCCACTGAGCGGGGCCAGAGATTGAACCCGCGCCCTCATGGATGCTAGTCGGGTTCATTACCACTGAGCCACAACAGGAACTCCACTGATTTTATTTTAAATGTAAATTTTCTATTAAAAAAAGCAAAGGCTTTCCAGCTTCACGAGAGCAGGTGTGATAACGTGATGGTTTAAATTCCCTCTGAGTTATAGAATGCTCACGGAGGAACTTCCTCCATGCAAGGCTTTGATGAGAATGGGAAAGAGGGTAAAATGTCCCTGTGGGACTAAATACCAGGAACAGAGAGGGAAGAAGGGCTTAGGAGCTGCTTCTGCTTTGTGGTTGCGGCCAGGACCGGTCTGCCTGTGCACGTCTGACGCCGCAGGACTGCAAGTTCATCCACACCAGGGGTCCCCGGTGGTGCCGGGGCTGAGGCATCACGAGGCGTTTTTTTTTTTTCCCACATGATCTCACCCAGAGATTTCATTCACATTCCAGACATCACAGTCTCCTCCCTGAGAACGATCCCCAAATCTGCATGTCCTCCCTGACCTGGGGAAGATATTCACTTTCAGTATCATGGCATGATTTCCCCATGTGCTCATACACCCTGGTGCTGGGCACTGCAGACATGCAGCTGTTTGGCGTTGGTCTGTGTCCAGTTCACCAACGCTCGACAAATCACACAGACCGGCCTTGACTGCTCTCTTGTATTTCAGCGACGTGACGCATGTTGTCTGCTGGACAGATGACCCTGGGACCTCAAGGTCACTACAAATAGTCTGCCTGTAACTGAGATCATTGTGTCTTTCCCAACCAGCTGGCCCTTGACCTCTTCTGCCTCTGTCAGTAGCATCGGCTCTTACTGCCTGCTGCCCAAATTCCAAGGTTTGGAGTTGTCTTGACTCCTTTGTCTTCTGCCCTCAAAACTCCAAGCTTAGTGCTTAGTAACTCCTTCTGGAGTTCCCGTCATGGCTCAGTGGTTAACGAATCTGACTAGGAACCATGAGGTTGGGATTCGATCCCTGGCCTTGCTCAGTGGGTTAAGGATCCGGCGTTGCCGTGAGCTGTGGTGTAGGTTGCAGACGCAGCTCGGATCCCGCACTGCTGTGGCTGCGGTGTAGGCCGGCGGCTACAGCTCCTGTTAGACCCCTAGCCTGGGAACCTCCACATGCCGCGGGTGTGGCCCAAATAAGGCAAAAAGACAAAAAAAAAAAAAATCCTTCTGGTGACCTGGGGGGGCGGGTGTCCCGCTTACCTGGGGGTCCTGCCCACCTGAAGTACCTGCTCATCTGTGGGTTCTGAACACCTGGGGGACTTGTTTATCTGGGGCCCTGCTTACTTGGGGTCCTTCTCGCCTGGGGGTTCTCACCTGGGAGTCCGGCTCACCTGGGGGTCTTTCACCTGGAGGAAGGCCCGTGTGCCATCTGTTCTTCCTTTCCTTACCTCTTAGCATCCTCATCCCGCTTACCCTGAAGTAGGCCGCTTCCACCACAACCCACCCGTTTCCCCTAAGTCCCCACCCCTTTCTCAGTACACCTGCGGGCCGCTGTGACTACGCTCTAGGTTATTCTTCATCGAGCCTGTTTGATTTAAACTGTTCTGTATTAGGAGTTCCCGTCGTGGCGAGGTGGTTAACGAATCCGACTAGGAACCATGAGGTTGCGGGTTCGATCCCTGCCCTTGCTCAGTGGGTTAACGATCCGGCGTTGCCGTGAGCTGTGGTGTAGGTTGCAGACGCGGCTCGGATCCTGCGTTGCTGTGGCTGCGGCGCAGGCCAGTGGCCACAGCTCCGATTAGACCCCCAGCCTGGGAACCTCCACATGCAGCGGGTGCGGCCATAAAATGACAAAAGGCAAAATAAATAAATAAATAAATAAATAAACTGTTCTGTATTACTCTTTGCAGCAGAATCTTCTTTTTTCCCTTAAAGGGATGCTAGAGAACCCCAACCCCCTGGTTGAAGATGGGCCGATGGAAGCACAGTACCTTGATCTGCCCCCAGTTTTTGAGGCGGCCTCTTTGGGACCCGGGGGCTCAGCACTTTGAAAGCAGGGAGGCACAGAGCAGAGTTAAGCTTCTTGGAAGGATATGCATGTTTTCCTCCCAACGTCTTTTTAATTTTTTTAATTCTCATTGTTATCAGTCTAGCAAAGCTACCTGGTCCCAAGCAGAGCTCTCCAGAGCAGAGTGCCCGCCCCTTGTCCCCATCCGGGCCTCGCCTTGGGCCCTGGATGCTCGCCGTGCACGGCGGCCAGCCTCGATTCTCCTTCTCCCGGTCCAACCCCGCCTCTCCAGGGGCTCCTCGACGGTGCCAGCTCTCGGCAGCTTTGCTTTCTTCAAATTCCTGCAGCGTTCCTCTCTCTAAACTTACCCTGTACTAATCTTTCTATCTTACTATCATCTTTTCAAGTGTACATTCTATTTCTCCTGCTAGATAACAGGCCACTTACGGGAAGAACGAGTCTCTTGTCACTTTCCTCAGCAGCGAGTGTAACATGCTGCCCAGAGCATTCCCTCAGTGGGCGCGAGTTGATGATCACGCACAGGGAGAAATGCTAGCTCTAGGCCCATCCATCTTACATTCGTTAATAGAAGCCTATCTATGTTTAATATTCCGTCTTTGGAAATGTTCCTCCGGAGCGGTGCTTTTCGGAACTAGCCATTTGGACTTTAATTACGAGCATTACTTTTTTCCTCCAATTACCGTTAAGCCTACAACTAGCTTCTTCCACTGTTGTTCATTAAATTAGGTTGGAAACAGATCTGGGCCATGACAACAGATGTTCGCAAGTGGGGAGGTCTTTCTCAGTCTAGACTGTAAAGGGTGCGTCACCCCATCCCCGACCCTGCAGCGAAGCCGCGTTTAAATTGTATTCCAAAGATTATGAGACACTTACTTGCACTAGTACAGAAGTCAAATGGTGTCACTTGTCTTTTAAACCCCTTAGCATGTTTCACACGGCGCTCTCCACCACCTGCCCGGCCCC
>PVHT021183709.1:1119869-1138579 GCA_004024745.2 Catagonus wagneri | reverse complement strand
AAGTGGGGAGGTCTTTCTCAGTCTAGACTGTAAAGGGTGCGTCACCCCATCCCCGACCCTGCAGCGAAGCCGCGTTTAAATTGTATTCCAAAGATTATGAGACACTTACTTGCACTAGTACAGAAGTCAAATGGTGTCACTTGTCTTTTAAACCCCTTAGCATGTTTCACACGGCGCTCTCCACCACCTGCCCGGCCCCGTCCACACCCTGGCCTCAGCAGGGGCTCTTAGCTTTCTGGAACTTGGTGGCATCTTGCCTGGGCAGCCTCCTCCGTCTCCTTTCCTTCCTTCCTCCCTTCCTTCCTTCCTTTCCTCTTTCTTTCTTTTCTTTCTTTCTTTCTTTCTTTCCTTCTTTCTTTCTTTCTCCCTTCCTTCCTTTTCTTTCTTTTTCTCTCTCTCTCTCTTTCTTTCTTTCTTCTTTTTTTCCCTTCCTCGCTCCCTTCCCCCCTTCCTCCCTCTCTCCCTCCTGCTTTCTTTTCTTTTTTCCTGTCTTTTTAGGGCCATACTTGCGGCCTATGGAGGTTCCAAGCTGAGGGTTCAATTGGAGCTAAGGCTGCAGGCCTAGGCCCCAGCCACAGCAGTGTGGGATCCGAGAAGCATCTGCAAACTACGCTGCAGCTCATGGCATCACCGGATCCTTAACCCACTGAGTGAGGCCAGGGATAGAACCCACATCCTCATGGATACTAGTCAGGTTAGTTACTGCTGAGCCACAGCGGGAGCTCCCTACATGTTTTGTTTTGTTTTTGCTTTTCAGGGCCGACCGGTGGCATACGGAGGTTCCCAGGCTAGGGGTCGAATTGGAGCTGCAGCTGCTGGTCTACACCACAGCCACAGCAACTTGGGATCTGAGCCTCATCCGCAACCTACACCATAGCCTATGGCAATGCTGGATCCTTAATCCACTGAGTGAGGCCAGGGATCCAACACGAGTCTTCATGGGCACTAGTTGGGTTCATTACTGCTGAGCCACGATGGGAACTCCTCTGTCTCTTTCTTGATTAATTCCTGTCATCCTTGGGTCTCAGCCGGCTTGTGACTCTCTAAAAGAATCCTCTGACCTCTCAGCTTAGGTGCACCCTCCCTGTTTTATGCTCACACATTCCTCCTCACAATTGGAGCTGCGTACACAACTGTAACTGTGCACTGACTATGAAACAGCTTATCTGTCCCGTCAGGCTGTAAGCTCACAGATGTCAGAGACCATAGGAATCGTATGCACTGTAATGTTTTCAGTGTCTAGTACCCAGCCTGATGCGTAAGAGAAGCCTGAAGGAATGAAGAAATACGCATTTTATGAATGACTCTCTCATAAAACCTTCAGAGAAACAAACCGTTCTTATTAATGTCCACAGCTTAATTCTCCCTTTGTCCTAGCCTGAATGAACACAGGAAGCTTGCTGTGGGTCACACGAGTCACACGAAACACACATGCATGTCGTATAAAGTAGCGTCAACTTCCAATAAAAATAAGCCCTGGAAATCCAAGCCTTCTGCACCCAAAACTTCACTTGCTGCCAAACAGAATCCAAGCAACTTAAACGACTGGGTATATAAGGAACATCTGAAATAGTACTTCTGTTTAAAATCGTCTCATTTGTGCCTAGGAGCCTGGAGAGTCACATGACTCTTTTAAATTTTATTTTGAAAATGTCTACAGTTGGGTAAAGAGTGCACGTGAGCCAGCAGCCTCCCAGCCACGTTAAACCTTTTAGTACATTTAATACACAGCTATTTAGTACTGGGCTTCTCACCCAAGCTGATGTCCCCTCCCCCGAAGGCGCCCCCCCCCCCCCCCCACCCCGGCGACCCTGCAGATACGTCCCTGATCTGGTTCTGCACCCTTTCTGTCTCGAATTACCCTGCTGAGTCAGACAGCTGGAGAACAGATCAGCACCAATGGCAGAGGCAATTTTCTTGATACAAAAATCTGACCTCAACACCCCTAAGGCTTGACTAGCCTCAGTCAGGGTGCTGACAGGTCAAAAGACATACATCGGAAAGTCTATGGTTTCATGTTCACCCCGCAGTTCTTACAGAGGGTGGAGACAGGCTCACCTGTCAGTCCCTTGCCCAGGATACGTCATTGTCCCACTGAGAGGAGGAGGAGGGGAAAGCTAGTTCTCATCTCCAACAGGTGCCAGATCCATGGAAACCCCTGCATGGTTCATTTCACACTCTTTGCTCCTTTTCTCATCTTACAGCCGATCAGACAAATAATGGAGACAATAAATGTCCTGGTTTGAGGGTGGGTGACACACACACAACTCACAGAAGGAGGTGACACCAGATCTCCCTGGAGTGACTGACCTGCACGCAGCTAAATCATCAGACCCTTCACGGGGGCTGGCGGGGGGCTTCTGGAAGCCTGCGTCGTCCGCAGACTGGGTGCCTTCTCTGGCCGCCCGCATGCCAGCGCGGGCCTCTGTCTCTGAACAGCTTTTCTGGACTGTGTCACTCTGCCCGAGCCTGCGCCAGAGCCGAGGGTCCCTGGCCGGGTACCTGGCTCCGCTCTCCCCGAACTTGCTGCAGGGTCTGTCAGCCTCCGGGGCCTCCCCGGGCGGGGAAGGACCGCATCCACAGGACGCTGTGCCTTTTCCTCTGCGGCGACGGGAAGCGCAGCGCCTGCACGCGGGCAGCTCCGGTTGTTCTTCCGCGTTGGACCCCAAATCCTCCGGATCGGGGGCATTAAGTGCAGAAGACACGTCCAGGTTTCCACCAGGCTTCTCGGGCGCCCTCCTTCTCCTCCGAGACAGGCGGGACTCCACCTGGGCTCTTCTCTCTGCCTGAATCCGGCGCCTCTCGTCGGAGGAAGAGGAGTCTGAAGATCCTGGGTCGGGGTCACTCCACCGGTGGTTCGACGCTGGGAGGTGAGACGCCTTCCTGCTCCCTTTCACCTCTTTTTCTGTGTGCTCGTGCCTCTGGGCCGCCCTCCTCCTCCTCCTCCTAGGCCTCTGTCTTACTGATTTCTTACCAGACTCCTTCCTAGTGGGGCTCAGCACCGTGACAGGGGTGCTTGGCTCAAATGCTGCGTCTGACACGTCACGGGAGGTGGCAGATCTAGACAAAGTAGCCAGTGGAGGATGGGAGATGGGAACGGATAGGAAAGCCATGGGAAACGAGAGAGAAAGAGAGAACGATGAAGATGACAGCACGGACCGGAAGATGGAATACAAAGATCAGGCGAGGGGACTGCACTAAAGGAAGAAAAACTAGGCTGGTCCCAATCATCCACAGACAACGAAGGCAGAAGCGAGAGCCACACAGTCTCAGGTTATGCGACAAGGATACAGAGCGCTGGCCTACGGTACACCGTGCAGGGCCGTGGGCTCAGCACTTACCTGCAGATGTCCTGAGTGGATGGACAGACGGACAACCTTGACTGGCTCCTGGGGGCTGTCCCTGTGGTTGGGCTGCTTGCCTGGAGAAACAAGTTAGATAATTTGGCATCTTGGTTAAGGTAATACATGGTCGAGATCTTGCTTTTTTTCCACATATTTAAAAAGTTGCAACAAACGTGGCTGCCGGTCATGTTGCTTGCAAGGCAGCTCACAGAATATAGGAAGTCCGGGGTCTCGCTACTGCAAAAGTAAAACCTATTTGAGGAACTTGGAACAGCTGAGACGCTGTACCACTTTGCTGTTGCTTCATTTGTGAGAGAGGAAGATGATTCCACAAGTTTCTATTCTATTTACTGTAAACTTTTGCCAGGAATGGCTCCACAGGCCTTTGAAACAAATGGGTAGCAGCTGAGTATCCTATGAGAGCAAAGACACAATGGCTATTGCATGTCAAGGAGGATGATAATCTGGAAAGTCTAAATAGTCAAATAGCATTTGATCGTTAGATGCTGCCTGGAGTTAATGTTAAATCACTTAAAGGCCCCGTGAGATGATATATTTTAAAACACTTTGTAATATTTAAAAGCCTGCAGTGGTTATTATTACTGTTTCATCACTGAAACTAATCAAATCTGTCCACTGCCACATTATTGAACTTTCAAATCTTTTAACCTTGTGCCCATACCGAGCCTGGGAATAAGAGAGCCTGAAGTCACGCAGTCTGTTGGCACAAATTTGAGTCCATTTCATGAAATTCCTACCACTGAAACACAACATTTTCTTCACCATTTTGACTTTCTTCACTGCTGTATTTAGTGCAGAAGATGATGAGAAATCAAAAGCAAGACAGTAGTGGAGATCCCGTCATGGAGCAGTGGTAACAAAACAGACTAGTCTTCGTGAAGATGCAGGTTCGATCCCTGGCCTCGCTCAGTGGGTTAAGGATCTGGCATTGCTGTGAGCTGTGGTGTAGGTCGCAGACACAGCTCAGATTCCGTGTTGCTGTGGCTGTGGTGTAGCACACAGCATATGGCAACTTCCATATGCTGCAGGTGTGGCCCTGAAAAGCAAAATAAAAGCAAAACAAGCAAGACAATACTGAGAACTTACTCCATGCCTGGCAGAGTGCTGTGGCTTATCTACTGTCTCTTTAATCTTTATGATATCTCACAAACAGGAAATCATAATAATGAGCATTGTGAGTGAATATTATGTGCCAACCACATGTTCATTTGTTGACAGTGACAAGATCACAGGTGGCAAATATTGGAATTATTTCCGTGTTACAGATGAGGAAACTGAGAAATCAGTACTGCTGACGAGTAGGGGGTAGAGCAGAACTTTAGGTGAGAAAGCCTGCTCCCCCATCAGTTCTCATTCCCACCAAGCAAGGCACCCCTCCTTCACAGAGAGGAACGGAGGGTGGCCCAGGTCTAGATTTAGGGAAATCTGACTAAACAGATGAAGTTGACACCAAGAAAGTATCAGCACAGGTAGAAAGCTTAACTCTACATTTCAAAGTTGTTGTAAAAATCCCAATATTAAATATGTATATATACATAGAAACCATCTACAAGAAAAAAACTGCGAAAAATATAAACATGTGGAGTAAACGATGTATTACTAAACAACAAATGGATTACAGAAGAAACCAAAGAAGAAATAAAAATATCCCGAGACAAATGAAAATGAAAATGAAAACACAATGAAAAACCAGAAATAAACCCATGGTCAATTAGTCTACGACAAAGGAAGCAAGAATACACAATGGAGAAAAGACAGCCTCTTCCACAGTGGTGCTGGGAAAACTGGACAGCTACGTGTGAAAGAATGAAATTAGAACATTTCCTCACACCATGCACAAAAACAAACTCAAAATGGGTTAAAGACCTAAATGTAAGACAGGAACCATAAAACTCCTAGGGAAACACATAGGCAGAGCATACTGATATAAATTGCTATAATGGGTATTTTGTTGTTGTTGTTGGGTCTGTCTCCTAAAGCAAAGGAAATGAGGAACTAAAAGCAAAAATAAACAAATGGGACCTAATTAAACTTAAAAGCTTTTGCCCAGCAAAGGAAACCATGGACAAAACGAAAAGATAATGTACTGAATGGGAGAAGATATTTGCAAATGACATGGCTGATAAGGACTTTTTATTCAACATATATAAATAACTCATACAATTCAACATCACTAACCATCAGAGAAATGCAAATCAAAACCACAATGAGGTTTCACCGCATACCTGTCAGAATGGCTTTCATAAAAAATACCACAAATAACAAACATCAGCAAGGACATGGAGAAAACAGAACCCTCCTACACTGCAGTTTTTTTTTTTTACTTAATTTTATTACATTTATAGGTGTACAACAATCATTAAAACCAAATTTTATAGCATTTCCATCCCAAACCCTCATTGCATCCCCCTACCCCCCAACCTGTCTCATCTGGAAACCATAAGTTTTTCAAAGTCTGTGAGTCAGTATCTGTTCTGCAAAGAAGTTCATTGTGTCCTTGTTTTTAGATTCCACATATAAATGGTAGCATTTGATGTTGGTATCTCATTGTCTGACTGGTTTCACTTTGCATGGTAATTTCTACGTCCATCCATGTTGCTATGAACTCTGTTATTTTGTTTCTTTTAATGGCTGAGTAATATTTCATTGTGCATATGTATACATCTTCTCTATCCACTCCTCTGTCGATGGACATTTAGGTCGTTTCCATGTCTTGACTACTGTATAGAGTGCTGCAATGAACAGTGGAGTACGTGTGTCTTTTTGAGTCATGGTTTTCTCTAGATAGATGCCCAGGAGTGGGATTGCTGGATCACATGGTGGTTCTATTTTTAGTTTTCTGAGGGATCTCCATACTGTTTGCCAGAGAGGAACCCTCCTACGCTGTTGAAATGTAAATCGGTAGGGCCCTATGGAAAACACAATGGAGTTTTCTCCAAAAACTAAAAATAGAACTATGAGCAATTCCATTCTTGGGCATATAGTGGAATTTGAAAAGATACATGCATCCCAACATTCACAGCAGCATTATTTACAGTTGCCAAGATACACACACACACAGACACACACACACACAAAATGGAATACTACTCAGCCATAAAGAAATAATGAAATGGTACCATTTAACAGCAAAATGGATGGACCTGGAGGACATTATGCTAAGAGAAATAAATCAGATGGAGGAAGATAAATACTGTGTGCTACCACTTATATGTTGAATCTCAAAAATAAAACCAACTAGTGAATATAACAAAAAAGAAACGGGCTCACAGATACAGAAAACGAACTCGCGGTTACCAGCGGGGAGAGGGAAGGGGGGAGGGACAAGACGAGAGTAGTGGACTAAGAGGCACAAACTACTCTGTACAAGATAAAGAAGCTACAAGGATGCAGTGTACAGGGGAGAGACCATCACCAACTTCTTATAATAGCTGGACATGAAGGATAACCTTTAAAAACTGTGAATCACTATGTTGCACACTGTAATTTATATAGTATTGTACATCAAATATATTTCAATTTTTTTGTTTTGACTACCTTTATTATTGACACCGTTGTTGTTAGTACCAAATCTGGAGATAATGTTTCTTTGCTAAGATTCTGCCCCCTCCCCCCTTTTAAAAGTTTTATTATAGTTGATTTACAAGGTTGTGATAATTTCTGCTGTACGACAAAGTAATTCAGTTATACGTATACACGTATCTATTCTCCATATAGATTATCCATATAGATTCTTCCTCCATATAGACTATCAGAGAATACTGGGAAGGGCGCTACCCAGCAGGGCCCTGCTGGGTCAGTCACTCCACATACCTCAGCGTGCACATACTTCCATTTAAATAAAAGCTATGCGAAAGAGAAAAAGAAAGACAGACGACTGTGGGATGCAGACAAAAAGAAACTAATTCTAACTCGAGGGGTTGGAAAAACCCCAAGGGGAGCTGTAGAAGGCTCAATAACCCTGCCCTCATCCCGAGCCAAGCTGTCGACATCCTATCTCTAGAATTTGTGAATATGGTCCTTTAAAGTATAAAAGGAACTTTGCAGCTGTGATTAACTTAAGGCCCTGAGAGGGGGAGATGGTCCTGCATTATCAGGGTAGGACCAGGGTAACCACAAGGATCCTTCCAAGCAGTAGGGTTAGGATCAGAGAGAGAAGACCAAGGATGGGAGCAGGGGTCAGAGAGGAGGGAGATGCTATACTTCTGCCCTTGAAGATGAAGCGAAGGGCCCTGAGCCCAGGAATGCAGGCAGCCTCTAGAAGCTGCAAAAGGCTAGACAATGAGATCTCCCCAGAGCAATCCTACCCACACATCGACTATCACCCAGGGACACCCACGTTTGACGTCTGACCTCTAGAACTATTAGATGGTATGTTTGCATTGTTTTAAGGCAACAGGTTTGTGATAAATTGTCATAGCAGCCCAGGAAACTAATACAGGAGGCAATGCTTCAGCTAAGCTTGAAACGAAAGGAGGAGTTAGTTATCAGAGAAGAGATTCAAACTATTCTAGGCAGTGGAAGCAGGGTCCCGCCAGGGAGTGTTGGCGTTGTCAACAAGTTCCAACAGACCGACCCATTTCTGCAGCCTCCTGATCTTCCGTTTTCTGAGTCTTTTCTATCAATCGCGAACACTGTGATTTTTCAAAGTCTTTGAATATATTTCATCCCTCGGCACCAGTCCGTGTTCAATGACCTCCTTCGATATTTGTATCAGAGCTCACTTATTTCCAGCTTTCTAATATAGACCAGCTTATATATATGTACCCATCAAACAGCAAGCATGGCCAGCTTTTTTAAATTTTATGGCTGCACCCAAAGCCTATGGAAGTTCTCTGGGGCAGAGATGGAATCTAGCCGTAGCTGTGACTTATGCCACAGCTGAGCTGCAGCAATGCCAGATCCTTTAACCCACTGCGACGAGCTGGGTATTGAACCCTTTTCCTCTGCAGCAACCTGAGCTGCTGCAGTCAGATTTGTAACCCACTAGACCAAAGTAGGAACTCTCAGTGCAGTCAGTTTTTGTAAAATATAAGCATTTACTCTAAGCAGTAAGTTTTGTTAGATTGTGTACTGTTTATTCCATGAACATCCATTGAGGTTAATAGGAAGTTTTGCATAGAGCAGGCATCGAGGAAAGGCCATATGTGTGAAGACTGCACTTCATTCTCTTTTAAAAAAACTAATGCTGGAGTTCCTGTTGTGGCTCAGTGGTTAACAAATCCGACTAGGAACTATGAGGTTGCGGGTTCGATCCCTGGCCTTGCTCAGTGGGTTAAGGATCCGGCGTTGCCGTGAGCTGTGGTGTAGGTCGCAGACACGGCTTGGATCTGCTGTTGCTGTGGCTGTGGTGCAGGCCGGCAGCTACAGCTCCTGTTAGACCCCTAGCCTGGGAACCTCCATATGCCGCGGGTACGGGCCTAGATAAGGCAAAAAGACAAAACACAGCAACAACAAAAAAACAGAACTAATGCAGCCCCAACATGACCTCCAGTCACTGATAATGTGACTGAAAATGTGGCCACAATAGCACGAGCATCAGAACGGATCTCCATGGTTACTTAGTAATGTGTCAACGCCAGTCCCATGAAGCTGTACAGGCAGAGATGCTGAAACAGACATCATCCTAAGAAAACACATGGGCAAACGCACACTCTGCAATAGGGAAGTGATTTACCAATGAACAGTAACACAGAACATTATCAAAGATGAAGCTTTCTTTTGGAGAGATTTTTTGGTCCACCATGGCACTGAATCGGTGTTTCTGTCTACAACCCTGCAGTGCTTGGAAGGGAACTGAACTCCTTCCTCATTGCCCTTCAAAGGTCTTCAAATAGCTCAGTCTGACCTGAGGTTACACAGGCCTCTCTGCCCTCGCCCCACGCGGGCTGCTCCCTTCGTGAGAGCCTGCGCCTCTCCCGCCCCGTCTTCCGTGGAACCCCAGGCACTTGCTGGGGCCATGAGGGAGGTCAGCCCCCAGGGGCAACTCTCGGGCTGGAGTCAGTGGATACACGCTCTGGCGTCTCCCTTCTATCCAGAATTTCTTTCTTTCTTTTACTTCCTCTTTTTTTTTTTACAGCTGCACCTGCACCATATGGAAGTTCCCAGGCTAAGGGTCAAATCAGAGCTGCCACTGAAGCCTACGCCACAGCCAAAGCAATGCACGATCTGAGCTGCGTCTGCCACCAAGACCACAGCTCATTGCCAACGGTGGATCCTTAACCCGCTGAGCGAGGCCAGGGATCAAACCCTTGTCCTTACGGATTCTAGTCAGGTTTGTTACTGCTGAACCACAATGGGAACTCTAGCTTCTCGTCTTTTCTGTCGCACTCTCCTTCTCCCCCGTTCCTGCTGCCTAGGGAACACTTCTCGCAAAGAGTAACCCCTGCAAGTCTTTGTCCTGGGTCCTGCTTTTATAAGAAACACTCAGGCCCTGGAGGCCTGGGAGGCTGCACAACAAGATAAAGGGTTGGCTGTTGCCTTGGACCTAGACCTCCTCCTACATTCCTGTGTTGTGTGTATTACCCACTGCCCAGCCCTCCAGGGTCGGGTCTGCTGTCCCAGCTGAGTCTGTGCAAGACCACATGCCAGATGCTGGCCCTCCCCTCAACCTGGTGCGCTCAGCTGTCCAAGACGGGAAAGTATTCTTCTCACAGTTCCCACTGCCTCCCCTTTTTTTTCCATTTTGATCTCTGTTCCACAAGCTTTGAGATGTGTCTTCTTAAGGAAGGTTATTTCCCCTTGTGTTATCAAAAGGCTTCCCTGGTTCCTGACTGTCTAATAAATTAAGTTCAAAGAGCCAGTTCAAAGAATACATACATATATATAAATATACATACATACATATATATATGTATGTATGTATGTATGTATATGATTGGGTCACTTTGTTGTAGAGCAAAAATTGACACAACATTGAAAATCAATTCTATCTAACAAAAATCTTTTTAGGAAAGAGACCAGTTTGGGGGCTGTGCAGTCCTTGGGTTCTGCATCGTATCTACTTTTCCAATATGAATATTTAATTCCTAGGTTCCAGCAGAACCTAGTTCACTTGTTATAATCAAATACAGCCCACACTTGTAGTTCCATGCCTTTCTCTATGAGAAAAGAGCTAAAGCAAAGCCTTGGAAATTTCCTCAAGGCCCAGTTGATTTTCCCAGCTCTATGCCAGTCATTTGCTTTGAGTTTTAAAAGCCCCTTTGAACTTCTCTTATGGTATCCACTTGCTCTAGCATTTGTCATCTGTTTTCTTGTCCAGCCATTTCCCAACTGCCCCAATGTTCTTCAGCAACGTTCTTGCTTCCATACCAGGTTGAGAAAAGAGGCCACATCTCACTTGTGTGGGGGCTCTCCATGGTGTCCTGCATGCAGCAGGTGCCTAATAAAGAGTCTTATAAAGGTGCCTGATAAAGAGTCATGGGGTTGAACTGAAATTGGTGAACTTGGTAACAGTAGCATTGAGGTGAACTGAGCTTGGTAAGAGTTGGCCCAAGCTGAACTGACTTTAGAAAATCCTGTCCTGATTGCAGCGGGGACACAGGTGACTGTCACGTCACAATGAGCAAGAAGGAAGTCCCTTCCCTGCACTCCACTCTGTAACAAAATAAAAAAGAGAGGCCTAAGTTTTATGTAGCTCTTGAGACCCCTTCCGTGGGCTTTGGAGTTCAAAAGCATGTCAGATGCAAAACGCATGTTCTGTTTTCTTTTAAAGATGGAGAATGCTATTTAGGAGACGAAAGAACTATTTTGTGTTAAGAATAATATGTCTTGCAACAATTTTTAAGCTTGCAGGGTCTGTTTAAAAAGAAAACATGGTACCTGAGGCTGAACATGAATTAAAACTTTTAAAAGCATGTCCTATTTGGCATCAATGAGTTGTTTTAATTCCCTAGTTGGTACATTCTGAGAGCTTGGTAATTTGTTCATCCCCTTAATAGACACAAGATAGAAATGGATTTGGGGAGGGAAAAATAACAGTTGGATAGATGAGCAGAATACTATGTCCTTTGAAATGAGGCATTCTTTGTAATGGCTGTTTATTTCAATGATTACATCATACAATGCCTTCGAATGGCAAAAACAAACAGGAGGCCAGCTGCACTAATTTTATCCAAGTTATTTATATCGGCAGTATAATTAAAGGCAGTGATTTCGAATTAGGTTTTCTGAGAATCCATTAACAGGCAACACTAGACAACTTGTCTCTATGGCTTCAAGGCCATGGCGGTGCTCTGGGGGGAGGTCAACTACTGCCAACTGGCCTCGGCATTTTGAAAATTAATTATTGTTTTGAAAGATGCTGAAACTGCCACCTCCTGCCGCCCCGACCGGTGGAGACCCAGCCATGAGGGCAGCCTGAGAGATAATGGATGGTGTGACGAACGATGATCAGGCTGAGTGGTCTGCAAAGGGCTTCTCTTGTTTAGTAACACAGTATAAATACCCCGCGAAGGACAACTCTAGACCTTCCGATGGGATATGCTGTTGCAGAAGCTTCTTTTCTAACAAAGCCTCCTTAATTTCAGCAGTAGTTCAGGAGTAACGTGTCCAAGAATTAAGCGTTAAATGAAATACTGAACTGGCTCTGGGGAACACAGGCCAAAAACTGCCTGAAAGACGCTTTTTGGTTGTGAAATACTATTTAATGACTAATATATATTACGTTAATATATTGATTGTATTAATTATTAATATTGGTATTATACTAATATTAGTAACCAATATATAAATACATGTGTATTTAGAGAGGGTTTTTATACAGTCTCTCACATGGGGGGGAGGAAGCTTTGTGAGGGCGACCTGACTTAACCCGCAGGTGATACCACACTTCCCTTTATAACATTCTCAGCAGGTGATCACCCACCCCTGCTTGGCCTCTAGGAGAATCTAGCATCTCCTGGGAACATTCCTTGCACCTCTCTGACTACATCATCTGAGGGCATCATGCTACGGTCACTATGAGGTCAGTTTCTCTGTTTCTCTGTGGCTTTGGCAGAGATTCCGGTGTTCCCCTCTAGAGACACATAAGATTTGCTTTACCTCTGAGTCTCTCTTCTACATCAGGGCCTTTTGCTATTACTGACCCTCACATGTCCTAGGTTCTTGCACCCATCCTTGGTCCTCTTGCGCAAGTTTTGAGTGTACTCATGCAGTTTTACGTGCGGGTTTGGCAGATACATTTGGAGCAGTGAGTAATTAATTTTATTGGAAACATAAGTTGCTGGTGATGCATCTTGTAAAGGAAGTTTTGGGACAATGACGAACCTTCAATGTCAGGCTAAGTCATGTTCTACGTTATTTGATCTGTAATCAGTGGGAGGTTCTGATGAGGAGATGAAGATGATGACATCTCTTACAGAATTTAGCTTACTGAGAAATGAACTTTTTAAAAAAGTTCTATTTACAAGAGCACCCAAATCATAAAATACATATGAATTGATCAATGGGGCAGAATAGGGAGTTCAAAAATAGATTCACAGATACGATCCACTGGTTTGTAACAAAGGTGCCAAGGCAATTCCACGAAGAAAGGAAGACCCTTCAAACAAATGGTGCTGGACCATGTGGGTCCCCATATGGAAGAGAAGGATCTCATTCCTTACCTTACAGCATGTTAGGAACTCAAAGTGATTCATTCAAAACAAAAGCTAAAACTATGCCACCTTGAGAAGAAAATACAGGAGAAAATCTTTGCAACCCTTGGTAGAGATTTTGTAGATAAGTCACAAAAAGCAGAAATTATAAAATAAATTTTTGGTGAATGAGACTTTATGTAAATTAAAACTTTTCTTCTTAGGCATTATAAAGAAAGAGAAAATGCAAGGAGCGTATTGGATAAATATATATGTATATATATTCCTTATATATATATAAGGAATTCTTAGGAGTTCCCATTGTAACTCAGCAGGTTAAGACCCAACATGGTGTCCATGAGGATGCAGGTTCCATCCCTGGCCTGTCTCAGTGGGTTAAGGATCTTGCGTTGCCGTGGCTGCGGCCGAGGCCTCAGGTGCAGCTTGGATTCAACCCCTAGCCTGGGAACTTCCCTATGCCACAGGTGTGGCCATAAAAAAAAAAAAGAATTCTTAGACTCTAAAACACCTAAGAAAGATGGGCTAAAGATGTGAGCAGCAACTTATAAAAAAAAAACATATGAATTTCCAATAAACATCTGAAAAGATGTTTCCAAATCATTAGTTTGACAAATTAAAGCCACAATGACAGAGCACTACACACTCATTAGAAGAACTACAATTAAAAACACTGACCATATCGAGTCCTGGCAAAAATACCAAAAGCGGGGATTTTGTATGTTGCTGGGGGGGGGGATGCGAAGGGAAAACTATTTGGCAGTTTCACATAAAGTTAAATACACCTGTCATATGACCCAGCCATCTCCCTTCTTTGTTTTACCCCAGAGAAACAAAATTCCACTCACAACGAAAATTACATACAGACTTAGATATGAAGTTTTATCCATAACAGGCCTAAACTGTAAACGATCCTAATCTCCATCAATAGGTGAGTTGATAAACAAAATGTGGTACATTCGTGCCTTAGAATACTACTCAGCAGTGAAAAGGAGTGGAAGACTGACACTTAGAATAACACTGACGCATCTCCAAATAATTCTGCTGAATGGAAGGTTCAGGTCGCAAGAGGGCATACAGCACAGCTGCATTTATAACATGGGATGTAACGCGGGCTAGTGGTTGCTGAGGGCAGAGGTGGAAGCAGGGATGGGCCCCAGAGGAGCCGGAGGACTCTTGAGGGTGGTTAACAGACATATTCTGTATTTGCCAGTTTTCATGGCAAAACTCAGTGAATTGAGCAATTTAAAGGGGTGTGGTCTATGGTTCCATTTGTCTGAGTGAGAATGATCTGAATCTAGTCTAATTAGACAATATTGTGAAAAATGGCTTGTGCTGGTAAAGACAAACTGGAGTCATAGGAGCCAGGAATATTTCCATGTTCAAGGTAAGAGATAATTAGTGTTGGCTCTAGAGTGCGGTAAGGGCGATGCAGTGAAAAGCAGGAGAGGACACACGACAGAGAGGAAGAAGAGAAAAATAAACAGAGTTAAGGGAGTTCCCATCGTGGCTCAGTGGTTAACGAATCCGAGTAGGAACCATGAGGTTGCGGGTTCCATCCCTGGGGTTAAGGCTCAGTGGGTTAAGGATCCTGCGTTGCCGTGAGCTGTGGTGTAGGTTGCAGACACAGCTAGGATCCCGCGTTGCTGTGGTTGTGGTGTAGGCTGGCAGCTACAGCTCCTGTTAGACCCCTAGCCTGGGAACCTCCATATGCCGCGGGCGCGGCTCTAGATAAAGGCAAAAAGACAAAAAAAAAAAAAAAAAAAAAAGAGTTAAAAATAAGGAAGGAGGTTAAGTTGGGAATAAAGATATCAGAAAGAAAAAAACTGAGGTCAGAAAAGGAGCACAGAAACAGGAAGAAGAAATAAAATAAGAGAAAAGAGAAATAAAAGAAAAAACAGAAATTCATATTCATATGTACCACATTTTGCGGAGAGGAGTTTGGGTGTCTATGGTTTTGAAAACATTATTCCACAGTTTCGCAGAAAATCAAGTTCTAAACTGAGTCTTCTGAGACATGAAGCTTTTTAGGCATATCAAACAGAATAAACAGACACACATGATACATAATATAAAATTAATTGCAGGACTTTCTTAAATAAGTAACAAGGGCTGCTAATAGTTTAAAGCGGGTTTAAGGAATGAGGTTAAGAAAAGATAATTAAAAACAATGTCATATCTCTTCATATACTTCTTGCTCGAGAATGAATTTAAGGAGTTACCGTCATGGCTCAGAAGAAATTAATCTGACTAGTATCCATGAGGACGCAGGTTCCATCCCTGGCCTCACTCAGTGGGTTAAGGATCCAGTGTTGTTGTGAGCTATGGTGTAGATCGGAGATGCAGCTTAGATCTGACATTGCTGTGACTGTGGTGTAGGCCAGTGGCTACAGCTCCTATTCAACCCCCACCTGGGAACCTCCATAAGCTGCTGGTATGGCCCTAAAAAGACAAAAAAAAAGAATGAATTTAAGACAAAACTATAATTCAAAAAGGTACATGCACCCATATGTTTACAGCAGCACTATACACAATAGCCAAGATATGGAAACAACCTAAATGTCCATTAGTAGAGGAATGGATTAAGAGGACGTGGTACATACGTACAATGGAATATTACTAAGCCATAAAAATAATGAAATAATGGCATTTGCAGCAACATGGATGCAACCAGAGACTCTCATACTAAGTGAAGTAAGTCAGAAAGAGAAAGACAAATACCATATGATATCACTTACATATGGAATCTACACCACAAATGAACCTATCTACGGAAAAGAAATAAACTCATGGACTTTGTGAACAGACTTGTGGTTGCCGAGGGGGAGGGGGAGGGGGAGGGAGTGGGATGGACAAGGAGTTTGGGGTTAATAGTTGAGAACTGTTGCATTTGGAATGGATAAGCAATGAGGTCCTGCTGTGTAGCACAGGGAACTATATCTAGTCACTTGTGTAGAACATGATGAAGGATGAAGTTAGAATAAGAATGTATCTATGTATATGAGTGGATCACTACGCAGTAGGGCAGAAATTGACAGAGCATCTTGCCTGTCGGATTCGTTTCTGCTGTGCCACGATGGGAACTCTGTCCCAATTCCAACTTTATAACCCTCTCTGCCACCAGTCCATAGACCATTCCATGGGAAACCTTCAAGAAAGAGTTCACCAGTGTTTTCAGAATTGGATTTGCATTTATTTTGAATGACATTTTGGGTTGACACAGGACAAAGTTGGGAGCAAGAAGGCCTGGGTATCTTTAGTTTATATCAATGAAAATCAGCCCCATGGGCAAGCAAAACATGGGATCTAAAGTCTGCTTTGCTATGTGGCTTAACTTGGGAATCTGCTTTAGAATAAAGGAGGAAAAGCAGTAGATCAGATAATGCTCTATAAATACTGTGTTTCTCAATGGGCTTATTGATTAAGAGCAGAAATGAGTTATACTTTCCTGCTTCTGTGAAGTTATTCCATGTGGCTGGTTGAGTGTCGAGTCAGATAAGGTCAGCAAACATAGGCATCTTAGGCACATTGAGGGTACTAAAAAAACTGTGCATGAATCAAAAGCTGGCAAACAATCACAAACCAAGAGTCGACGGTTTACACAGAGACAAGGTCAAGTGCTTTCAAAAGAATGTTTTTAGGTGCACATAAAAGGACAGTTGAGATTTCAAATTCCAACAAGATGGGCCACAGATATAGATAATTTTACCCTGGAAACATTTTTAAGTGTGTCAAATCACATTTTACCATGTTCATACAAAAATTTCAGCAAACCACTCTGGTACATGTAACAGCCCGAGCTATCACCTTCTGTTACCTACCAGGTTAAACACCGGGCCACTTTTGTGGCTGAGTCACTGCACAAGCTGGGTTTTTATACAGGATTCTGGACATTGAATATAAGCAGAGCACATTTGATTTTAAAATAGTCAATGTGGAGCTCTTTAGGTAATTATCTAGTATTTGGGCTCATTGTCTGTTAAAGCCACCCTTTTTCATTCAAATCTTGTATCAAAGACAGTGTTTACCTTCCTATCTCAAATTTCAAAGTGGGACACAGGAGCAATGAGACAAGTGAATGCAGAAAGAAAGACTTTACAGTTTTCATTCTTCACTGATAATTTGTGTTTTTGTGGTTTTAACACAAAATCTCATTATCGTGTCAACCTATACGTGCAGTCGTTCAGTTGTCCCTAGAGTCATTTAGTCATTTTTAGCTTCTGGCAAATAGAGTACATTCGCTTAATGTTACAATATGTCATTCTTGCATTTCCGACATGTTAATTGCTATGTAGTGTCTGCTCTGAGAAGCTGGAGGATATTTCTTAACATCTAAGGTGTTGCTTCATCAAATCTGTTACTTTTCAAGAGTAAAATGATAGTTTGAGAGAGCATAGGGAAATCAAGTAATTTTGCAATATTTGGGTCAGAAAAAAGAGAAGATCCAAAGTTATTACAATTCTTGTAATTTAGTTGTTATAACTAAAAAGAGTATAAGAAAACAATCGATAGCTGTTCGCAAGAAAAGAAGAGGTTTTTGAAAGGAAATGAACTCCTGTGATGTAAACCTGGATTTCACAGAAGAGGATGAGATGTAGTCCTTCAAGGGTCTACTCTACGTGATTATCACATATAAGACTAGGGTTAGGGAACTACGGAGAAGATACTAATTCCTGAACTTTTGCATGAGTTAAGAAGTATCTTTAAGTTTACTTCAATGGAAAGCAGATATTTACATGCTGGTGAGGGTGTCCTGCACATGCTCCAAACCTGCTGCTTTTGCATGTGGATTATTTTGAGCTAAAGGCACAGCAGGTGCAAGAAAGGAACTCTGATCTCCTCCTTTCTTCCTGAAAGCAAGAGATGACATTCCATGTGACAGATGCCATCCCTGGACCAGGAAGAAAGAAACATTTTTACCACCTGAGACAGGGTTGAGTCCCAATAATACCTTGGCAAACAGACTTTGCTATGATAATTCTGTTTTTTTGTTTTTGCTTTTTAGGGCCATACTCACGGCATATGGAGGGTCGAATCAGAGCTACAGATGCTGGCCTACACCACAGCGACCGCAACGCAGGATCCAAGCCATGTCTGCAATCTACACCACAGCTCACAGCAATGCCGGATCCTTTACCCACTGAGCAGAGGCCAGGGATCGAACCTGCAACTCATGGTTCCTGATCGGGTTGGTTTCTGCTGCACCATGATGAGAACTCCTGTTATGATAATTATTATCTTCCTTGAGTCTCCCTAGATATTTTAGTTACTTTTTCACAGTTGCATCCTTTTGTTCAGCCTGGTATATGAGCCTTGAGGCCTGGCCACATCTTTGGGACTTCATTTTCCTCTGAGGACTCCTATGTCCAACTAAAGTTTTATTCGAATTCAATTCAACTTTGTATTCAAATAAAAGTTGTGTCTGAGTTCCGTTGTGGCACAGAGGGATTAGTGGCATCTCTGCAGCTGTAGGATGAAAGTTCGATCCCCAGCCCCGCACAGTAGGTTAAGGATCTAGTGTTGCCGCAGCTGTGATATAGGTTGCAACTGTGGCTAGCATCTGATCCCTGGCCTGGGAACTCCATATGCCACAGGACAGTCCAAAAAAAAAAATCGTAGAATTTTCTCATTAATTTGCCTGATGTCAGTCCTGGCTGGAAACCCCAAGAGATGGAAGAGAAGTCTTATCACCTCCCTCCAACAACACACACACACACACACACACACACACACACACACACACACACACACA
>PVHT021183709.1:1093762-1118869 GCA_004024745.2 Catagonus wagneri | reverse complement strand
ACACACACACACACACACACACACACACACACACACACACACACACACATATCCTCTTGGGCCCAGAGGAGTGGGGCTTATGCTGGAAAACACCTATGCAACAGATACAAAGGAACCCAAAGAATTGCAAGGGCAACTCTCTTGGGTGGTCCCTCCCTCGCTCTTTGATTTCCATGCGTTTTCTTCTTTTTTCTTACTGTTCCCTTCTTCCTCCTCAGACTAACGCTACAGATTTGTGGGACCAAGGACAAAACTGTTTTCTCTCTGTGGCAATTCAGTGTTAGGCAACCTTCCTGATTTCTTTGGCTGGATTGGCACCGTGTGCAGCTGCTCAGAAGCTGTTGAATGGAGGTCCCCAAGGGGACATCGTGTTCCTATTCTTGTCCCCCCCCTCCAAAAAAAAAAGCTAACTCTGCCTGTTTTCCAGGTGAACTCTGGATGTGATCACAGATGAGATCAGAGAGTGGGGAATTTGACGCCACACTGGGGTTAGTTGCTCAAGGACCTGAAGTGGGCTTGGGAGACATGCCCTCAGCGTGTATGGAGGAGTACTCATGTGCGTTTTGGTTTAGGTTTCTGTTGTCCCCCAGGAAAGAAAAAAATAGACAAATTCATTGTTCTTTTTTTTTTTAACAATAAAGATAATAAAAATTGGTTTTCTTTTATTATTTCTTGATTGCTTAAATCCTCCCTGGTCCTTTAAGAGTCAAACAGTGTTGAACTTCCCTGGAGTACTGATTCCCTGGATTTATTTTTCCACCAAAGTGTGCGGCTGTCACAGTTTGCTTAAAGATGGGGCATAAAAGTCACTTCGGATCCACGTGAACCATTCTCGTTGGGTTTGTAAATCACTGCCTTGCGTTCTGGTTGACTTAACTGCATGTCTATCTTTGGACTAAGGAGACAAGTTTGCTAGACCTCTTTGTGGTTGTTTTCATAGCTATTGTTACAACTGGATTACTTCCCATGCTCTGAAGCAAATGGATGTGTGATTAATAGAATCCCCTCCAGAGCCTTGTTCACCTTGTTTGGGAAAGCTAGGGGGTTATGCTTCTGTGGCCTTGTCAAAACAGTCCTCCTAAAAACACCTCTATCTATGGAGTGATACAAGACTTATTTGACTACAACGTATGGAATTATTTAACACCACTAGTGGGCAATAAACTGAAAAGTCTTAGAATAAGCAAAAAATATCTCTTTAATGTGAGTTAAGCACCAATTGAAATACTAATTGAAATACCTTACTTTTAAAAAAATTTAAAGTATAGTTGATTTACAATGTTCTGTCAACTTTTGCTGTATAGCAAAGTGACTACATATACATATATATATACACACGCACACATACACACACATTCTTTGTCTCTTATTATCTTCCTTCACATTCTATCATAAGAGACTGGATACAGCTCTCTGTGCTGTACAGCAGGACCTCATTGCTTACATTCTAAGCTGAATAGGCTGCATGTACCAATCTCAAACTCCCAGTACATCCCTTACTTCTAAATTTTGGTGTTTTTTTTCTTTTTAAAGATGTTTGTTGCTAAAAAAGAGGGAGTCAGGGTGCAAGAAAGAAAAAATACACTTAAAGGAATAAATAAGTTCTAAATATTGATTTTGAAATAATTAAGGGGGATAACTGCTGCAGTTCCTTTTCATGTAACTCCCTCGGGTGATGGTGAATTTTTTGTGTCAATTTGCCTGGGCTGAGGGGGTGCTCTGTTTAAACACTATTTCTGGGTACACGTGTCCTTGAGGGTGTTTACTGTTGAGATTAACATTTGAATCTGTGGGTTTAGTAAAGCAGATTGTTTCCTCCCCCATCCCACAGGGAGGTGGCCATCACCTCATCTGCTGAGGACCTGAAAAGAGCTAAAAGGTGGAGGAAGGAGGAATTTGTCCCTGTTGGCTTCCTGCCTACTGAGCTGTGATGTCGGTCTTTTCCTGCCCTTGGGCTGGAACTTAAACCATCAGTTCTCCTGATTCCTAGCCCTTCAGACAAGTCAGCAATTGAGACTTACATGCACCTGTGAGGAGAAGGGGGCAGGGGTTTGGGACTTCCAAGGGAAGGAATCTAAACTAAAACCTAATTTTGAAATGCCCAAGAGTTCTTTATTGACCTCGTACCCCCCCAAAAGGGCAAGAATGTCTAAAGATATGTGAGTCATTGAAATCACTGCTAAGTAATCAGAACCCACTCTCATGTGCTGGTCATGGTTCTCCAGAGAAACAAAACCAGCAGAGGGAGATTATGAGGAACTGGCTTATGCAATTTATAATTGAACAGCCTGCCACCTGCAAGCTGAAGACCCAGGAGAGCAGGAGGTGTGGTTCTAGCCCAAGTCTGCAGGCCTGGCAAGGGAAGGAAGGCAACTCACATGGAGGGGGCAAGCAAGTGTCTGGGGGAAAAAGTTTGCAGGGCCTTCAGAGACACTGGGGCACTGTGGTCTCTGGTCTCCAGGCCCTGCCCCTCCCCCACCACCTCTCCACCGTGTTCTCTGCAGATGTGCCCAGTGATGGTGTTCACTCTGGACCAGGCCCTCTAGCAAAGTCTTTAGGAAGCCAATGGGGCAGTAAAAAGAATGGTTTCTCTATCTTCTGTTTCTTCAAAATAATTAGCCTAAAATAACCCACACGCCAAAGAGACACATTTTGGGATAGCAAATGTGCTCCCCTATACAGATGTGAGTGCAAAAATGTCCCTTGTCCATTCAGTAAACAAAGGATGCTACAGCCATTAAGCCACACATCACAGCACCGAAGATGCGGCCCAAAGAACTCAGCATAGAAACAGGACCCTGTCATGGAGCCACCAGCTGCAGCTGCCTCCCTACGTAACAGTAATCTTTTGCTATTCTCACTACCTGGTCTTTGTTGCAAAAACTCCTTTATATCGTGGCTCCTCCATTATCTCCTCAGAGCTACCTGAGGGTCTGTGCCCCTGGTTCAAGTCCCAATTTTGTCCACCGAATAAAACACAATTTGCGACTTTTAGGTTGTACATTATTTTTCAGTGGACATAAGCAAATACAATTGTAACAATTAAAACAATCTTTCTGTCCTTGCCTGTTATGGTGTGAAGTATTGCCACAGTTAACCATTTTGGAAGGAAAAAAATAAACAAAACCTGTCATAGCACAGGAAGTTGCCTGCACCCTTTTCCCCCGCAATGCGACAATCTTTTTTGACTTTTCTCATATCATCCCGGTTCAAGAAGACAAACAGTGCCATTTAAGTTGAACATGTAGTCCAAGTTCCAAGCTGGATGGGATTCATACAGTGAACTTTACTTTTTCTGGGAAATCATGTACCTGCTTCAGCAAATTCCTGAGAGTGAGTTTTTTGGTGCACAATGTGCTCCGTTAGGCTGGATGTTCCATGAAGATGGGTTGGTTCTCTGCCCTGAAACTGACTCACATTGCACAAAAAAAAAACACTTCCTTGGAGCATTTTTGGAATTTACTAGAAGCTTAATTTCTTTCAACCCTCAGGAATGCCTTACACTACAAAAGAAGACAAATTTATAAGCAGAGAGTTGTAAATAAAACATATTTCCCCAAGGAAAAGGATTTCAGGGAAAATAACTGGTGATAATCAGTGCTTTTTTTAAAATTTTTTTTTCCAAGTCTCTGGCTGCAACACAAGGGGCTGAGAAGAACTCATCACCTCTTAGCCTGATGAGAGTTTTAAAGTGCATGACATTAAAAAATAAAACAAAACAACAACAGAGATGGGATTAAGATGGCAGAGTAGAATGACTGGAGCTCATCTTCTCTCATAAAAGCAAGAAAATTACAACCAACTGCTGAACAACCTTCAATAAAATAGACTGGAAACTATCAAAGAAGGTATCCTAGGAGTTCCCGTCATGGCTCAGTGGTTAACGAATCCGACTAGGAACCATGAGGTTGCGGGTTCGATCCCTGGTCTTGCTCAGTGGGTTAAGGATCCGGCGTTGCTGTGAGCTGTGGTGTAGGTTGCAGACGCGGCTCGGATCCCGCGTTGCTGTGGCTGTGGTGTAGGCCGGCGGCTACAGGTCCTGTTAGACCCCTAGCCTGGGAACCTCCATATTCCACGGGTGCGGCTCTAGATAAGGTAAAAAGACAAAAAAAAAAAAAGAAGCTATCCTACTCCAGAAGACAAAGTGAAGGCCACATCGAGATGGCAGGAGGGCCAATTATGTGATATAAGCAACCTCATAACTGTCGGGCAGGCAGTCTACCGACTGGAAAGTAACCATATCGCAGACACTCACCTACTGTAGTGAGAGTTCTGAGCCCCATGTCAGGTCCCCACATCTGGGGATCTGGCACTGGGAGAAGGAACCCCTGGAGCATTTGGCATTGAGGGCCAGCAGGGTATGTGCACAGGAGCTCCACAGGACTGGGGAAAATGGAGACTCCATTCCTGAAAGGTGCACACAGGGTTTTATGTGATTTGGGTCCCAGGGCAAAACAGAGACTCCATAGGAATCTGGGTCAGATCCAACGGCTGTTCTTGGAGGATCCCATGGGAAAACGGGGTGACGGGCTCATTGTGGGGGAAGGACATTGGTGGCAAAAGTCTCAGGAATACTCATCAACGTGTGTTCCTCTAGAGGTGGCCATTTTGGAAAAATCTGGCTCCACCCATCAGGGCTGAGAAGCTACAGGCCAAACAATAATTTGGGTGGGATCACAAACTCATCCATCAGCAAACAGGCTGCCTAAAGACTCCCTCTGCCCAGGCACACAACAACTCCTAATCTCACCCAGAGACAAAGGCCCACCAACCAGGGGGATAAGAATCAGCTCCACCTCTCAGTGGGCAGGGACCAGTCCCTCCCATCAGGAAGCTGACAACAGGCCCCCCATACTTCAGCCACAAGGGGGACAGGCATCAGAATCAAGAGAGGCTATAAGCCTATTGTCTACAAAAATGGATACCATGCCAAAAATCTATATAAAATGAAAAGGCAGAGAATTATTACTCAGATAAGGCAACATGAAAAAAAAAAAACCCAGAAAAACAGCTAAGTGATCTGGAGATTATCAACTTCCTTGAAAAAGACTTTAGACATGATAGTAAAAATTATTCAAGATCTTAGAAATAACTAGAGGCAAAGACTGATAAATTACAAACAATATTAAGCAATGAAATACAAGAATTAAGGATTAAGCAAGCAGAGATGCAAAATACAATAACAAATTAAAAATTCACTAGAAGGAACCAACAGCAGAATACAGGAGGCAGAAGAATGAGTAATGAATAAGCAAGGTGAAAGACAGACTGATGGACACAGACTGATGCAGAACAGAGAAGAGAAAAAAGATTGAAAAGAAATGAAGACAGTCTAAGAGAACTTTGGGACAATGTTAAGTGCAAAAATATCCATGTTATGGGGTGCCAGAAGAAGAGAGAGAAAAAGAGTCAGAGAAAATATTTGAAGAGATAAAAGCCAAAAAATTCCCTTACATGGGAAAGGAGTCACTTACTCAAATCCAAGAAGCACAACAAGTACCATAGAAAATAAATCCAAGGAGGAACACCCCTGAGACAAATATTAATAAAAACTGACCAAAATTAAAGACAGAAATTATTGAAAGCAGCTAGGGAAAAGAAATTAATAACATATAAGGGAAACACAATAAGGTTATTAGCTGATTTCTCAGCAAAAACTGTGCAGTCCAGAAGGGAGTGGTATGATATGTGTGTGATGAAAGTGATAAAAGGAAAAAACCTCTAACCAAGATTACTGTACGCAACTAAGCTCTCACTCAGATTTGAATGGAAGTCAAAAACTTTACAAACAAGCAAAAGCTAAGAGAACTCAGCACCACTAAACCAGGTTTATGACAAATACTAAATGAACTTTTCTACGTGGAAAAGAAAAGGCTACAACTAGAAACAAAAATATTACAAATTGCAAGGCTTACCAGTAAAGACATACACGTAGTAAAGGTAGAAAATAATGCACACACACAAATGTGCTACCAAAACCATAAATCATGATAAGAGGAGGGTACAAATTCAGAATACTGGAGATGCACTTGCAATTAAGAGACCAACAACTTAATCCTATATCAAAACTTCAGGATAACTGCGAACCAAAAATCTACAACAGATACACACACAAATAAGAAAAAACAATCCAAACATAACAGTAAAAATAGTCATCAAACCACAAGATAAGAAAACAAGAGTAGGGAAGAAAAAAAGACAACAAAAACAAATCCAAAGCAATTAATAAAATGGCAAGAAGAACATACATATCAATAACTACCTTAAATGCAAATGGACAAAATGCCCCAACCAAAGACACAGACTGGCTGAATGGATATGAAAACAAGACCCATATATATGCTGTCTTCAAAACACCTACTTTAGTTCTAGGGACATATACAAATTGAAAGTGAGAGGATGGAAGAAAATATTCCATGCAAATAGAAATCAAAAGAAAGCTGGAGTAGCAATACTTATGTCAGACAAAATAGATCTTAAAATAGAGTATTATAAGAGACAAAGAAGGACATTACATAATGATCAAAGGATCAATCCAAGAAGAAGATATGACAATTGTAAATATGTATGCACCCAACATAGGATCACATCAATACATAAGGCAACTGCTAACAACCTTCAAAGGAGAAACTGACAATAACACAATAATAGTGGGAGACACTAACACCTCATTTACAGCAATGGACAGATCATCTAGATGGAAAATCAGTAAGGAGAAACAGGAAGCATTAGTCCAGATGGACTTAATAGATATTTATAGAACATTCCATCCAAAAGAAGTAGAATACACTTGCTTCTCAAGTGCACATGGAATATTCTCTAGGACAGATCCCATTCTGGGCCACAAATCAAGACTTGGAAAATTTAAGAAAACTGAAATCATATCAAGCATCTTCTCTGACCACAATGTTATATGGCTAGAAATCAGCAAAAACAAAAAATCTGCAAAAAACACCAACACATGGAGACTAAACAATATGCTACTAAACAACCAATGGATCACTGAAGAAATCAAAGAGGAAATTAAAAAATACCTGGAAGTAAATGACAACAAAGATACAACAATCCAAAAACCTACGGGATACAGCAAAAGCTGTTCTAAGAGGTAAGTTAATAGCAATACAAGCCTACCTCAGGAAATGAGAAAAAGCTCAAATAAACAATCTAAGTTTACACATAAAGCAACTAGAGAAAGAATAAACAAAACAAAAACCTAGCAGAAGGAAAGAAATCACAAAGATCAGAGCAGAAATCAAGGAAATAGAAATGAAGAAAATCATAGAAAAGATCAATGAAACTAAAAGCTGGTTCTTTGAAAAGCTCAACTAAATCCATAAACCCTTAGCCAGACTTATCAAGAAAAAAAGAGGACTCAAATCAATAAAATTAGAAATGAAAAAGAAGTTACAACTGACATCATAGAAATAAAGATGATGACACCAACTGTTGTCGCCCTCGCTCCCCTGGGAGCACACCTGTCCTGCTGCTGCCACAGCCAAACACTCTGGGCAGTGTCCAGAGGCTTGATCATTGTCCCTTCCCAGGACCTACAGCTGGCAGCAGCCTTAGCAGCACCTCTTGAGGCAGGAGCAAACCACCTCAATTAAATCTAACTCCAGAGGTGGCCACGGCCTGCCACCACTAGGGGTCCCTGAACAGGCACCGCTTGCAGCCCCAATCACCTCAATAGCACCACAGAGGGGGGCACAGCGACCCAACACCACCTGTTGTTGCTCTTGCACTCCTGGGAGCACACCATGCCTGCCGCTGCCACTGCCGAATGCTCTGGGCCGCACCCACAAGCTCGATCACTGTCACTTCCCAGGAGCCTGCAACTCAGAGCAGCTCGTGCAGCACCTCCTGTGTGGGCTAAGTGTGAGGTGGTGCTTCTTGCATGGTCTACAGGTGGCAGGGGAAAACCACTGCAGTTATCACTGACTCCAGAGGTGGGCATGGCATGCTACCTACCAGTAAGGGTCCCTGAATAGGTACACACTACATTAACAAAAGAAAAGTCAAAAACCACACGATCATCTCAATAGATGCAGAAACAGCATTTGACAAAATCCAACATCCATTCATTTATGATAAAAACTCCTACCAAAGTGTAGAGGGAACATACCTTAACATAATAAAAGCCATTTATGGCAAATCCACAACAAATATAATACTCAATGGAGAAAAGCTGAAAGCCTTCCCACTAAAATATGGAATAAGACAAGGATGCCCACTCTCACCACTTTTATTCCATCTTGTTGTTAAAAGTCCCTAAGTTAATTAATATTATTGCTATATTTCTTTAGCTCTATGCATACATTTGTTATTCGGTTACCTGGTGTTTTGTACCTAATTTTCTTCTTTTTCAGCAGGGTTGCATATTCTTTATCTCATTTTTAAAAAGTAGAAGTGTAGTTGATTTACAATGTTGAGTTAGCCGCAAGGATACAGCAAAGTGACTCAGTTATACATATATATAGCCATTCTTTTTGATTTTCTTTTCCCTTATAGGTTATTACAAAATATTGAGTTGATTTTCCTGTGCTATATAGCAGGTCCTTTTGTTGGTTATTTCTTTTATTTTAATTTCTTAAATTTAACAATTTTTGTTTTTTATTGGAGTATAGTTGACTTGCAATGTTGTGTTAGTTTCAGGTGTACAGCAAAGGGATTCAGTTACACATTTACATAGTTCCATTCTTTTTCAGACACTTTTCACAGATAAGTTATTACAGAATACTGAGTTGAATTCCCTGTGCTGTATAGTAGGTCTTTTATTTTTATTTTTGTCTTTTTGCCTTTATCTAGAGCTGCACCCTCAGCATATGGAGGTTCCCAGGCTAGGAGTCTAACAGGAGCTGTTGCTGCCTGCCTACACCACAGCCACAGCAACGCGGGATCCGAGCCGCATCTGCAACCTACACCACAGCTCACGGCAACGCTGGATCCTTAACCCACTGAGCAAGACCAGGGATCGAACCTGCAACCTCATGGTTCTTAGTCGGATTCGTTAACTACTGAGCCACGAAGGGAACTCCAGGTCGTTGTTAATTATGTATTTTATATAAAGCGGTCCGTATCCGCTAATCCCAAACCCTTAGTTTATCCCTCCCCCTTTTCCCCTTTGGTAACTATAAGTTTGTTTTCTAATTTTGTAGGTCTGCTTCTGTTTTGTATGTAAATGTATCTGTATCATTTTTTTTTGGATTCTACATATAAGTGATATCATAAAAAAGTAAATTTTGAAAAAGTAAATTTTCTCCGTTTTTGTGTGAAGCTCTGTAGTAAATTCTGTCAGGACTTATTAATAACCTTTGTCTTGAAAAATAGTTTAGCTGATAAGTATATAATTCTAGATTTATAGAGGTTTTTTAGTCTTTGCATGAGAGTAATTTTCTTCTGGATTTTATTCTTTTTGTTGAAAAAATATGGTATCGGTTTATCTGAAGGTTCCCTTTCCTCTATCTAGCTCTTCCCTAATGTCTTTGATTTCCTGCATTCACCACCTTCTGCAGTCCAGATTTTTCCTTGAGAGACAATGATCTTCTTAAATCTAAGGATCTGTGATTTTTTTGAATTTGGTAAAATTAGTCTTTCCCACTTTACCTTAGCTATTGTTATGGAATTCCAAGTATACCTGTTGCAATTTTTTACTCTGATTCTTCCTCTGCAGATAAACTGCTTTCAGCTTACTGAGGTGTTTCTTTTGGAATTTACCTTTGTATTGCTAAACATATATTATTATTCACTTTATTATTATTTCAAAAATTTGGGTGTTATTTATCATGGAAATTAATAAATTTAACTTGCCTACAGTTCTTCCAAAATGCACCCCCTCCACCCATCTATCCTTTCCTTCTATTCCCCTAATATATCTGAACGATGATCTTGGCTTTGTAAACACCAAGTTACACACTACTCTTTCTGCAACCATGGACGTGATTGCTCTAGGGTTTCTCTCATTTTGGAAGCCTTTTCACAGATCCAAAATCTTCATTTTTCTAGATGTTTTCCTTTGTTTGTAAGGAATACACGAGAAAAAGGGTTGTACATTTTGAGACTTTCACTTCTGAAAGTATTTTTATTCTGCCTTGCCATTCAACCAATTGCTTGGCAGGATATAAAATTCTAGATTGCAAATATTTTATTTCCATATTTTGAGGTAATCACTCCTCTTTCCTCACCTAGACTCTCATGTAACAATTTAGAGATTAGAGGTCATTCTGTTTCTTGAGTCTTCAAACAAAATCACTTATTTTGGGGGTGGGGATTGTCTTGGTCTCTAGTGCTCTAAATTTTTTAAATCCAGTTTACTGGGTACTCTTCTAAAGTCTCCTGAATTTAATACACACTGATACGGGGAGTTCCTCTTGTGGCTCAGCAGTAATGAACCTGACTAGGATCCATGAGGACTCAGGTTCTATCCCTGGCCGTGAGCTTTGGTGTTGGTCCCAGACACAACTCAGATCTGGCATTGCTGTGGCTATGGTGTAGTCTGGCAGCTGCGGCTCTGATTAAACCCCTAGCCTGGGAACTTCCATATGCCACAGGTGCAGCCCTAAAAAAAAATGCAAAAGAAAAATACACGCTAATACATACAAAGTGTGTGTGTGTGGGCAATTCTCTGACATACCTGCTGTCCTATAACTCAACTCAATTCTGACACAGAAATAAAGCATCAGAGACCCCAGGTAAGGGATTAGTCCCCCAGGACTGCCCTCACTTCCCATGCCAATCACAAGGCCAGGTTGTTACCTGTGCTCGGACCAACAGGCTATGGATCAGGGGTTCCTGCTCCCCCTCTCTGTGCCTGGTAAATTTGTTACAGTGGCTTACAGAACTCAGGAAACCTGTTACCAGATCCCCAGTTTATTACAAAAGACATTGAAGAACACAAATCAAGAACCCTATGGAGACATGCACCAGGTGAGGTCCCGGGCCTGGCAGGTGGATACATAACAAGCTCTCTGGCTCACCGGCCTGGAAGCCCTTTGAACCACCTCCTTTGGAGTTTTTCTGGAGGCTTCATCACAGGCACTATTTTTTTTTTTAGGGCCACACCTATGACATATGGAAGTTCCCAGGCTAGGGGTTGAATTGGAGCTGTAGCTGCTGCCACAGTTACGAAAGATCCTAGCCACGTCTGTGACCTACACCACAGTTCACAACAACACCGGATCCTTAACCCACTGAGAGAAGCCAGGGATCAAACCTGCGTCCTCATGGATCCTAGTCAGGTCCGTTACTGTTGAGTCACAACGGGAACTCCTATAGGTACCGCTGATTATATCCCTGACCACTGGGAATTGATTGAAACTCCAGCCCCTCTTGGTCCTCAGAGGTCGGGGGCCGGGGCGGGGGGGGACTGAAGGTCCCAACCCTTTATTTTTGGTCAGTTTCCCTGGTGACCAAGCGCCACCTGGAAGTGTTTTCCAAAGTCACCTCATTAACACAAAGTCAGGCATGGTGGAAAGGAGATTGTTATGAGTATTAAGATACCTTTCTAGACTTCTCACTTAGGACAACTGAAGGGTCTTGGAAGCTCTTAGAACCAGGGATAAAAACCCAAATGTGTATTTATCATAAACTATTATATCACACCAGCTCATGTTAGTATCCATTATCTAACACTCAGAAATAAGTATCAAGTGCATAAAAACCAGTAGAAGCTAAAAATCCTTAAGCTTTCCTATGTATCATTCCATCTCCACATCTTTTATTTCTTCTGATAATCTCTTGCCACTAGACTGTTCATCAGAACTTTGAGCTAACAACACAGCTAAGTCAAGGCTTCAAGGTACTTGCAAAACAGGGTAATTAAAACAAAACACGATGGGCAAAAACACCAAAAAGCTGACAAATGCAATCAGCTGTGATACACGGATTTGCATTGTTTAACTAGGGATTGGACAGTGAAAAATAAAGCAACAGAGCATTACGTGTCCTTAGTTTTCACAGATAATAAAATTCAAAGGCACATGCAATGCTGACAAAAATGTTTTGCTGAATCAGTCAAAGAGTAGTGGGTTTAAAGTACGTGAATTTGTGTATCACCCTCTCCATTCGTCTCTTCCTGGTAAGAGAGTAATACAATCCTGTATTTAGTAGTCACAGGTTCCTGCAGCTTGTACTGAGCACAGGCTGCTCGGCGAATTCCAAGACGTCTACAAAAGATCAAGTTAATTAAAAGATATTTTAAATAGAGCAACGGACTTTTATTGTTCACATACAGATGCTGTATCAATGATGTAAAACAATTTTTTAAAGCAGTAATGCTCCTTTTTCCAAATTGAATATTACTTAAGATCTCTAAATATAAACCAGATTAAAATAAAGTGTTCTCTCTGAAGAAGGGGACAGAATCTGGTGCCTCTTGGCTGGTCTGTGCTGCACCTCCAGACAATAGTTATGAATAAACCAAATCCCGCATGGAGGTGAATTGAAGCTAAACTCACATTTCAGATTCCCAATCTGAAGGAAGAAAGGCATATTCCATCTGCAGGGTCAGTTTATCCAGCAGATACAGCAAGAATGGGGCTTGAAGCCTTTGAATTTTGAAGGGCTCATGAAAATATTTCGATTTTAGTTTCTTTAAAAGTAAATAACAAATGTAAATGCATAACATTGAATGCAGATTCCATTATATTTGTCCTTATATTAACAAGGTCACAAAGAATAATTTTAGTGTGTGTGTGTGTGTGTGTGTGTGTGTGTGTTAAGGGGCCTATCAAAGGCAAAAGTGCTTTGGACCCCTGGAGTCCATCTGTCCCATTAGTTACCAGACAGGGTGCTGTGGTCCTGATCCCAACAACTTCAGAGCATTCTGTAGAGTTAAGGAGAATTGATGCTGCTATAAATTTTAGGATGTAGGACAACCCTCATGTACCTCTTGGTGTCATAAAATTTTGTTATACAAACTAAATAACTATACAGATGCAAATTACAATGTGTTCAAGTTGCTTAAAAGGCTCTGTCAAGAATATACGGTAGTACAGCACAAGGAACTCTACATTTCATTATAGTCTGTATGAGAAAAGAATCTGAAAGAGAATGGATGTGTGTACATGTATAACTGTATCGCTTTGTTGGACAGCAGAAATCATTACAACTTTGGAAATCAACTATATTTCAACAAAAACTTTAAAAAATGAAACATAACTGAAGAAAAAAATAACTGACATAAAAGAAAAAGGAAAAGAATAACCGAGGGGAGATGCTGCAAATGCTGCCCGGAATGGAAATCTGTGCTGGGAGAGAGCTTGGTGGGTTGCAGCCTCTTCCTGAAAGGTCCAGGGGTTCAGGGGATGGGGACTTAAAGGAACCGTCTGGTCCTCCCACCTCAAAGAAATCTCTTCGAAGTGCAGAAGAGACGACTAAGAATGTTCTTCTGATCACACTGTAATTTTGTTCCCTTACAACACTTTTTATCTGAATGACAGACGTAGTCAGTGTCTCCTTGAAGTGGGGCTGGAGTGCATGTAACACTGAGGGAAGACCCTGTTAGAGGAACCCACTTTGTGCCTGAAGATTGTTAAGGTGAAATGTAAATCCCTTCCCTTTATCCATTCTTTCCCCTTTTGTTGTGGCTTGTTTCCCTCCACGAAAAAAAAAATTTTCTCAAATTAGGCAGAAAACACTAACCATTGACACTCCGCCCCTGCCTGAGACAGAATAAATCTGTGTTCTAGAGGAAACTTTCCAAGATACTTTGCCTTTCATTATAAATCTTTCTAAGAACATCTCCAACTACTTTTTTTAAAAAATCAGAGTATAGTTGATTTACAATGTCATGCCCATTTCTGCTGTACAGCAAAGTGACCCAGTTATACATATATATATATATACGCATGCATTGTTTTCCTCATACTTTCTTCCATCTGGTAAATCCCAAGAGACCGGATATAGATCCTGTGCTGTACGGTAGGGCCTCATTGCTTGTCCATTCTAAATGGAATAGTTCGCGTCTACTAACCCCAGACTCCCCATCCATCCCACTCCTTCCTGCCACCTCCTTAGCAAACACAAGTCTGTTCTCCACATCTGAGAGTCTGTCCAACTGCTTTTCAATACTAAAAGTTACCGTCTTTACTACTCCATCAGGCATACTGGCCCAGTCTCTTGGAGGAGGGTCTTTGATGACCGTGGGTGGGTTCTGGTGCCTGGTGGGCTCAGGTGGGCGACCCTGCCCCTGCCAGGCCCCTTCAGTCAAACATTCATGTTTACGCTGCGTGCAAACACCACTCACTAAAACCTCACATAGAATTAAAACGTCTCATTCTACTTAACTGATTCCTCAGTACTTTATTCCCGTTGTCATTCTAAATATGGAGACTAAGTACCAACAAACAGTCCGAGTCATTCCTGTCTTCTTGTCTATCCAGTTCTAAAGAATGAGGTTCACCAGAACATCTGGACCATTTGCCTACATGTCTTTTGAAAGCCACAAAATACGTCATGTGGTGGCGTTACTTGGATAAAGTACAGGCCCCTGTAACACACAGCTTTACAATATTGTTTTTTCTCTTTTGAGAGCTTCATCTTGTGGGTGGTTCTGAAACTGACGTTGAAGAAATATTCGAGCATCAAAATAAAGTGTTTTCCACTTTATGTCTCCTAAACCCAATGCTTCCTCTTTTCAGTTGCAGGAACGCAGGCGTGCACGCCCCACCGCACGCCGCCGCCCAATTAAAACGCTCACAGGATTTGCACCAGTGCTGTGTGAATGCTGCAGGAAGGGCAGTTATTTAATGAATTTATCATTTTGTCCAAGAAGTGCACCTTCAGATTCACACTGCCTGCATCTCCATAAATACAAAACACTTAACTTTAAATAGCGACAGTGCGGTCGGTCTTCCTGGGTTGACCGCTGCGTTTGCTCTAAATGAAAGGGCTGATTATCTTTCTAGGGGTCTCCACAATCAAGTTAATTTTCATGGGGCAGGGCAATCAGACCACAGATGCCATGTCACAAGACAGAATTTACAGAATTTTCTTTTTTGGACTATTTTCAGAGTCTTCAAGGTTCTGCTTTACACTTCCTGTTTCTAACCACTGTTATATGTTCCCATTTTAAACTATAACTTAAAAACAGTTTTAAAATTCTCCTTTTAAATTGCCAAATAGAAATGACACTAAAACCACAAAGCCCTGAATTTCTGGAATCCTCCCGTTAGACTAAGAATTCCAATTTTTTTTTGAGCGAAGGGGCTATTTTTATTTTGCATCCACACACTGCCTTTTCATTTTTAGTATCTGCTGATTGAAATAACATGGGGTAAGTCACTGTGTTTGAGACCATTTTTTCCAAACCAGTTTGGTGCAAAACACTTTTTAGAAAAGCAGTGTGAATACTTGAGGATGTTCTGACCAAAAACTGAAGAGGATGAAATGCAGCTGGGGTTCAGGGCGCTGCCACAGCCCCACCAGCAGAAGGGAAAGGACACTTTCCAGTCCTTTACTTCACGTCATTTCATTCCCTACACTGCAGGCTTGAGCAACAGCAACCATGCCCCATAAATTAGAAGCTGGGAAAAGGGTCATAAAATCTCTATTGACATCAAAGTATACACACTAACTCTCCTTAATCTTCAAGTAAGATGGGAACGATGTAATAAGTCCCTAAAATATGCATCTTTTCTAACTGGTCTCTCAATATAATATTTGATATTAACTTAATTTTTTGCATGTAAAAGTAGTTCATTCACTTTCAATGCTGTACAGCATTCCATTTTACAAACATGCCATCATTTCTTTACCTATTTTGTTTTATTTAGGAATTTGGATTATGTTTGCACTACTCAGATTAACGGTGCCATAAAGATTCTTGTGTGTGTGGTGTTCCCATCGTGGTGCGGCAGAAATTAATCCGACTAGGAATGACAGGTTGTGGGTTCGATCCCTGGCCTTCCTGGTTAAGGATCTGGTGTTGCTGTGAGCTGTGGTGCGGGTCACAGATGTGGCTCAGATCCTGCGTGGCTGTGGCTGTGGATGTGGCTGGCAGCTGTAGCTGCAATTCAGCCCTTAGCCTGGGATCCTCCATATGCTGCCAGTGTGGCCCTAAAAAAGCAAAAAAAAAAAAAAAAAAAAGGGTTGTGTGCATCCTGGTCCACGTGTGCACACATTTCTAATGAACATAGAAATGAGCGAAGGAGTTCCTGTCATGGCTCAGTGGTTAACAAATCAGACTAGTATCCTTGAGGATGCAGGTTTGGTCCCTGGCCTCACTCAGTGGGTCAAGGATCCGGTGTTGCCGTGAGCTGTGGTGTAGATCACAGATGTGGCTCCGGTACCGAGTTGCTGTGGCTCCGGCAAAGGTCAGCAGCTCTAGCTGTGGACTTGACTCCCAGTCTGGGAACCTCCATATGCTGCAGGTGTGGCCCTAAAAAGACAAAAGACAAAAAAGAAAACGAGAAATGACTGGAAATGCTGGGTGACAAAGAATCTGGATTTTCAATTTCAGGAGGTAAGGCCAAAAGTGGTTGTTTTAATTAACCTCCCCACCCAGCCCTGCCGTTCTATACCCTCTCCAAGACAGCATTTTCAGTCTTTTAAATTATAGCCATTCTAATATCTATTTACTATATGTCTGTATGCTTTATTATTGTTATTATTTTTTATGGCTGCACCTGTGGCATTTGGAAGTTCCCATGCTAGGGGTCAAACTGGAGCTGTAGCTGAGGCCTAGGCCACAGCCATCGCATTGCTAGATCCTTAACCCACTAAGCAAGGCCAGGGGATTGAACCTGCATCTTCACAGACACTATGCAGGGTTCTTAATCTGCTGAGTCACAATGGGAACTCCTCTCTTTATGCTTTAAATGTGCATTCCTTTGATTACTCATTCACCTGAATATCTTAACGATTTAGATATTTTCTTTTGTAATATGCCTTTAATTTCCATTTTTGTATCGTGCTGTTAGGTTAATTTCTACACCCCCCCCCCCACTGAATCATAGTTCTATAAATCTTTATCTGTTATGTGTATTTAAAATATCTTTTTGTACACTGTGGCTTGCCTTTTACTCTCTTAATGATGGCTTTTGATAAGCAGCATTTCTTTATGTTACTGCAGTCTGATCAGTTATCTTTTTTTTTTTTTCATGGCCAGTACTCTCTCACTCTAGTGTAAAGCTCTTTCACAGAATTCACGAAGAAAATCTTTCATGTTTCTATACAACTTTTAGAAACCAAGAAAATCAGCCAACGTAGATCTCAAGACCCTTTCCCCTGTGTACTCCTTGCTGAGAGTCCCTGGGACGTGATTTGGAAGAGGAAAGAGGCATAATTCACCAGAGGCTTTTGCAACTGAGATGCTCAGTGGCTTTCTGCTGAGCCCTTAAGATCCACCCATTTCACTCCTGCAGCCTGTGGTATTTGTGGGAGCGTCTGAGCACTTCCTGAGAATTGTAGCAGCTTTGGGGAAGCTTTGGAGAAGTCCTACTTTGGTGCTTCCAGTTGAGTGCCGTCATTTTCCCTGGTGGCTTTTCAGGTCTCTAGCCCTCTGGCTTCCCAGAGCTTCTAGCAGCCTCCAGTGGTTGTCTGAACCTGGAACACATGTTAGGGGCTGCTCTCTTTCCAAGTGACCTCCTACTTGGCTCTGCTTTGTTGACTCTTTATATGCCTGGTTATTTTGATTGTCAGACACTGTATTCCTAAGAGATGCTTCTCACTTAAAATTTTTTTTTTTTTTTTGCTTTGTAGGGCTGCACCTGTGGCATATGGAAGTTCCCAGGCTAGGGGTCGAATCAGAGCTACAGCTCCTGGCCTATACCACAGCCACAGCCAGCCAGATCCGAGCTGCATCCACGACCTACACCATAGCTCAAGGCAACGCCAGATCCTTAACCCACTGAGCAAGACCAGGGATCGAACCTTCATCTTCATGGATACTAACTAATTAGATTCTTTACCTCAGAGCCTCAATGGGAACTTCTATAGGCACTATCGATTATATCCCTGGTCATTGGTGATTGATTCAATGCAGATCCCTGACCCATTGAGTGAGGCCCGGGATGGAACCCACGTCCTCATGGATAGTAGTCAGATTTGTTTCCACTGTGCCATCATGGGAACCCCAAGATTGCTTTTTAGAAATAATTTGAGCCCAAGTAGGATTCAAGACAATCTGGATCTCATTCTCTTTGTTCAAGGCACTAAAATGGTTTCAAACAAGCTGCAGGTGCTATGAGGTGCTGTCCATGTCCTGCTCACACTTCATCCTTGAGTCTAAGCCTTGAAGGGCCACCAAACTGGGAACATTCAACAGGTCCCTGATCGGACAGGCCCTACATTGGCCTCTCAGGCTCCCAAGTGCTTGGCCTTTCCTGAAATACTTCCACAGGTATCTCCCTGTTGAGGGAAAAGTAGCCTCAAATGCCAAGCTTCCCTCTCTAGACTCTTACCCTCTCAGGATCTTTGTTGGCCATCTTAACTCTTTCACGTTAATCTTCCAAATTTTCTCATCATGTGTGATAATGAACTATAGTTGAGTTACAAATATTTGTAGTTCCTGTCATGGCTCAGTGGTATCCTAGTATCCTTGAGGATGTTGGTTCAATCCCTGGCCTTGCTCAGTGGGTTAAGGATCTGGTGTTGCTGTGATTGTAGTGTAGGTCACAGACGAGGTTCAGATCCTATTGCTGTGGCTGTGGCATAAGCTGGCAGCTGTAGATCTGATTCAACCCCTAGCCTGGGAACTTCCATATGCCTCAGGTTTGGTCCTACAAAGCAAACAAACAAAAAACTACAAGAGAAATGGAAAAAAAAAATTAAAATTACAGTCTTAATAATAGGGCCTTTCTAAGTCAGACATAAAATCTAGAAACCAGAAAGAACAAAATGAGAGAGAGATTATACTATATGAAATTCAAGTATTTCTGTACATTAAATACAGCAAAGTTATTTTGGGGGAGCATGAGTATGTGGGAAATCTCTGTATTTTACTTTCAGTTGTGTTGCGAACCTAAAACTCCTCTAAAAAATAATCTTTAAAAAAGTGAAAAAAATACCAAAGTTAAAGGACAAGTTACTGGCTGAGAATAACTGTCTGATTCACATATAGTGGAGCCATTTTACATCCATCTTCTACTACTCTCTCAATTGTACTTTTATTTTCTTTAAATTTTCTTACTTGGTATGTTTTCCCTTTCTTTCTTTTTTCTTCTCTTTCAGCATATTCTCTCTATACTTTTACATTCAAGCTTTGCTATTACAATTTTTTTTTTTCTTTTCTTGGCCGTGCCTGCGGCACATAGAAGTTCCCAGGATAGGGGTTAAATCAGCCACAGCCATGCTGGATCTGAGTCACATCCTTAACTCACTGAGCAAGGCCAGGGATCAAATCTGCATCCTCACAGAGACTATGTCAGGTTCTTGACCTCACTGATTTGAAGTCTTCTTGTTACCCACTGGGAATGTGGAATCCTTTTTGAAAGGCCTTAGTCATTGATTCAGTTAATATTTACTGAATGCTCGCCGTCACTCACACAAATGTTTTAGGAGGTGGGATTTATAAGACAAATGTTCTTCTTCTGGTTGTCAATCACTTTAAGGGTTCTATTTTTCTTATGAGTCTTCAGGTACTTCCTTTCTCTTGTCTTATCGCACCTGGCAGTTAAAAGTGTGTTTTTATTTCTGTTTATTTGTCTTTGAAGAAGAGGAGAGCCCTGCAGAGCCAGCGTGCCAGCAGGAAGACCACGGGGGGATCTTGACCTCATCCCTGACTGGGTTCACTTTTTGCTCCTTAAACACTTCTCCCCTTGCATTTCATTGGACATTTTTTTTGGGGGGGGGTCTTTTTAGGGCCACACCCGCGGCACATGGAGGTTCCCAGGCTAGGGGGCTAATCGGAGCTGTTGCTGCCGGCCTACACCACAGCCACAGCAACGCCAGATCTGAGCCACATCTGCGACCTACACCACAGCTCACAGCAACACCGGATCGTTAACCCACTGGGCGATGCCAGGGATCGAACCCATAACCTCATGGTTCCTGGTCGGATTTGTTTCTGCTGTGCCACGATGGGAACTCCTCATTGGACATTTTATGGAGGATTTAGCCCATGGCTGTTTCACTCTGTAGTCCCCGTTTTAGCTGCTGGATACACAAGAGACCTTCTCCTAGACCTACTCCCTAGTCTTATCGATGGCTGACAACAGCGGAAAAGCAAAAATTGTCACTATTTAGTGTATGATGGCTCTTGTACCTTATTCCTTCCATGGTTAAAGCATGCATTTCTCTATGACTCTGCCTGTTTTCTGGGAAATGGTATCAACAAGATGTACTAAAGCTGAGAACAGCTAAAGGTGTTTGAATCAGCACTGGCTCCTTCAGAAAGCAGAGCACTCAACAGAGGGAGAGCTGCCAAGATTTGCGCTGGTAGCGACTTTGACTTTCTGTGCTGCATAAGGGGTCTGGTGGGGGCAGGGTCTGACAGTCATTTTAGCAAGAAGTAAACATAGCCATTATCCTACTAAGTGAAGTAAGCTAGACAGAGAAAGACGGATGTCTTACGGTACCCCTTATACAGAATCTAAAATATAACACACACGGACTTATTTACAAAACAGAAACAGATTCACAGAAAACAAACCGATGGTTACCGAAGGGGAAGGGGGGAGAGGGGGATAGATTAGGAGTTTGGGATTAACAGATACACAGTACTGTATATAAAAGAGGCAGACAACAAGGCCCTACTGTATAGCACAGGGAACTCTACTCAATATCTTGTCATAACCTATAATGGAAAAGAGTCTAAAAAGAATACACATATATGTACATACATATAACTGAATCGCTGTGCTGTACACCCGAAACTAGCACACTGTTGTTAGCCAACCACACTTTTATAAATTTTTTTTTTTGAAGAACACAGTGTAAACCTTTTCCTAATCACAATTTTTAGCATGATTCTAGTCTGGCAGCTTTTTTATGTCTTTGTAGGTACTTTCCTTGTAGGTGTCATTGGGTGGTTCCTATTAGAGGCTAATCAGGTCCCATTCCCCCCGCCCCCCCGCCCCTCCCAGGGTTAATCGTTTAGTTCAGTTCCTAATGCCCCATTTTCTCATATGTATCTTTATCGGTATTTATAAGTAAATGCGCTGGTATTTGGATATGCATAGATTAGATTCACAAAACTCTGAATGGTATGTAATCAAGTAGGTCATGACACAGTTTCATTCTCTAAGACAATTACATACTTATATAAAATCCTTACAGCAATTTATTTTGAAATGAGACGTTAATGTTTTTAAAAATCAAAATGAGAATAGACACATAATTTTTTCAGAGACCATTTCAACTATTTTTAAAACTTTCATTTTCCATCCTTTTTCAAAATTATTTTTTCTGCATTTCAAAAGTAATTAAAGTGTACTGTTTATATAAAGAAAAGAAGAACATAAAATGAGCCTGTCTCCCACCACACGGTGTTACCATGTTGTATGAGTTTGTTTTATTTACTGTCCGGGGTTATTTAGGCAAACAAGACTAAGAATGCAGGCTCTGATGTCACGTCCTAGTCTTAAATCTGTCACCTACTAACTGTGAGCTCCTACGAACTCAGAGCCTTAATTACCTCATCTGTGAAATGGGCTCAGTACATGCCCTCACAGGAGCAATAATTGCAATTCTACATGTGGAACTCTTTAAAATTTCCTGGTGCAGATAAAAGCACTTAAGCTTTAACTCTTTTTCTTTGTAATTTCCTTGTTAAAAACGAATCATTTAACAGTTATAAGACTTTTTAAAACTTAATAACATAATGGCAGCACATAATAAAATATTGTCCTACCAATATAATTTCAATGACTGCATAATGTATATTTTGGGGATGTGTTATTAATTAATGCTTTGTACTTGATTTGTTTTTAACTTTTGCCTATTATGTACTTCATTCGTTTCCTATCATTGCTTTAACAAATTACCACAAATTCAGCGGCTTAAATTAACCACATGTATTGTCATACGGTGCTACACGTCAGAGCCTAAGTCAAGACATTGGCAAGGCTGCCTTCTGTCCCGGGCTCAGTGAAGAGTCTGTTTCCCTGCCTTTTCCAGCTTCTGGAAACACCTGCCCTGCTGGGCTCACAACTCCTTCCTTCTTCAAAGGATATCATTTCTATCTCTGGTTCTGCTGTCCGTGTCCTATCCCTGACTTCACCTTCCTGCCTCCATGATGACACCAGGTCCACTCAGATAGCCCAGGGTCATCTTCCCATGGCAAGATCCTTAAACAAATCACATCTACAAAATCCCTGTTGCAGTGGAAGCCAGCATATTCACAGGTCCCAGGGCTTAGGGCATGCCCGTCTTTGGAGAAATTAATCTGTGTGTACTTCCTCATCATTTCTTAGAATACATACCTAGACACAAGCTGCTGGGCAAACTACATGTCCATTTAAAACTTCTGCTCAGTATTTCCCTCTTTAATATTTAGCAAAAGCCTAATTTTTAGATCCAAGAATGTTAATCTACACTCTGGCCAGGATTTCATGACGGTTACATTTGATCTTAATGCTCGACATTCTGAAATTTCCAAACTTTCTAATCATCTTAACACTATGCATTTAGTTGTTCTTTTTCTCACTTGTTTACTCAGTTTCCAATAACAAAAACAGAGGCATTTTCTTAGTTTTAGGTGTTGAGAAAAAGACATCCTATTAAATAAGATTTGCTGTCCTATCAATCGTAAAGAGCTATTCCATGAAATGCAGGTGACAAAAATCTGTGAGATATTGCAACATCTGAAAAAAGGAAGAGATAAAGTTGGGATTTCCTAGAGAAATCCATAAACATAATATCATAAAAGGCAAAAGCTGTTTTTTTTTTTTTTTCAAAGTGCCTGCCATATGCCTCAGACTTTGATATATTATATATTACCTTTGGAATCTGTCATGAATATAACTCATCAATTGCAGTTGGAGAATAAAGATAGTATGGATTCACATCAAAGAAATGAGAGAGAAAAACCAAATAAATGTTCTACTCTGTTACGATGGTACCCTAGTCTGGGTCCTACCCACTCCTCCAAAATCAAACTCGGAAAAACTAAAGATGAGGGGTGAAACATGAAGCACAGGAATGACCCACATAACAAACAGTCCTGACCTGACCCACTCCCAGGAGACCCCTGCGGCCTGGGGCTGGGTCGTGTGTGGGCAGGAGTGACAGTGTCTCTGGGGAGCTTGCAGGCTCCTCTTTCGCTTCTCCCCTTGTGGCCTTCAGACAATCATTTCTTTCCCTCTTATCATCAAACTCATCACAGCATCTGGAGGACAGTGATTCAGGGTATAATCAGGGCTGAAAACATAACAGAGCTGAACACAAGCAACAAGGAGACAAAAGTGCTAGGATGCAGGGGGCTGAGCAAGGGCTGGAGGCCCTCCGGCCACCCCTGGTTCACCGCTGCCTCTCCCCGAGGGCAGCAGTTTGCTGCAAGGAAGACTCCTCTCTGTGCTCCTCAGGTCAGATCAGAGGAGTTTACAAAAGAGTAACAGCAGGTGGGGGCAGTCTGTAGAGGTCTGCTGTTGGCGCCCTGCTGTCCCTCATCTATCATCCTGGCCATCAGCCCTCCCCAGGACCCCTACCGGAGTCATGGACCTTTCCAGGGCAGCAGGAGCTCACACATCAAACATGGGCACCTGACAATACCACCTCTATAAAGGAAGGCTGAAATGGAACAACAGACACCCTCTGAAGCATCATCACTGGAGTCCTAGTTTAACATAAGTATGAGAAGAAAAGATAAGACACTGGCAAGAAGAAACAAACAAACCAACAAACAGAAGAGCCATAAAATTGGAAACCTTATACATTAAAATAGAATGGTTTAAATAAAGAACATTAAGGGAAGGGATAAATACCAGGCTGGATATAGCTGAAGAATAAATTAGTGATTTGGAAGATAATACACAGGAATTCTTCCAGAAGACAGAACTAAAGAACAAAGTTATAGAAAAATACATGGAAAGTATAATAATACAAATTTCACAAATTACAGAAAGAAGACTTCAGGGTGAAAGACTTTAGAGCTTAATAAGCAGAGGAGGCAAGACCATTACTTGACAAATTCAGTGAAATTTAAGAATATCAAAGGCAATGAGAGAGTGTTCCAGAAACATTCAGAGAGAAAAACACATCTCCCACATGGGACAAGAATCAGGTTGCCAAATATTTTGACTGTAACACTTGATACAAGAAAAATGGAGGAATAACAAGAAAAATGGAGGAATATTTAATGGAAGTATACTTGATTTTAATGGAAGTATAGTTGATTTACAATGTTGTGTTAGTTTCAGGTTACAGCAAATATGATTCAGTTATACATATACATCTGTATCTATTCTTTTTCAGGTTCTTTCCCCATGTAAGTTACTACAAAATGTTGGTAGATTTTCCTGTGCTATAGAGTGGGTCCTTGTTGGTTATCTATTTTATACATATACTAGTGTGTATATGTTAGGTCCAAATTCCTAATTTATCCCTCCTTGCTTTTCCCTTTTGGTGAACACAAGTTTGTTCTTTACGTGTGAGTCTGTCTTTATTTTGTAAATAAGTCCATGTGTATCATTTTTAAGATTCGACATATACATGATATCATATGATATTAGTCTTTCTCTGTCTGCTTACTTCACTTAGTATAATTATCTCTAGTTGTATACTCATTGCTGCAAATAGCAGAATAGCCATAATCAAAAAGTCTACAGATAACAAATGCTGGAGAGGGTGTGGAGAAAAGGGAACCCTCCAACACTGGGAGGGAACCTTCCTCCATCAGAATGTAAACTGGTCAACCACTATGGAGAACAGTATGGTAGTTCCTTAAAAAACTAAAAATAGAAATACTATATGATCCAGAAATTCCACTCTTGGGCATACATCTGGATAAAATTATAATTCAAAAAGATACATGCGGAGTTCCCGTCGTGGCGCAGTGGTTAACGAATCCGACTAGGAACCATGAGGTTGCGGGTTCGATCCCTGCCCTTGCTCAGTGGGTTAACGATCCGGCGTTGCCGTGAGCTGTGGTGTAGGTTGCAGACGCGGCTCGGATCCTGCGTTGCTGTGGCTGCGGCGCAGGCCAGTGGCCACAACTCCGATTAGACCCCTAGC
>PVHT021183709.1:1076769-1092762 GCA_004024745.2 Catagonus wagneri | reverse complement strand
TGGTTAACGAATCCGACTAGGAACCATGAGGTTGCGGGTTCGATCCCTGCCCTTGCTCAGTGGGTTAACGATCCGGCGTTGCCGTGAGCTGTGGTGTAGGTTGCAGACGCGGCTCGGATCCTGCGTTGCTGTGGCTGCGGCGCAGGCCAGTGGCCACAACTCCGATTAGACCCCTAGCCTGGGAACCTCCACATGCCGCAGGTGCGGCCATAAAATGACAAAAGGCAAAAAAAAAAAAAAAAAAAAGATACATGCACTCCAACTTCACTGCAGCACTATTCACAATAGCCAAGACGTGGAAACAGCCTAAATGTTCATCAACACAGGAATGGATAAAGACGACGTGGTACATATACACAATGCAATATTACTCAGCCATCAAAGATAATGAAATAATGGAGTGATATTTCTAAAATATTAAAGAATATCCAGTTGACTAATTCTTCAAATATGAGGACATATGCATATTCTTAGGATTTCAGAACTTTTGATAACGACATACGATGAAATCACACTTGAAGTAGGTACTCAAATAAGTAAAGAAAAACCAAAAAGAATGCCAGAGGTGTTCTAAGTATCAGGGGAAGAAGTGTGGTCGAGTTATTCAGTAACATTTAGTGTGTGTGTATGTGTGAGAAAGAGAGAAGGAAGGGTGGTGGGGGGGGAGGGAGAGAGAGAAACTAGTTAAACTAGAAAGTTTATCCATAGCAACCGAAAATTTAGTTCTAGACTATATTAATAAAATGAGGCCTGGGGATAACTAGAATTAATACCATTTTCTGAAGTTGACACTCTTAAAATAAAAAGGCACAATATTTTAAAAGAGAAAGTATAAACAATTACGTAAAAGATGGTGTAGCAATTTTAAAACTTAACAAAAAATATTCCAGACAAAAAAAATCACATGAATAGACAGGCCATTGCATACTGGAGAAGAAAAGAAAACAGGAAAAGAAGGCATGACCTGATAAACACATGTGCACCTATAAAACACATGCAAAACATCTAAACCTAAATTTTTCAGGGAGAAACAGATACACTAATAGCTGTCATTTGAGAGTTTACACATCCCTCTCAAAAACTGCAATCAGGTAGACAAAAAAAAGCAATCTATTCTCCACACAGAAATGGGAATAATTTTTTAAAGATGTAAATTAGATTGTCATTTTCTTGCCATAATTCTTCTGCAACTTCCTGTTATTCTTAGAATAAAATCCAGAAGACGCTACATGCCTCTCATGGCTTATGATTTGTTCCCTCTCATTTCACTCTTTTCTCTCCCTTGTTTATTACATTTGTACTAGACTAGTTTCTGGATCATTCTTACTCAGGGGATGCCAGCCTCCCTGTTTGGGATTTGCACTACTATTGTGCTAAAATTGTCTTTCAAACACCTCTCCATCCTCAAGGGCTTGTCTGCGCACACCTAATAAAATAATGCCACTTGCAGCAACATGGATGGATCTAGAGATTCTCATACTAAGTGAAGTAAGTCAGAAAGAGAAAGGCAAATACCGTATGATATCACTTCTATGTGGAATCTAAACGATGGCACAAATGAACCTATCTACAAAACAGAAAGAGGCTCACAGCCATGGAGAACAGACCTGTGGTTGCCAAGAGGGAGAGGAGTGGGAGTGGGATGGACTGGGAATTTGGTGTTAGTAGATGCAAACTATTCCATTTAGAATGGATAAGCAATGAGGTCCTACTGTACAGCACAGGGAACTATATCCAATCTCTTGGGATGGAACACAATGGAAGATAATATAAGAAAGGGAATGTACATATATACATATGACTGGTCACTTTGCTGTGTAGCAGAGATTGACACAACCCAATCTCTTGGGATAGACCAGGACGGAAGATAGTATGAGAAAAAGAATGTGTATATATATACATATACATACATATATATGCCCCAGTCATATATATGACTGGTGCACTTTGCTGTACAGCAGAAATTGACACAACACTGTAAATCAATTATACTTCAATAAAAAATAAATCGAAAAAAATAAAAATGTTTTTTTTTGTGTGTGTATATGTCACGTATGAGTGTGTGTCTAAGTATGAATCTAGATTATTAGGATGAACTCACTTATGGGTTAGTTCATGTAATATATGCCTAGGACGGTGTCCAGCTTTTTTTTTTTTTTTTACGTTTTATTGAAGTATAGTTAATTTACAAGGCTGTGGTCATTTCTGCTGTACAATAAAGCGACCCAGTCATACATACACACATATCCATTCTCTCTCAGATTCTTTTCCCGCATAGATTACCACAGAACACTGGGTAGAGTTCTCTGTGCTGTGCTTCAGGTCCCCAGTGGCCAATTGTTCCATGAAGCGCAGTGTGGTGTCCAGCTTTTAACAGATGAATTGGTGACCGGGTTTTCGACCCTCCTTCCTTGGCTCAGTTGCCCTGGATACAGAAACACTAGCACGAGGACAAGCGAAAACTGCCCCTTGGAAAGTTCTGGGGTTCTCTGCCCTCCCTTATTTCTCAAAGGAAAACACGAGTGTTACAGCCAGGTCAGAAAATCCCTAGAACTTCATTTTGACCATTATGTCCATGTTATCAGGCCCGCCCAATTACAGGCACAGCCATCTCTGTCTTGTTTCCACACTCAAGCAAAGTGGATGGTGAGCCTCATGATTAAGTAGCACAGAGTCCGCTCGGCCTCTCACGTAGAATTAATTTCGGTGTAGCTTCCATTTCATTAGAGAAACACTTTAAAACAGGTCAAGTGTAACCAAGACTAAATCGAAAATGCATTACTCTCTTTTGGTAAGCCCTCCAAACTGATACATATTTAATGCAATTTTATAAGAAAGTTCAAATGTCAGGCAGCCTCCTTTAAGGAAACAAATGTCTGAAGCTTCACACTAGGTAATTTCAGAATAAACACTCAGTACATCTCTACTACTCTCCCAGAACATTTCCTGGACAGAAAATAAGCAATTCCTGTGAGTTACGCGGCATGTCGCTGACAGCTCTGCGGTGAATGTTGTTCTCTTTATTGTCTCTGTCTCTTTGGGACTCACTTTAGGTGCTCAGCAATACCTGGGCTTTTTCTGTTTTCTTTCTTGGTATTGGATTTGGGGGATGACAGCAGTTTAATAAAATTCAGGTCTATGCCTTGCTGTTCATCCACGTGGTAACATAATATAATGAGGTCTTACCATGTCGTTCAGTCAGCTGAACAACCAGAGTCACTTTGAACTTTGCACTCAGTGTACAAGCAGCTCCCTGGAGATGGAACCACTTTGTGCGGCTGTCAACACAAGGTAAAAAAATGGACGTTTTATTTCCAGGATTGTTCTGATTTTTCCAAAGGAGTCACTGGACTGATGAGTGGTGAGCACTGAGCAGCTACACTGGATATGTGGTGTGGGGTCCTAGGTAATGAAGTTGAAGCAGACTTGGGGGGTTATGGCCATAAGTCACTAAGCGTCACATTTGGCTCTCGGACACTCGAATTGAAAAAGGAGGGGATGGAATTCCGTCCCTTCCTGCTAGGGTGCTTTGGGAGAAGTCAAAATGAGAATGGCTGGGCTTATTAATGTCTCAACATGTGTCATGGGTTTCCTAAGTCACTGGATTTTCCAGGCATATTTTTTCCCCCAGATTTAAGGACACTGGAAATTGATCTGATCTGAACTGAAAATCTGAATGTAGATGCTGACATGCCTGTTTTCTTCCACAGCCCAGAGCCAGCTGCTGCCCTTTAGCAAAGCCCAGGCCCTCAACTTGGTCTCTTCCTCCTGCGTCCTGACAGCCATAACACAGTCCCTGGCCCCCAATTGATCCTGGGGTTACAGATGGAAGCTCTGCACAGTATCCTGGTCCTTCCCTCATCGAGCCCCAGATCCAGGGTCTTCATTCCTAACACTGGCCTTTGGAGGGTAGCCCTTGGAGTCCCACTTCTGACACCCACATTTCTCTGGGGGAAGCTGCCCTTGCCTTGAAATGGACACTTTGCTTTTTTTTTTTTTTAACTTGTTATCATTATTTTAATTTAAATAATTTTGGGTCAAAGCAAGAGTTATTTGAAGAGTGCTTTGAAGAAATCATTTTTTCCCTGTTGTTTTTGAATTTTTATTTACCTTCTTTAATTAAAGTATACTGATTTATAATGTTGTAACTTTTGACATTTAGAATGGATGAGCAGGGAAGGATCCCGATGGCAGAGGAGTAAGATGTTGTGTTCATCTTCTCCCATAAACACATTAAAAAAAAACCACATCTACATGTAAAACGATTTGCACAGAACATCTGTTGAACGCTGGCAGAACTTAAACCTCCAAAACGGGCAAGAAACTCTTGACATAACTGGGTAGAAAAATCGAAAAAAAGAGAGAGAGAGAAGGATTCAGGACAGGACTAGCATCCCCGAGAGGGAGCTGTGAAAGAGAAAAGGAACCCACGTCCTGGGAAGCCACCTAACTGACAGGGAGATCAGGAGACAGAGGGACCTCAAAGTCACTGAGAAAAGCGCAGCAGCTGGACTGAGGAGGGCAAAGTAGAATGAGAGCCGAATAGATCATCTGCACCACCACCCCAGACAGCACAGCCTGAGATGCTCGGGTGCTGAGACTCAGGCTCTGGAGGTCAGTCCCAGGCAGAGGACTGGGGTTGGCTGTGTGCGGACAGCCTGAGGGGCTAAGGAGCAGTGCGCCATTGGCGGGGGAGTGGTGTGCTATGGGCTGGGGAGTGGAACCCAGGAGGAGGTCTGGGCCGGCAAGAGAAATAAGGTGCCACTGCTGGGGAGGGTGAGAGGAGGAGGGCCAGACTGCCATAGGAATCTCCCTGTGCACACACAGGCTCTCGGAGGGCATGGTGCCTGTGGTGCGGGCTACAGGTGGAGAGAAGCCACTTGCTAGGGATATGGGAGACTAGGTGCTTCTTTGGTGGGCTAAGGGCAGCAGGGGCCTAAGTGTGACATGGTGCCTCTTGCATGATCTTTAGGCAGCAGGGATGGATAGGGATAGTTATCTCAGATGTCAGAGGGAGGTGTGGCCTGCCACCACTGGGGGCCTGTGAGTGAGTGGGCTCCACCTGTGGACCCCGTTACCTCAAGGGTCGGCCAAAAAAAAAAAAAGGAGGGCATTTCAACTGAGCATCACCCGCTGCTGCTCTCACTCCTCTGGGAACACACCCACCCTGCTGCTGCCACTGTAAAACACTCTGGGCAGCACTCAGGTGCTTGATCATTGTCCTTTCTCAAGACCCTGCAACTAGGAGCAGCTGGTACAGCACCTCCTGCATGGGCTAAGCAGGATGGGGTGCTTCTTGCATGGTCTACAGGTGGCAGGGGCAAACCACCAAAGTTATCTTTGACTCCAGAAGTGGGTGTGGCTCGCCACCACTAGGGCTCCCTGAACAGGCACCACTTGTGTCCCCAATCACCTCAGAGAAGAGCATTGCGATCGAACACTACCTGTTGTTGCTCTCACTCCCCTGGGAACTCACACACTCTGCTGCTGCCACTGCCAAATGCTCTGGGCACCTTATAAATCTTCCTAAGGCTCATTATCACTTCCCAGGGCCCTGCAACTAGGAGTAGCCTGCACAACCTTCCTGCAGGTCCTTGCTGCTGTTAAGAGCCCAGTAACCAGGCACTGACTACTAGCCCTACCCATTGCTTCCTTCTCCCTGGAAACATACTCCATACCCTGGGGATAACAGACTGCTCACACAGAAGAGACAGCAACTATTCAAACTCTTACACCAAAAGTAAATAGTAACCCCCCAGAAAATACAAAGGGGTGCTCTTGCATAGAAGTAGTCCTCCAAGACTACAGTTTGGCTTCCCTAAACTCACAGGAAAAGAAAAACATAAGCAAGATGAAGCAGCTCAGGAACCATTTGCAGCTAAAAGAACAGGAGAATTCACCTGTTCATTCATTGTTTCAAACAATGAAAAGGACCTCTGCAGTTTGATAGACATTGAGTTCAAAAGGGAGCTAGTGAAAATACTGAAGGAATTAAGGCTAAATATCAAGGAATTAAGAGCAGATATGAATAATAATGCAGATTATTTTAGAAAGGAATGAGTAAATATAAGGAGGAAAGTGGAAAAACTAGAAAATTCATTTGTAGAGATGGAAATTGAGCTAAAGGCACTATAAGAGCAGAATGAATAATGCAGAGGAACAGCTGTGACTTGGAAGATAGAATAATGGAAATCACCCAATCAGGATGACAGACAGAAAGCCAAACGAAAAAAACATGCAAACAATATGAGATCTATGGGATAATATAAAGCAGACCAATCTATGCATAATAGGATTCCAGAAGCAGAAGAAAAAGAAAAGGGGATTGAAAATATATTTGAAGTAATTATGGCTGAAAACTTTCCAAATCTAAAGGAAACAGATATCATGACACAGGAAGCACAGAGGACCCCAAACAAGTTGAACCCAAATAGGCCCACACCAAAACATAATATAATAAAAATGGCAAAACTTAAAGAGAGGATTCTAAAGGCAGCAAGAGAAAAACAAAGCGTTAATAATAAGGAAACCCCCATAAGGCTGTCAGCTGATTTCTCTACAGAAATACTATAGGCCAGAAGGGAGGGACAAGATATATTCAAAATTCTGAAAGGGAAAAATGTGAATACTCTATCCAGAAAGAATATCATTTAAAATAGAAGGAGAAATAAAGAATTTCTCCAACAAACAAAAGCTAAAAGAGTACAGCAATACTAAACCCATTCTAAACAAAATACTGAAAGGGCTTCTCTAAATAAAAAAATAAAAATAAAAAAAAAACAAATACAAAGAAATAGGATGGAGAATACCACAATTGGAAAGCAATCACTTGAATAAGCCAGCATACATATCTGAAAATAGAAGGAAAAACTACTGTAAAAGCGATAATAAACACAAGGAACAGCAAAAGGACAAACATGATATTAAAAAAGGACTTCAAAATCACAGAATGTGGGGAAGGAAAGTAAGAAAATCTAGACTCTTTAATTAATTTATTTTTTTAACAGTGTGCTTGAGCATATATGAGCATCAGGCTAAAGTAAGCAGATACAGGAAGGGGTTAACATACTTTAAAACAGGGAAACCACAAATCTAAACATTACATTCACAAAAACTAAAAGGTACACAAGTATAGAATAAGTGGAAATCATCCAACCAAAAAAAGAGGAAGAAAAAAGAAACATAGAATCCACTGGAAAACAAGGTTTAAAATGGCAATAAATACATATCTATCAAGGAGTTCCCTTCGTGGCTCAGTGGTTAACGAACCCAACTAAGAACCATGAGGTTGCAGGTTCGATCCCTAGCCTCGCTCAGTGGGTTAAGGATCCGGCGTTGCCATGAGCTGTGGTGTAGGTTGCAGACAGGGCTCAGATCCCGTGTTGCTGTGACTGTGGCGAAGGCCGGCAGCTACAGCTCCTGTTAGACCCCCTAGTCTGGGAACCTCCATATGCCGCGGGTGCGCCTCTAGATAAAAAAGGCAAAAAGACAAAAAAAAATACATATCTATCAATAATTACCTTAAATGTCAAAGGACTGAATACTCCAATCAAAAGACACAGAGTGGCACACTGGATAAAAAAGTAAAAATCTACAATCTGCTGTCTACAAGCGGCTCAGCTTAGGACAAAGGATACATATAGGTTGAAAGTGAGCGGATGGGTAAAGATATTTCATGTCAATTGACAAGACAGGAAAGCAGGAGTTGCAATACTCATACCAGACAAAATATACTTTAAAATGAAAGCCATAAAAAAAGACAAAGAAGGACACTATTTAATGGTAAAAGGATCCATTCAAGAAGAGGATAGTACAATCAACAACATATATGCCCCTAATTATAGGAGCATCCAGATACATACAACAAATACTAACAGACATAAAAGGAGAAATTGATGGGTATACAATAATAGCAGGAGACTTTAACACCCCACTCACATCAATGGACAGATCCTCTAGATAGAAAATCAATAAGGCAATAGAGATTCTAAATGACACAATAAAAAAAGTTAGACTTAATTGACATTTTCAGGACATTACATCCAAAAAAATCAGAATATACATTCTTCTCAAGTACACATGGAACATTCTCAAGGATTGATCACATACTGGGGCACAAAACTAACCTCAAATTTAAGAGTATAGAAATTATTTCAATTATCTTTTAGAATGGATGAGCAATCAGGTCCCACTGTACAGCACCGGGAACTATTTATTATTCTATTTTCTATTTATAGAGGTAAAAGTACTGAGTGACTGAGCTGGAGAAGGGCAGTGTGTCATCAGGGAAGTCTGTGCATGAGATGTGGGCTTAGCGAGCAAAGTCCTTCGTTCAGCAGGAAATATGTACCTTACGACTTTCCTTTCCTGACTTCAACAGGAAGATGAGACAGAAAACTGGCAAGGGGTTACTGAATTTCATCTTGAATTGGTGCTATTTACTTGCCACTATTCCTTCCTAGAGTTTACACTGTAAACCCCAATGAAAAGATAATCAATTGAGGGAACATGGGAGCAGGGGGTGGTGGTGGGGGGTGTGTCTCTGTAGTAATTAGTAAGACAGAGAGTCAGCAATTACCAAGTTAATCTGATCCACAAAGACAGCCAGACTGGGTAGTTTACACCTCAAAGTGGATGTATTTGTTCTGGTCAACCCAGAGTAATTACACGTTAATTAATTACATTAACCACACAGCGCCAACGTTCATTCTCCTCACTGGGGGCTGCCGGGCAAGAGCTCAGAGAAGAGGCGGATAAAGGACAGTGGAAGGAAAGAAATATTAGGTGATAGCAAGTGACCCCATCAATGATGCCGAAAGAAGCAAAAAGACAAGATTCATTTGTAACCTGCAACAAAGAAAAAAAAAGCCAAGGCCCCCCACGCCAAATTTAAAAAGACAATTATTATCTATAAAAATAATATTATTGCCTATGGAAATAACAGAAGAGGAGAGAAACAGGGAGAAGCTGTGGATGTAATCCTACAGAAAATGCGTCAATATTTCACCTTTTGTTTAAGTGGGTTAAAGATGATCACAAATTTACTTATTTGGCTTTTAATGACTTAATGCCTTCTTTACATATTTGTAGGATTTGAGCTAGAGTATGCCTAAGTCCTTAAGTGATCGGTCTTCACAGTTGCTGGATCTAAATGCAGCCAGTCTAAGGTCAGGAGTGGGGAAATCAGTAAAATTAAATTATTTCTTAAAATAAAATCATAATTGAAAAATTCAAGAGTTGCCGTGTTAGAAAATATGAGTTTAGATACACTGCATGGTTGATTAAACAATCCAAAGTTTAAACATACCCAAAGAAAAGAAACACTAACTGTGCCTCAGATCAATTTTTCTTTCATTGGACTTTTAGTGGCTGCTCAGAGTATAAGCAGACAGGCTTATCCATCGCCTACCCATACCCCCAGTATCCGTGAGAGTGATTAATTAATTCATAACCAGTTAGACTTGGAATGCATGATGCTGTTTCATCAGAGGTTCCATAACTGGAATATATGAGTATCTGCAAAAATTAAAAATGTATTGAATGCAATCAATCTCGTTTAAAATAAATCCCGTCCTTTGGAAAAGAAACTGCAACTGCAAGGTTGGTTTTCCTTTCTGCTCTGTAGAGTATAACAGATGATCGGTGACCAGCGATAATTTCCAGCCTGACACCACAAAGCCACACACTCTTCATTCCCTGTCAGGATCATTAAGAGAGCCGAACACAGGTCGTGCTTTATGACTCCGGCTGGAAAGACAACTCCCACCACGACCTTGAGACCACAGTCAGCACCGTCACAGCTGCATCATTAGTTCCTTGGAGCCCCTTCCGAATCAGTAGTTCCTGATCTTCAGTATTTCTTGTTATGAGAGTATTACCTTAGGTCAAGCAAGGCTGAATGGCAGGCATCAGGATTTAAGAAATTGCAAATAGCTGTTTCAAGTATTATCACCTACTGTCCAGATTGGGGTTATTTTTCTAGCTGTGATGAAACCGCCTAGGCAACAGTCACGTATTTCTTTCCACAGAGAAGTTTAACATATTTTCTAGAGCAGCAGGGTTTGTCTGATAGAACTTTCTGTGATGATGGAAATATCCTGTACCTATGTTGTCCTATCGGATAACCACTGGAGTGTGGGCAGTGCCACCGAAGAATTTATTTTTAAATTTTATGTAATTGCAAGTAATTTAACTTCGGATAGCTACCCACGGCTAATGGCTACCATGGTGCTCAAGAATCAATAACCAGCTATTCACTACTGTAAATTCGCCTGTATAGGATGTTTCTTCCACAGATGCCATAAAGCAAATCTTTTCATCTTACTCTGAAGGACCCAGACTCTTGGAAAAAGATTTCCCACATTAATGTATAGGATGGATGACAAAACTCTTCACATCATTAGACAGGCACGCAAGACACGAGATCCTAAATTCATCTCATTAATCTATTCATTTACATTTATTCAAAAGGGAAATTAACAAAAAATTCAAGGACATTATTGAAGAGAGGTCGAACTGGCCCATTCAGTACATGCTGAGTTAGCCACCGCCCGTGTGGCTTGATATCTTGGCACTCCACCCTCCTCTTCCTGTCCTCTCCCATAGGTGGCATGGCCCATTTTCTGAGTTTTTAGGAGCCTGTCTTTAGCTGGGTGTTGGGTCAAAAGAGCTGAGCTGTCTACACCTCTAGTGATGGCCGGAGTTCTTCACTAAGGAGTTGCAGGGCACAGAGACTAAACATCAACGGTGAACGCATAATCTGGTTCCCGGGCAAACATGCATGAAGCCTTTTTTCTGATTTTCACCTCCACAAACACCATCCTTATTAACACCTACTTCTGTTTTCAGTGAAAACTGCTCTGACTCTGGACTTTCCTGAAAGTGAGCGGCCCTCTTCCTAAGGGACGTTCAGAGAGGCAGCAGAACCAAACGGCTCAAACACTGGAAGAAGATGACATCCACCTACCAAGCCCCGGAGAAGATAAAATGTTACTGAATCTGACTTCTTAGCAGGTGTCCTGTGCAGGGATTTAATCACTGACAATGCTTAAAAGTGGACTTAAAAGTAGACCTTAGAAGCTGGGAACTCAACAAGTCTTATATTATTTATTCACTTATTTTTAAAAATTTAAGATTTTTATTTTTTCTATTATAGTTGATTTGCAATTCTGTCAATTTCTGCTATACAGCAAAGTGACCTGTCATACGTATATAGTTTTTCCTCACATTATCCTTCATCATGTTCCATCACAAGTTACTAGATGTGGTTCCCTGTGCTGTACAGCAGGATCTCACTGCTTATCCACTCAAAATGCACTTTGGAGTACTTTGCATCTACTAACCCCAAATTCCCAGTCCACCCCACTCCCTCCCCCTCCCTGCTGGCAACCACAAGTCTGTTTTCTAAGTCCATGAGTTGTTTCTTTTCTGTAGATAAGTTCATTTGTGCCATATATTAGATTCCAGACAGGAGTGATAACATATGATATCTGAACTACTGCACTTAGTATGAGAGTCTCTAGTTCCATCCACATTGCTGAAAATGGCATTATTTTGTTCTCTTTTATGGCTTTGTAGTATTCCATTGTGTATATGTACCACCTCTTCCTAATCCATTCATCTGTCAATGGACATTTGGGTTGTTTCCACGTCCTGGCTACTGTGAGTAGTGCTGCACATAGGGTGAACACAGGGGTGCAGGGGTGCATGAATCTTTTTGAATGAAAGTTTTGTCTGGATATGTGGAGTAGGAAAGTTGAAAGCCACATGTTCATCTCAATAGATGCAGAAAAAGCACTTGACAAAGTCCAACATCCATTCGTGATAAAAACTCTTATACCAAAGTGGGTACCTTAACATAATCAAAGCCATTTATGACAAACCCACAGCCGATATAATACTCAATGGAGAAAAGCTGAAAGCCTTTCCGCTAAAATCTGGAACAAGACAAAGATGCTCACTCACCACTTTTATTCAACATAGTGTCCTGGAAGTCCTAGCTAGAGCAATCAGTCCAACAAAAGAAATAAAAGGTATCCAAATTGGAAGATAAAAGGTAAAATTGTCACTTTATGCAGATGACATGATACTACATAGAGAAAACCCCAAGGACTCGACACAAAAACTACTCAAACTGATCAACGAATTCAGCAAAGCAGCAGGATACAAGATTAACATTCAGCAACTGACTGCGTTTCTGTGTACTAACAATGAAATATCAGAAAAGGAATATAAAAATACAACGAGTCTTGTTTTAGAAATGAATCCATTTCTCCACTGAGGTCAAATGTCAAATGTTGGTCATGTTCAGGTACAGTAAAAAAAGCATCTCCAAGGCTGGCCAACCCCACTCTACGGGCACAGTCAGCTCCCCGCAGCCAAGGAGCCAAGCTGGATGGAGAGATTGCGAGTTGGTGGTGGGGGTGGGGGTGTCAGTGCCGCGTTTCCCCCCTCAGATGCCAGCCAGCTCTGGCATCACTGAAAGCATGACTGGGACCCCCGATGTCACCAAAACGCAGAAACCAGGGCTTGGAAGGCCTGGAAGTACCCCCAGCCTGCCCCCGCGCGCCCAGGCTGCTCCTGGCACTAGTGAGCTGTCACTCACAGCCCAGAATCTCTGGGCTGAAATTTTCCTTCCAGCCTGGGAAGGTTCTCCAAGGGATGAAAATAATCAGAACTTTTTCTGTACAAAGATGGGGAAGCGCCTGGAACCACGGGCTGGTTTGCAGACAGAGAGGAGGCCCCAGGTAAAAATGCAGTCCACGCTTAGTCCAGCCGCCCAGTCACTCCTGTCACCCCCTCCCCACCCCCTGCCCGCTATCTGGCTTGGGGACTCGCAGCCTTGGGGGAGCCCCACTCCCTGTTGAGAACTTAGTAGGTCCACGCAAACCTGCCCTGAAATCTGGTCCAGAAGCCCAGGAGCTGGTCCAGATGGCACAGGCCACCGGTGGAACCCCTTTCTGAACTTTACTCTTGCTTTTGACATGTCTCCTGCCTGCTTATTAAATCGTGCCTCAGTGGACCATCGACCCTCACTCCTGGACAGGCAGGTTTGCGTGGACTTACTAAGTTCTCAAGAGCCTACATTCGGACTGGCTCCGCTCCAGCTGCTGCACTACTGCCATCAGGGAGGACGGCACTTTGCTTGGGGTAGAGGGGCTGGCTGTCCCCCGTACCCTAGGTGTCCAGCAGCATCCTTGCCTCTCCCACTGGACGTGGGGAGCAACCCCCTGCTCCTGCAGCTGTGACCACCCCAAATGTCTCAAGATGCTGCCGAATGTCAGAGAGGCTTTCCTCCAGGCTGCACAGTGAAATCACCTGGGAAGCTTTTGAAAAACACCAGCGCTGGGTCTCCACCCTATTGAATGGCCTCTTAAGTAAATCGGAAACTAAAGGAACCAAGAACTACCTCGAACTCTTCCTGTTATCACAAGGCTGGACAAACTGAACCTGGTATGGGATGTTGAGATTATCCGCTATTAAACGAAGATTACACAGTTTAAGGATGATATTACTGGAGCGAAAAAGACCAAATGTATTTCAAGCCCCCTGGTCCCTATCTTTTGCCAGGATACACAGGAAGCCAAAGACATAGTCAATTGGATAACAAAACCCAGCAAATATTACAGTATCCAAATTATGACCCTTTGTCACCTGGGACAGAGGTCATGAGGTCATCTCAAACAATGGCCAGGTCAACAGCTTTTCCCAGGCTGGCCCTCCACACTATACCCCAAATCTTCAAAATGCTCTAGCTGAAGGCAGGGTTGATCTGTTACTATGACCCAAATCCTCCCCAATTATACCGCTTGTCCTAGCTCTTGAGATCCAGTGGAGCTACTGAGGTCTGTCCTAGAGGGAATTCTGAAAAAAAACAAAAAAATCAACCAACAAGTAAAAGCAAAATGAACCCTTTGGCTGAAGACAACAAACCAGAGACAATGTCCATTATCCCAGAATATATGTTTCATAATGGCAGCAATTCCAGTAGCTCTGGCAGCTTCTTATGTGTGGCATCAGCAGCAGTTTGTTGTATAAAATGAATGGGCCTTCTATAGCCATTCAACATCCGCGTGGAGTGAGAAATCATAGATGCTGTCCTATTCTGTTTCACAAAAACATGGCAGATCAAGCCCCTTTTAGCACACACACAGACGAAGTTCATGGTTATCCGAAAGACTGGTCTTTTATGGGTACTTCCCCAAAGATCCGTGGAGACATAAATTCTCACCTTTGCCAATTTTTCAGCAAATTCATGCTAATTTGGCATGAAGATATACACAAATTAATTTAAAGGCATGAATATACACACAATTTAAAATAATTTCATGGTTTTTTTTTCATGGACTTTCTAAAGTGTTCCAGACACTTCAGAAATAAGGATCTTCTAAAAACTTATGGGATGCCCAGGGCAGATTCTCCGTGGTGAAGGACCGCTTCCCCCCACCTCCCTCTATCTCTCTCTCGTCCCCTCTTCCTTCTCCTTGTCTTTTTCTCTCTGTCCAATCCTTTATAGACTAATACTCTTGAAAAGACAGTTAAACACTGCCATGTGATTTCATGCTGGAAGAATATAAAATTGCTTTAAGTTTCTGAGCTTCCTGGGTCAGTTTCCCTAGAAGCAGAGCCTGAGATGAAAATTCTTGTCCAAGTGACTTACTGGAGTGGCCTCTTTGGAAGAGGACAGAGGGGAGAAGTTACAGAAGATTCTGGAGGCACAGAGCTGGGCAGAACCCTGTCGGACTTCAATGCCAGCTCCAGCTGACCCCATAGGCCCACTGTGCATACAAACTGTATCATGTACCAGTCCCACCCTGAGGCCAGAGGTCAGGGCCCCCGTCCTTCAAGCAGCCCTTGACCTGCTGGGTGGGGAGCATACAGCCCTGGGGACAAGCAGGTTCCTGTGTGGCCAGCAGCAGGTCTGGCGAGGGAGCGCCAGTGGTCACGGTTGTGAGACACAAGGGGCTGGGGGGTGAGGATGGACAGCACCTGCTCTAGAGGAATCCTTGGACCACTGCGATCTACTTGCGAACCCCATCACATTCACCCCACCTTGACACAGCCTGCCCCGGGTTCCCACTGGTCCCCGTTCAGGAAAATCTCATAAGAGGAGGGAGGTTAAGAACAAGGCCGTGCGGCTTTCTGGCTGCACTGGGTCCAGAGATCGATGGTAACTGACATGTCCTCTTGCTGAACACACACCTCTTCTGGGTTCCTCTCACCTTTGTCACCCTCCCGCTGGTCCTGGCCCACCTGAGGGACTGAGCCCCTGGTGACAACACCCTTATCAGGCTGGGGTTGCCCATTTACAGCCGCAGTGCAGGGCAAAGAGATGCTGTTGGCTATCACCTGAGCGGCAGACAAGTTCCTCCCTGTCCCCCTCACGTGTAGAGATCAGGGGCGAGGGTTAACTGCTCCTGCTGGAACGGAAACCGATTTCTTTCCTTGCTGGGACCCAGCCGGAGGAGCTCCAGGTGATCAGACGGCAGTCACGGCTCCAAGTGCAGTGGGACACTTCCTGCAGCCTCCGGTGAGGGCATCCTCTCTGCGAACCAGGGCTTGGAAACCCACAGAGCCTGAAGTGAGGGCGCGGGAGGCACAGGCTCCCCGGTGGATCTCTGTGAGTGGGGGACCCGGCCGACTCCTACTTTTCCCCTTGTTCCTGGGCCCGCAAGGAGCTAAGTACCAACCATGAGGGTAGGTTTAAAAGACCTGCTGTATCCTAGGGGGTGGGACCCTATCCTCCCAGCAAGTCTGTGTTCCCCAGCCAGGGAGCACTTCTGCAATTAAGGAGAATCTATTCTACCCGTGAGCAAAGTTTCATCTCCCTGTGGTCCCTGTTTTCTAGCCCCCACGCCTTGCCCTTGATGCCTTTAATCGTGCTATCCTGGCATCCGATCAAGTCGCACCTGTGCTTACAGCCAGGTCTTCTCAGTGCCAGCCTGTCACCAGGTGGAAGCGGTCACTCTCTGACCCTCCCCACGGCACCCCCCC
>PVHT021183709.1:1023750-1075769 GCA_004024745.2 Catagonus wagneri | reverse complement strand
CTCCCGGCTGGTGCCCCAGGGTCCCCCCCATCTGTGCCCTCCCGGCTGGTGCCCCAGGGTCTCGTGACCTCGCTCCGGGTCGGCGATGCTCCAGAGCCGCTCACAGGACAGACGTCACAGTCACAGTTACGCCAACGGTGTGTGAGAGTGAAAAGATGCACCGCGAGATCGGCAAAGGAAAAAGGTGCGTGGACCAAGTCCAGAGTAAGTGGGGGGTCGAGTTCCAAGCAGCCACAAGTTCACACCACCCCCTCCCCTGGGGGCTAAGAAACAGACTCACAGATACAGAGAACAGACTTGTGGTTGCCAAGGGGGAGGGGGGAGAGGGGAAGGGGTGGGATAGACGGGGAGTTTGGGGTAAGCAGACGCAAGCCATTACATTTAGAAAGGATAGAAAATGAGGTCCTACTCTACAGCGTTAGGAACTGTGTCCAGCCTCTCGATATAGAACATGATGGAAGAGATGGAAGACAGTATGAGAAAAAAAATAGATATACATATAGATATCTATCTATATCTATCTATCTATCTATCTATCTATCTATCTATCCATCTATCTATGTGAATGACTGCGCCACTTTGTTTTACAGCAGAAATTGGCACAAAACTGTAAATCAACTTTACTTTAGTTAAAAAACCAGTATTAAACATAAATAAAATCCTGAAGGTCAAAAAATATGCCTACACTTTTTAATGAAGCAAGAATGTGGAGTACATTTTTTCAATAAAATTAGGTTGGATCCCATTTTACTTAGTCCTAATTTTAACATAACCCTACCCAATCTGTTATTTTTCTTATTCTGTCCAGAAAACAATGCATATACTATAACCCAAGTGCAAATTCACTGGCTCACAGAAAGATTACTGAACACTGCACTGCCAACTGAGATATCAGCATAAAGAGCCCATAACAAGAGTAGCTAATCTCCTATGGTGTTGGGTACTGCGCTAAGTACCCCTCCCAGAGATCTGCTAGGTGAGATGTTTGCCAACAAAGTCACCAGGGAAGGCAAATAACACCCCCAAGCAGTTACTCTGAATCCAGGCTCTTCATTATTCTGCTCTGCTGTCTGTCACACCTGTGAGAAGCTCACGGTCTTAACACAAAAATTGTTTTGATGGAATTAGAGAAAAAAATATCCTTGTTCCACTTTCACATCATCGTCTCACCACTTTAAAAGCCAAAGGACCCCAATATTGCAAGAATCTGCCATTTCATTCTCAGTAAGTTATGACGTCCTGATGAAGAGCTTATCACTTAATAATTCATTAAAAAGTAGTGACAACTCAACAATGGACTTTTGCGGTTTTGGCTGTCATTCTGAACACAAATAAAAGTAGTGTTATTTTTTATTTTTTTTTTTTGCATTTTTAGGGCCACACTGTGGCATATGGAAGTTCCCAGGCTAGGGGTCGAATCTGAGCTACAGCCGCCGGCCTAAGCGACAGCCACAGCAACGCCAGATCCGAGCCACATCTGCGACCTACACCACAGCTCATGGCAACGCCGGATCATTAACCCACTGAGCAAGGCCCGGGATCGAATCCACAACCTCATGGTTCCTATTCGGATTCATTAACCGCTGTGCCATGACAGGAACTCCAAATAAAAGTAGTATTATGTTGGCCAAAGTAAAATGAACTTCAGCACACTGAAATCTTCACATCCCCATGGGCATGTGATGGTTTCAGTTTTTGAACAATTAGAGTGACTGCGTAAGAAGAGAGCTCTTCTTTTCTCTCTGAATATAACGCCATTTATCATGAATTGTCTCCCATGCAAGGCTGCAATTAATACCTATCAGAGCCTAGAGGAACTCATCGAAGAGAAACTACACTTCCCACTTTTTCATTTCTTAAAGAATCAATCCGAAGGTAAAAGCTATGTAAAAACTGTATCTCGTCGAAGTCAAATAGCAATTTGGAAATGCGATACAGTTTCACCCCTGGATGGTGAAGTAGTTGGCCTGACAAAATTCAGCCAGTACTGTTTACAGGTTTCTAGGTCAACCCTTCCATTCACACGCAGGAAGGAGACAGAGTCCTCTCGTGGCAGGCAAGCTCTCTCCATGATGTGATAGAGATGATGGACTTTGAAAAGTATGGCTTTGATTTCGAGCCCCTAAGAAAACTGTGTGATGGACATCACTGCCTTGTGTCCAGTGGAGGCAAATGTGTCCCCATGGGGGCCGAGCGTCTCATGTTACAGAAGCAGAAAGTGGCAGCGCTGAGCCACACTCAGGCCATCTCTCCCCAGGCTAGTGCTCTAATCCCTGGACCACACGGGCTTGCAAAGGTCAGCAAGGCCCCCAGCTGGGGATGTCCCTAGAAATGTGCAGGTCCAACCACTGAGATGCAGTTCAGGACAGGTGAAAGCAAAATCCTGGGAAAATTCCATTCTTGGGAATTGTACCACAAGGTTGATACGACAGAGTTCCAGGCTGGGTGTGTTGCAGCTCTCTGGGGCCTGACACAAGGGAAGAAACCTACTTTGAGTGACACCTTGAAAGCAGCAAGCTCTGTGTTTACAGCACTGAAAAGGCAAAAATCGCTTCATCTGTTTGGTTGTATGAAATCATGTCCTCTTACTGCCGTAAAATCTTAGAAGAGTTAAAACCATTCATAAGTCATACTTGGGCAGGGCTCACAGATGACAATTACAGGTTAAACACGAGAACATATTTACTTGAACTCATAAGATATGTAAACTGGTAAACAATTAAGAAAATGAATAGAGTTCACCTACTTTTGAAATATTACTCGATCGACTTGCAGATCGCCCTGGGGATTTGTCATTCTGAAAAATAAAATTAGAGAACTTGATTACAAATACAGCAATGATCTTTACTTCCGAGAAAAGAAAACACAACACGGACCAACATGTTCTGATGGACATAGAAATGGCTTACACAGGAAGGAATTTCTTTCACCAACTTTCATTTCACTAATACTTATCAGTGACCTTTTGAAAATGTTTCAATTAATATAAGGGTATATATCAGTCTAGGAGTATTTATTTCCAGGAAATACTTCTTTAGAAAAAAAAAATGTATGCAATTACTTTGAAAAAAAAATTAGAAGTGAAAATGCAGTCCATCATTTCCTCTTTTGCTTTTTTTACCAGGAAATTCTGAGTAAATTCTGTTGTCAGTGTCAGTAAAGACTGCAAATCAGGTGCATGATGTATAACATCTAACTCATGTTCTTCTATAATACTTTTTATTGCCCTTTTCTGTTATTTTATTTTCAAAAATAAAAAAATTAAAGACAAAAGTTTAAAGCATGTAACTGTTTAAATTTAGAAAATATTTTAAAATTATTTTAATATTTAAAACCTTAAAGTTTAAAATAATTACATCTCAGTTCTTGCCTCTTAGGGAATTTCCAATTTAGGAGAAAACAAGCATGAAAAATGCTTTAGAACAGATACTTTCTGGAAAGGTCATGCAATTTTATTTACTTTATTACTATTATTTTCTTCTTTTCTCTCTCTCTCCTTTTTTTTTTAAAGAACAGCACCTGAAGTATATAGAAGGCTGGGGTCTAATCAGAGCTGCAGCTGCTCGCCTATGCCACAGCCACGGCAACGCCAGATCCAAGCCACTTCTGTGACCTACACCACAGCTGGTGGCAACGCTGGATCCTTAACCCACTGATCAAGGTCAGGGATCGAACCAGCATCCTCACAGACACTATGTTGGGTTCTTAACCCATGGAGCCACAACAGGAACTTCCAAATTCATGAAATTTTAAAGTAGAAAGGGTCCCTGAAGAGGGGTATCCCTTTGCTGCAAGCCCAGAGGCAACCGTGGAGCTCTGACACAGCCACACCTGCCCAGGGTCTCCAGGGTCCCCCTTCTCTGCCAATCAGCGGCTGGGAGGGGGGGCGGTAACTGACCGACAAGTCAGAATGAGTGGTAGGAGGCATTTTTCGGGTACCAAGAGATGATAATGCACCTTTCCTTCTGCGGATAAAATGCTGTCGGAAGAGCCTGTTCCAGACTCCAGAAGTTTGTGAAGCCTCTGAGTGAACAATTTAGGATTCTTTTCAAAGTCCTTCTGAGCAACTGGACCCACCACCACAGAGGGCCCGAGCAGACGACGACAGGGCATCTGGACAGCTGTCGTTTTCAGAACTAAGTTTCTATAACCACCTACGGGTCTGAACTCCCCGTGTGACGACTGCAGACAGTTTCAGAAACACAGGCGCTGCCTGCCCCACAAACCGTCACCACCTTGGGCACAGCTGGCAGGCATCCCAGTTGAACAGTGCTTTTCCCATAACGAGCAATGTCTGTCTCGAACACACACGTGGATGTCACCGTGGAGCACATCATGGCAGAACGAGCTGAGTCACAGCCACGTCCCAAAAGCCTGAAATCCATGGGAAATTAACACCTGTGCCGCCCAAGACATCCTCCCTCGACAAGCCTCCTCGGGTGATGGAGAGAGGTCAGAAAATAAAGCCCATCCATCTTTCCTTCTCAGTGAAATTCAGGATTTTGACATGCTACTGTATAGAACAGAGGTCAACAATATAACAGGATTTGAGAGGGATTGTGTTGTTCTAGTTTTTTTTTTTTTTTTTTTGCCTCACCACAGGCATAGGGAAGTTTCTGAGCTAGGGGTCCAGCCAGCACCACAGCCATGACCTGGGCAGCTGCAGTGACAACACTGGATCTTTAACCCTCTGAGCCGCTTGGGAACTCCTGTTATGTCTTCTGTATTTATGTGATATTTGAGACCACGATCGAGGAACGAGAGTTGAAAGATGCTGCAGTAAGAACCAAGAAGCACTACATAAATTTAATTTGCCATCACATTACTTAGGTTTTCAAACCAAATGGGACTTGGTGGTGTTTTCAGATAAAAACAAGGAGGGCCAGATGCTTCGGCGATTGTGAATGAGTTCAGCATGGGGTTATAATAAGCAGGTAATTCCCCTGCTTTTCACCAGCACTACCCTCCCCCAGTCTAATGGCAGCGGGGAGGGGGACATCTGCTTCATCACTTAGTACTTCAAGAGATCTCTTACCAAGGAACCCTCCTACACTGTTGGTGCAGCCTCCATGGAAAACAGTATGGGAGTTCCTCAGAAAACTAGATACGGAACTACCATATGATCTAGCAATCCAACTCCTGGGCATATATCGGAGAAAACCATAATTTGAAAAGATCTATGCACCCAATGTTCATTGCAGCACTATTCACAACAGCCAAGACATGGAAACAACTTAAATGCCATTTGAAGATGAACAGATAAAGAAGATGTGGTACATATATACAAAAGAATATTACTCAGCCATAAAAAGAATGAAATAATGCCATCTGCAGCAATATGCATGGACCTAAAGATTATCACACAAGCAAAGTCAGTCAGAAAGAGACAAATATCATATGATATCACTTATTATTATTATTATTAATTATTTTTTTTATTTTTAGGGCCCCATCCATGCCATATGGAGGTTCCCAGGCTAGGGGTTGAATCAGAGCTACAGCTGCCAGCCTACACCACAGCCACAGCAACATCAGATCCAAGCTGCATCTGCGACCTACACCACAGCTCACCGAAATGCCAGATCCTTAACCCACTGAGTGAGGCCAGGGATCGAACCTGCAACCTCATGGTTCCTCGTCAGTTTTGTTTCTACTGCGCCACAACAGGAACTCCTATGATATAACTTATACAAGGAATCTAAAATAGGACACAAGTGAACCTATCTACAAAACAGAAACAGACTCACAGACATAGAGAACAGACTTGTGGTTGCCAAATGGAGCAGGGGATGGACTGGGAGTTTGGGATTAGCAGATGCAAACTGTTACATATGGAATGGATAAGCAACAAGGTTCTACTATACAGCACCGGGAACTATATTCAGTATCCTGTGGTAAACCATAATGGAAAAGAAAAAAAAAAAAAAGCGAGATCTTTTACTTGGCAATCTATTGCTTGTTTTCTCCTAATACAAGGTTAGGCATTGCAAGGAATAAATGACTTAAGGCAAAGCCTAACTTTTTACCATGGCTAAGGTCTCTATTATTTCCGTCCCAGGTCACACTTGGGAGCAGAAGGCACACTGCCGCTGCTCCAGCAGTGACGGAGACAGGGCGGGACTTTGACTTGCTCCAGCCCTGTGCCAGCACACTGGTTCTGGCAGGAGTGTGCTTGAGATCCCAGGACTCCACATTTCTCGCTGTGAAATGGGCAGGTAACATCTTGGGGATTGTTGTGAGGGCCAAATGAGTTACAGATGAAAATGTTTTCTAGACTGCAAAGCTGTAGTATTTCCATTATTGTTCATAGGTGAACAGAACACTCAGCCTGTTCAGAAATCACTCTAACCTTCACAGGTTACTAGACCCGTGATTTTAATATAAACTCCTCAGTTTCACTGTCCTGCAGTTCCATCTCCACTGTGGATTGGATTCTAGCATGTAAAACTGAAGAATGAAAATATCAAATTTCTTTCTACCCAAGGGGAAGTTTGGTTTGCTTTGCTTTTGAAGCAAAGCGGTACACTTTCTCTCTTGGAATATTTCCAAAGCAATCTGTCCAGTTTGCTACTAATGAATTGGGTGGTTTGTTCCATCACTATTGCAATGACATATCCTTCTTTGTACATTAGTCAAACATGGTTGTCATACCTCACTATGATCAGTTTAAATTCTTTGACTCAGATTAGACAGAAGTTGCCTCCTACTCTTACACAACCTATGGGCACCCAAACCATGACCCTGTAGATCCCTAAAAGTTGAAGCCAACGAGAATTCTAGAGAAGTCCCCCCCAAAATTAGGGGATCGTCCAGCAATAATGTTGATGAGCTGTCTTAGATCAATCTAAATTATTCACAGAATGCAGAGGGAGAGACTTCCAGTTTCATAACGGACTTAAAATATTTTCCAAAAGTTCCTAATTTTTGGCTTGATATGAATATATCTGATATTATTAGTTTCTTTGTGATTATTATTATTAATATAATGATACTTGTTTTTCAGATTTGACCTTACAAAACATGGTTGGATTTTTATTAGCAATAGGAAAAGTAATTCCCAAATGAGGAAATCATTACTGAAATGTTTTAACATATTTAATGCTGTAATTAAAGAAAGCGACAATTTCTTTAAATGGGAATGCTCTGTGTTAAAGAATACATACTACAGTGGCCATGTATTTATCTAGAGAGGAACACTCTATATATCAACCACTGATTAGAAAAGGGCAGTAAGGAAGCTTTCAGGAAGTGTTTTTTGTTAGTTTTTAATATAAACTGAAGGAAAAAACAAACTATTCTTGAGTGAAGAAACCAGAATAAGACAGTCTAACACAGACCACTGAGGTGATGCTATTCTCTAGTTATTTTCCTTTGTCCCCCACCCCACCTCCTGTTCCTCTGCACCCCCTGTCCTCCCCCGACCAGGCTAAAAGTCAAGAATATTTGAAAGGAGGGGAAAAAAATGAGGCAGTTTTGAAGATCATCTGAAAAATTCTACATAGACCCTAAACCTGTGTCAGCTAGAACAATTAAAGAATTAAAGTTTGATGGAGTTCCCGTCATGGCTCAGTGGGTAATCAACCTGACTACTGTCCATGAGGATGCAGGTTTGACCTCTGGCCTTGCTCAGTGGGATGAGGATCTGGCATTGCCATGAGCTGCGGTGTAGGTCACAGATGCAGCTGGGATCCCGCAAGGCTGTGGCTGTGATATAGGCTGGCAGCTACAGCTCTGATTTGACCCCTAGCTGGGGAACTTTCATATGCCGTGGGTATGGCCCTAAAAAGACAAGACAACAACAATAACAATAAAGCTTGAAACAGGAGAAAAGCCTTTGAAGGCAATGTAGCTTATAAACAAAAAATAAATGACACAGAGCGATTGAATAATGCAATGAAACTCGATTAATAGATGTATTTAAATTTTCATCCTTTACATTAAAAAAATACTTTTTAAAATGCTTATGAAACATTTTTAAAAGTTTGGCTTCAAACAATATGTTAACAAAAACTTCAAGTAGAGATTTTACAGGGCACTTCTTTTATTTTTTTATTTTTTGTATTTTTTTACGGCCGCACCTATGGCCTATGAAAGTTCCCAGGCTAGGGGTCGAATTAGAGCTACAGCCGACAGCCTTTGCCACAGCCACAGCAACTTGGGATCTGAGTTGCGTCTGCAACCCACACCACAGCTCACAGCAAGGCCACATTCTTAACCTACTGATCAAGGCCAGGGGTCGAACCCACATTCTCACGGATACTAGTCAGATTCCTTATTCCTGAGTCATGACGGAACACCTACAGGGCACCTCTTTTGTTATTGAGCCAATAAAATTAGAAATAAAATTTTGAAGTATTACTAGTGAATCTTGATCACCTGAAAACTAACACATTATAAAATAATGCTGGATTCAAAGGAATGATGACTCTCTGTAAAATTATAGTCAGGAACTCTGGAAAATGTTAAACTAAGACCTATGTAACACAACAAAAACAATTATGAAATAAAAATCTATGCTGTAAAGGTCTTCATTATTAAAGAACACAGTAAAAAAAACAAAAGAATGCAGTGAAAAAAATAATAAAACATAAAAGCTACCAAACAGATATAAATAAGAAGGATAAAGAAATATTTCTTACAGCAGATTTTTGAAAATAATTACAAAAGGATGGATTTCCTATAAGACTTATTAAGGCCAGCAGAAATATACAAGGAATGAGAAAGGATACATAATCAGAGACACAGAAAAGGCTAGAAAAATTATAAAACGATGCTACATGTAATGGTATTACAACAAATTTGGAAATCCAGTGAGAATGAATCATATTCTAGATGTCAGAATTTATTCAAGAAGAGGAAAATTAGAATAGATAATTAACAAAGAAGAGATTAGGTAAGTAAATAAGAGTCTATATGCCCTAAGAAGGATAAAGGCATAATGATTTCACAACTGACTTCTATCTAACACATAGAATTACATACAATTCCAATTTTATTTATGTTATTCCTTTTTTTCTTATGGCATATCCCCGACATCTGGAAGTTCCTTGGCCAGGGATTGGATCCAAGCTATAGCTGCAACCTATGCCACACTTGTGCAAAGCTGGATCCCTTAGCCCACTGTACCAAAGTACAGGCTTGGGATGGAACCCACGCCTTTGCAGCAACCTGATTTGCTGCAGTTGGATTATTAACCCACTGTATCACAGCAGGAACTCCTACATTATTCTTGATTATAGAAACATAAAGTTCCATAATTCATATTATTAATTCTGCATAAATGAAACTCCAAATGTGTTAAGACAGTATCCAACAAGAAATAAAACAGGAAAAGAAAATTATGCTCCAGTCTTGTTTGAGACTACAGATGAAAAAAATGCTTTAAAAATATTAGCATATATCGAATACTAGCATGTGCATTTAATACACCAGCAGTGTATCCCCAAAATGCCCAAGGAATAAAATAAATAGCATTTATTCCCAATATTTCCTTATCAGGAATTCAATTAACAATTCGTAACACTAACATATTGAAAGAGAAAAACATTATGATCTTATAGTTAAAATGTTTAAGAAACTTCATGTCTTAAGCTTTAAGTTAAATAAATATTAAAGAAATCTTTTTTAATAATGATTTTTATTTTTTCCATTATAGCTGGTTTACAGTGTTCTGTCAGTTTTCTACTGTACAAGGAAATCTTTTAAAATGATAAAAACACTACCCTAAAAACCATTTCCAAATACATTCTAAATGTTGAAATGCTAGAACTGTGTTAAAGAAATTCTATTAAGCATGCTTGTTCTTGCTAGTATTATTCAGCTTGATTTAGAGTTTCCAAAAAGTGTAACAACAAGAAAATGAAACATTTGGTAAGAAAAATTATTGAAAAAGAAGCAATACACCAATTTTCTCTTACAGATACTATGTTAATAGAGAAATTCCCACTGCCTCTAGTTATGAAAAAAAAACTAATTAATGAGACTTTAGTACAATGGCTAGTTACAGGATCCTTATAACACAGCAGAGACTACTAACTTTCCTAAACCCCACCATCCTTTCTCCTGTATCAATAAAACTAACTAGGTACACCTCGCTCCAGTCACGAGACATCTCCCAAGGAAATGGGCTCAGAGCTAACAGCTGTCAGTTTCCTGCTTACTCTGTAAGTTCCACTTCCCTCCAAGCTCCTTTTCTACAGCTCAGTGCAGGCAGGGTGCACATAAGATCATGCCAGGGAGACACCTTAGAGGTGGTGGAGCTGAACTTCCAGCCCCTGGATGACCCCATGGTGGGACTCCCTCTGCCATCTTGGAAAGTGCTCTTGAAACCATCATGAGAGAGAAACGAACCTGTATTTCTTTGGGGCCACCCACATATGTAGATTCATTTAGATAACAGTTTAGTCTAGCCTCATGGAAATACTGCAAAATCAATAGATTTCTCTCTTCTAGTTATAAAAACCCAGAAATGTAAAAATAAAACCCAAATCTATAAAACACCTCAGAATAAACATAACAAGGAAATCATAAAATCTTATTAGAATATCTTTTGAGGAGTACAAATCATAGTCTGAGGAAATTCTTTAATGGCAAGAATATTTCATAAGGTATAAATCCTCTAGAAATGGATGTCTAGATAGAATGTGGTTCCAATTAAGTCTCCAGTGGAGTTTATTTCTTCTTTTCTGAAGTAGAAAGTAGACAAATAAAATGTTCTTAGAGACCACATATGGAAAAACAAATGCCTGAGAATAGCCAAAAAAAAAAAAAAAAAAAAAGGAAAAGGAAAAGGATCAAGGTGGTGGAGGGGTAAGATATCGTGCTCATCCTCTCCCACAAACACATCAAAAAAACACAACTAGGAGTTCCCATCGTGGCTCAGTGGTTAACGAATCTGACTAGGAACCATGAGGTTGTGGGTTCGATCCCTGGCATCACTCAGTGGGTTAAGGATCCGGTGTTGCCGTGAGCTGGGGTGTAGGTTGCAGACATGGATCCTGCGTTGCTGTGGCTGTGGCTGTGGCAAAGGCCGGCGGCTACAGCTCCTGTTAGACCCCTAGCCTGGGAACCTCCATATGCCACAGGTGCAGCCCTAGATAAGGCAAAAAGACAAACAAACAAACAAACAAATAAATAAATAAATAAACCAGTATACAGATATAAAAGGGAAAAAAAATCCTATTGTAACAGTGATGATAAACACAAGGAACAGCAAAAGGACAAACATGAAAACACTAAAAAAAAAAGCACTTCAAAATCATAGAATGTGGGGAAGGAAGGTAAGAAAATCTAGACTCTTTTTAGAATGTGTTTGCGCCTATATGACTCTCAGGCTAAAGCAAACAGCTATAGGAAGGGGTTAACATACTTGAAAAACAGGGCAACCATGAAAGAAAACCCAACATTACATTTACAAAAACTAAAAAGTACAAAGCACAAAATAAAAGGAAATCATCCAACCAAAAAAAAAAAAAAGAAAAGAAAAAGCAGAAACATAGAAAACAAGGTTTAAAATGGCAATAAATACATATTTTTCAACAATTGCTGTAAATGTCAATGCACTGAATGCTCCAATTAAAAGACATACAGTGGGAGATTGGATAAAAAGGCCTGAGCCTACAATAAGCTGTCCACAAGAGACTTACCTCAGGGCAAAGGACACAAATAAATTGAAAGTGAGGGGATGGGAAAATATATTTCATGCCAATGGAAAAGATAAGAAAGCAGGAGTTGCAATACTCATATCAGAGAAAATAGGCTTTAAAGTTCAGTCCATAAAGAAAGATAAAGAAGTCACTATTTAATGATAAAAGGACCCATTCAAGAAGAGGATACTACAGTCATCAATATATATGCCCCCAATATAGGCACATCCAGATACATATAACAAATACTAACAGACATAAAAGGAGAAATTGATGGGTATACAATAATAGCAGGAGACTTTAACACCCCACTCACATCAATGGACAGATCCTCTAGACAGAAAACCAGTAAGGCAACAGAGATCCTACATGACACAATAAAAGAGCTAGATTTAATTTATATCTTCCAGACATTACAGCCACAAAAATCATAATATACATTCTTTTCAAGTGCACATGGAACATTCTCAAGAGTTGACCACATACGGGGAACAAAAATAACCTCAACAAATTTAAGAGTATAGACATTATTTTTAGTATCTTCTTGGACCACAGTGGCATGAGACTAGAAATCAACCACAGGAAAAGAAATGAGAAAAAAACTGACTACATGGAGACTAAACAACATGATACTAAAAAGCAATGGGACAATGAGTAAATCAAAAAGAAAATTAAAAAATGCCTCAAAACAGGAGTTCCCTTCGTGGCTCAGTGGTTAACGAATCCAGCTAAGAACCACGAGGTTGCGGGTTTGATCCCTGGCCTCGCTCAGTGGGTTAAGGATCCGGTGTTGCCGTGAGCTGGGGTGTAGGTTGCAGACGCGGCTCGGATCCCGCGTTGCTGTGGCTGTGGCGAAGGCCGGCGGCTACAGCTCCAATTAGACCCCTAGCCTGGGAACCTCTATAAGCCGCGGGTGCGGCTCTAGATAAATAGGCAAAAAGACAAAAAAAAAATGCCTCAAAACAAATGATAATGAAGCCACAACCATTCAAAATTTATAGGATGATGCAAAAGCGGTGCTTAGAGGGACATTCATAGCGATGCAGGTCTTCCTCAAAAAAGAAGAAAAATATCAAATCAACAACTTGACCGATCAACTAAATGACTTAGAGAAAGAACAAACAAAACCTAAAGTCAGCATAAGGAAGGAAATCATAAAGATCAGAGAGGAAATCAATAAAATAGACATTCAAAAAACAATAGAAAAAAATCATAAAACTAAAAGCTGGTTCTTCAAAGGATAAACAAAACTGACAAAACTCTGGCCAGACTCACAAGGAGGAGAGAAAAAAAAACCAAATAAACACGACAAGAAATGAAAAGGAGAAATCTCAACGGATACTGCAGAAATATAAAAAACCATAAGAGAATACTATAAACAATTACATGCCAACAAATTTGACAACCTCGGAGAAATGGACAACTTTCTAGAAACTTACAGCCTGCAAAAACTGAATCAAGAAGAAATAGATTAACTGAACAGATCAATCACTAGAAATGAAATTGAATATGTAATAAAAATACTCCCTACAAACAAAAGTCCAGGACAAGATGGCGTCACAGGCAAATTCTACCAAAAATACAAATACGAACTTATACCCATCCTCCTTAAACTTTTCCAAAAGGTTGAAGAAGAAGGAACACTCCCAAAGATATTCTAGAAGCCACAATCACCGTAATACCAAAACCAAAGATACTACCGAAAAAGAAAACTATAAACCAATATCTTTAATGAATACAGACACAGAAATGCTCAACGAAATTTTAGCCAACTGAATCCAACAACATATAAAAAAGACTAAAGGTCAGCAAAATCCAGAACAGGAAATCCAGAGATAGGTATAAGAATTCACATTTAACACAACTAGTGCTCAAGTCAATATTGAAAGGATAGATGATAAAATAAATGCTTCTGGGCAACTGGCTGTCTGTGTAGATGAAAAAGTCACACTCTTATCGAATGATATACACAGTCAGACTCCATATAGAACAAAGTCTAAAATTTAAAAAAACAGAAGTCTTTGATATAAGCCTGTATTAAAAATACTGTCTTGGGGAGAGGGAAATCTTATAACCAATACAGAACCAGAAGTCATACTTGGTCATGTTATGTTGGAAAAATACAAAAATGAAAGTAAATTAACAAACAAATAGTGTTAGAGAAGATACAATACAGAAGACTGACAGATTTGATAATAGTCAAAGAAGCTTTGTCTATTCACAAAACAATAGTAATAAAAACAATCCAAGCAGAAAAAAAATTAAGCAAAAGACAGGAATAGAAATGTACAGAAAAGGAACTACATATTGTTAATAAGCATATGACAACATACTTAAAAATCACAAGCAGTTAGGAAAATGCAAATTAAAGAAACAAGACATTGGGAGTTCCCATTGTGGCTCAGTGGGTTATGAACCCAACTGGTATCCATGAGGATGCAGGTTCGATCCCTGGTCTTGCTCAGTGGGTAAAGGATCACTAGTTGCTGTGCCTGCGGCATAGATCACAGATGCGGCTCAGATCTAGTGTTGCTATGGCTGTGACGTAGGCTGGCAGCTGCAGCTCCAATTAAACCTCTAGCCTGGGAACCTCCATATACCACAGATACAGTCCTAAAACAAACAGACCAAAAAACAAAACACCAACAAAAAGACATGGCTTTACATGCCTTATGCTGGAAAAATTGAAGAGTGGTAGGCTCTATTGCTGGTGAGAATAAGAAGAAAGCATTCTCTCAAAAACTGCCAGCAGGAGTGTGAATCTTTGCAGTATCATTTTAAAAGAAAAAACTGGAAACATCTGTTAAAATTGAAAATACCACTTTATGCAGTAATCTCACTCCTGGGAATCTATCCCAGAGAAATAAAGCACAGGTACATAAGGATATGTAAATAAGGACATTTACAAAGCTCTGTTCTTAACCGACAAAAAGTCCTGGTGATAAAGACGTGCCAGTTGTTAAGTCGATTCTGGAGCCTTCAAGCCCATCCTCCTAAAGGCTGCCCTGGAGCTGGGGCTCTGCAAAGTCACCGGGCTCCCTCTGAGGCTCCCCTATGGAGGGCACGGGAATCCCAGGAAGGCAGAAACGTGATTTGCTCCATTTGATTTGCCGTGTTGGCTTCGTAACTGTTTTCCTAAGGGAGCATCTCCCCTCCCGAAGCAGCCGCTTAACCTGTGAGCTCTTCAAACCCAGAAATACACCACTGACCAGACACCAGTCCAGCCAGCCAGCCCCTTCTCAGAACCCTCCGTTCCAATTCCATGAGGTCCCTCTTCCGAGTTTGGAATAATTCCGGTTTCTTCTCTTTGTTCACCCAGACCTGGAGGGCATGACTGCTCCCTGCAATTCCAATTTGTAATATCTTATTGTTCCAGTTTTATTTTTTGCCATTTCTGTTACCTAGTGATCTTCTACAGTTAGGCAATGCATCTTTATAACAAATTTTCTGTGATAAATCAAAGAGTCTGGTTTCTCTCTCCGGAGTAGGGTTAGCTCCATTTATAATTATTATAAAATATTGGCTATACTCCTTGTGTTATAATGTATCCTTGTAGCTTATTTTAAACCTATTTGTACTTTTCAGTCTCCCTACACCTGTCTCGCCCCTCCCCATTCCGTATTCCCACTGGTTTTCACTGGTTTGTTCTTTAGATCCATGAGTCTACTTTTTTTGTTTGCTTGTTTTGTTTTGTATTCTCTTTTTACAGCCCCACCTGCATGATAAAGAAGAACCCAGGCTAGAGGTAGAATTGTAGCTGCAGCTGCAGGCCTATGCTACAGCCACAGCAACACTGCATCCAAGCTGCATCTGTGACCTAAGCTGCAGCTTGCACCAACTACCAGATCCTTAACCCACCGAGCAGGGCTAGGGATAGAACCTGCAACCTCAGAGAGACAGTGTCGGGTTCTTAGCCTACTGAGTCAAAACAAGAACTCTTTATTTTTTAGATTCCACCTGTAAGTAATGTCATACAGTATTTTTACAATTATTATATAGCGTCAGGTCAGCATAAGCTTTAAGTGCACAGCCATTGAACTCATAAGTATGAAATATAATCGGCTTTCTTCATTCCCACAATTCTGTCCTTAATGACTTTGCTCACATTGAAAACAGGGAGCTCACCAGCCTTAAGTATTCTAAGAATATATACGTAATTTACAAAACTTCTTGGATTTTTTATTGGCCCGTGCATAAAATTCCTTTCAGCCATATGCTTCCTCTCACAATAATATTCTTACTCTATACTGAAAAGGAAAATCTGCTATCAATCTCCTTGAATTTTTTTCTAAATGAAAATACAAAGATTCATTCATTATTAACTGACCATTTTGCCTATAAAAACATAACGCATCACTGATTCTTTTTTTGTTTGTTTGCTTTTGTTTTTTTTTAATATAATGATTTCTATTTTTTTCATTATAGCTGGTTATTACAGTTTTCTGTCAATTTTTCAACTGTTCGGTGTGGTGACCTGGTCACACATACATATATAGATTCGTCATAAGTGATTAGACACAGTTCCTGGTGCTATACAGCAGGATCTCCTTGCTTTTTCCACCCCAAAGGCAATAGTCTACACCTATTAACCCCAGACTCCCAGACCATCTCATTCCCTCCCCCTCCCGCTTGGCAACCACAAGTCTGTTCTCCAAGTCCATGAGTTTCTTTTCTGACATCACTGATTCTTAGGCTCGCTTTCTGCCTTGGAATCTCAGATTTGCAGTACTAATGACCTCGTATGTACATTTGAGCTGTGGATGTATCTGCAGGTGTGCTAGACATCTACCCTGTGTCTCCTGGTGTCCACCCTGCACTCTCCCCATGGCCTGTGCTCAGGGGCACCCCGCTTGTATCTCTCAGCCTCCTTTGCTCTCTGACTTGCAGTTTCGTCACCAGTGCAGAGCCCAGTATGAGAGCGGGAACCGAGGGTCACGACATCAGGATCAACAACCCTGCTCTGAGACGCAACGAGGCTGGCTGTGTCCCCAGCTGGAGTCGGGAGGGCCTGTCAACAAAGCCCTCTGTTTCTGGTCCTGACGAATGCTCCTTCTCCTTGCCTCTCAAGCCGGTGGGTGGTAACGACCCACTGATGCTTCAAGTGGGGGGACTGAACCATCCTTTGCATTTTCTTATCCTCTGCTCACACTTGCCATAAATAGTCTTAAATCTCCCCAAATTATGCAGTTACTTGATGAAGTGTTTCTCAAACGAAGGGGTTGTATTTCCATTAAATATATATATGTGTGTGTGTGTGTGTGTGTGTGTGTGTGTGTATGGAATTTATATATATATGGAATTTATATATATATGGAATTTATATATATGGAATATATATAATATATTTATACATATGGAATATCATATGAAAGTTCTTGGGCCAGAGATCAAATCCCAGCCACAGCTGCAATCTACATCGCACCTGCAGCAACACTAGATCCTTAACCCACCGGGTCACAGCAGGAACTCCTGCGTTATATTTTTATTCTTTTTAAATCCAGTCCAATACTTGCCTGGAACATCATAGATGTTTAATAAATGACACATAGCTACTAATGATGGTCAGCGTTTCAGAGAGATATTAGTGTATCTATTCTTGAGGGTACTAGACAGCAAGTACATAATGGTAACTCACATGATTTGCATTCATAAATAACGAAATGTACCTTTATTTTTCTGCATTTATAATGGAAAAATTAAAATCAATACCTTTTTAATTTTTTTAATTATATTTTTTTGACCTCGCCCGAGGCAGATGGAAATTTCCAGGCCAGGGATGGAACCGCAGCAGCGACCAGAGGCACAGCAATGACAATGCTGAACCCTTAATCCACTGTGCCTCAAGGGAACTCTGAAGCCTGTTTTTATTTTTATTTATTTATTTATTTATTTTTTGTCTTTTTGCCTTTTTTTTGTCTTTTTGCCTTTATCTAGAGCCACACCCGCGGCATACGGAGGTTCCCAGGCTAGGGGTCTAACAGGAGCTGTAGCTGCCAGCCTTCGCCACAGCCACAGCAACGCGGGATCCGAGCCGCATCTGCAACCTACACCACAGCTCACGGCAACGCCGGATCCTTAACCCACTGAGCAGGGCCAGGGATCGAACCTGCAACCTCATGGTTCTTAGTCGGATTCGTTAACCACTGAGCCACGAAGGGAACTCCTGAAGCCTGTTTTTAAAGTGTAGCTAAATTGTAAAGTCCCAAATACAAAGTAATAGTGAACTGATTTTGATCAAAGCGCATTATATTGTGGATTAAAATGCAATATACGATGCAGTATTACCAACGCCTTCATGTGGTAACACTACTTATGAAAGTTTTGTAGGCAGTCCTGGAGTAATCAGCAGCAATCATACCAAGGACGACGAGGCAAAATTTTTCAGAGGTAAAAGAATAGTGGCCTGATTCTGGTTAGAATTCTGGTATTATAAGGCACATTGCATCTGCTTTCGCTGACTCTCCCCCAGCAAAGGTATTAGTTTTTATATATTTGAGCTTTTCCAGGTTTATAAAGTGTTTACAGGGTTTCAGCCACCCAGCTGAGGCAATCTGAACTTTCATCTCTGTGGAAATTGCCGAGTTCCAGGATGTGCACATATGTGCAAGAAGGAAACACAAATTAATGACTGTTTATTAAAGATGTTTGAATTTCTCATAATGGAAATAATCCCTAGGGATAAAATATAATAAAGTAGGACCGGCATATCTGCTGAAAATTCTCCACTTCAATATCAGCAGTTCAAAAGGCATTAAAACCTTTGACCACAAGCAGATTCAAAAAAATTAATGAATTTTTCAGACTTACTCTATGGGATCAGTAAAAGTCAACACTTCCTGGATCTCCACTTAAAATAAGATGGTCCCGGGAACAATTCAGTTTCTGAAATTTTTAAAAACCTTAAAAAAATGTAAAGTACAGAAATTTTTTACCCGGAATACAATAAGATAGATACAGGCTGTCATCAAAATATTGCTGGCTCCAAACAAAATAATGTTAGTAAATTCTCATTTATCACCAAAAGGATTTATCTGCTTATGTAACTAGTTTTCTGGAAGTCTTTATGGAAGAACACAATTGCAGTTTTATGACAGCTCTTCATCGGGCTGCAGGGTCTGGGAGGCCTATCAAAGCTGGTAAATGCGATTCAATTTACGGAAAAAAAAAATGAAAACAAAACCAGCATTCAATAGGTACAAAGATTTCTCTTTGGTCCTAATTTTTAAATTTGTTCCCGAGTAGAAGACGCAAATTCTATGTTTATCTGTATAGGGAAACTTGCAAATGGCCTTTAGCTGACGAGTCACTTCACAGCCTTCTGGATAATATTGATTGTTCTAAAAAGTTGATGATAGGCAGAATTAGAGTCAGTTTAAAATCAGGCAATCTGTAAAACTATACAAATCCATGAATCCTCTGTGTATGTAAGCAGAAGCTTGGAAAAGTATTTTAGAGTTGATCATGTTAAAAGATGCTTGATGTATAGCAGAAATTGACAGAACATTGTAAATCAAATATAATTAAAAAATTAAAATCTTAGAAAAAAAAATGACCCTGGATGTGCCCCCTTCTGCACGCGGAACCGCACACAAGCTCTGTTCTGTTCCTGCAGTGGTGCTGACTCCCTCTTTCGGGCACCTCCACCCCCCTAGTCAGTTCCCTGGGCACCAGTGGGTAAATCCTGTGGGCAGTGGCAGTGCTGGAGTGCCGCTGCGTGCCAAAGGCACTGCCTGCAAACCAAAGAGGCTACCGAACTGCCAAAGTTTGAGTTGGTGGCCAAGAATCTAGCTGCAGAAACTATTAGAAATCTAGGAAGATTCTTTCTGCAGTTTTTCTAAATGGGCAAACCAGCAAATCTTCTCATAGAAGTCAATGGCTACATAAAAATAAATTCCTTCCCTTCCCTTGCCTTTCTATGGCCACATCTGCAGCATACGAAAGTTCCCGGGCCTGGGGTTGAATTCAAGCCGCAGCTGTGGCAACGCTGGAGTCTTTAACCCACTGGGCTGGGCCAGGGATTGAACCCACACCTCTGCAGCAACCCAAGCCACTGCAGCTGTATTCTTAACCCACTGTGTCACAGCAGGAACACCCAAGAATAATTTTTTCAAGTTAATAATACGTTAATTTATAATGCCTCTAGAAAAAAAACAAATGCCCTGAGTGGTAGAACACTATAGTTATTGATTAATTTGTTTTAGTGAGATGTTTATATGTCAATTACTAAAAAAATGGTGATAAAAACTGTGGCACAAAAGAAGAAAACATAAAGTACGGTGAAAGAAAATTTTTAAAATGGAATTTATGTGGTAATAGTGGTGCATTTTTCCATTTAGTGAGGTTTAGAAAATTAATTTGAAGTAAATTCTCTAAGTTTTCACAGTCTGTGGTTGAGGAAGTACAGAACAGAGTGTAAGGGCACAGAATCTCAAGTCAGAAATTCCAAAGCTGGAGCCCTGGCTCTACCATATGCTGATTAGCTGTGCAAACTTGGTGCACTCGCTTAACTGCTCTGTGCCTGCTTCTGTAACTGATAAAAAAAAAAAGGTACTTATCATTAAGTATCGTTATTATAAGAATTAAATGAGATACTTTACATAAATATTGCCTATATCCAGTTAATATCCATTTTTCTTTTTTATTAAACTATTATGGTTAGAATGACTTTTTTTTTTATCTTCATGGTTTCTAATGATCTTCTAATAGCATGAAGTTTTTTTAATAGTGAGAAACTTAAGTAATCACTTGTTTTAACTTTTAAGATACCACTACATTTTATTGAACAGACTTACACATTTTATCAAATTGATATTCTAAAAGTAGTGCTATATGCAGAAATATGCTAGCATGAGTCACAGGAGCATTTCCAAACACTAGAGCGAAGCAGCACCTTTTGGACTTTCTATTTTTATGGATGAAATAGATGTGGATGAGTCAAGCAACTTACTGGAGGTCTGAGTTCACTAGTACACCTGAGCTTCTGCCACAAACCCAGCGTTCATTCAGCTGAACTTATTCAATATACATGATTTCCTTTATTTTCCTTCTTTCAGTTAACAAACACTTATTGAAACTCATAATATCGGGTGTCAGAACCCAGCTGCACCCCTCTGATGCTGGTGGACAATACAGTGAGTAAATGCAAATGTAAAGAACATAAAACAGCTACAATTTATAGTATACATATATAAATTTAATTATATTAAAGGATGTTCAATAAGTGATCCGTGGGGTTATCAACCTGAACCTCACAGAAATAGGAAATGACGAGAAGAGTTTTAAAAACAGTAAGGACTATGTGCCATGTAACCTTCACATAGAAAACAGAGGAGCAGGTAAAATAACAGCCATATTTCAAACAGGTGCAATCAGCTTGCTACCCATCATAGCAACAGTGAAGGCTCTACTTTTAGGCCTTAGCACGTGACTTCTCTTTAGAGTAACCTCCAACAGGTAAGCCACGGGGAATCCACTATGGTCATCACCTCCTGTCTTACAGATCGCAGACTGCTTGCTTGCATGAAGTCACACAGCAGAACCCATATACGTTTATGGGATTATTTCCTAGGTACATTGCTTCTCATTTCAAGGATGGCCATTGCTGGAGTTCCCACTGTGGATCAGTAGGTTAAGAACCTGACTAGCATCCATGAGGATATGGATCCAATCCCTGGCCTCAATCCAGCATGGCCGTGGTGTAGGCCGGTAGCTGCAGATTCAATTTGACCCCTAGTCTGGGACCTTCCATATGCTGCAGGTGCAGCCATAAAGGGGGGAGGGAGCACCGACTGTTATTAGGGATTTGCACCCACACTAGCCTAAGGAAGCTGAAACCAGCCCTGTCATATCTTCCATTACAGACAGTGTACCTTTTAAATAATTTCTTTAGTTCTTTTTCTTTTTTTCTTTTTCTTTTTACAGCTGCACCTGCAGCGTATAGAAGTTCCCAGGCTAGGGGGTCAAACCGGAGCTGCAGCTGCTAGCCTACATCACAGCCTTGGCAACGCTGGATCCAAGCAGCAGCCTGTGGCAATGCCAGATTCTTAACCCACCTTGCAAGGCCAGGGATCAAACCCTCATCCTCACAGAGACTACAGTGAGTTCTTAACCCACTGAGCTACAATGGGAACTCTGATACTTTCTTTACTTGTTTAACTGCTCTGTTTCTTTCTTCCACACCCAGAGCCTGACCTGCACTTGTGAATGGTGATCCAATGAGTTCTTAGTGTCCCAGCCACCCCAACAAAAGTCAATTATTTCTTACTTCTTCTCCCTCTCCTAGCACCACCTCCACCTCCATCAATCACTGTAACAGTCTTTTTGCTGAATTCTTCTCCCTTTTCAAAATTCTAAAAATTGGAGGGCCCCAGGGATTACCTCTTGAATTTCTTCTTTTCTCTGTGATACTTATCTGTTGCACTAGCTCTTCCAGGTCTATGGGTCCAAGGACAATCAATAGGATGAAGGCTCTGAATTCATAGCTCCTTGTCTGAACTCTCCTCTGTATTTCAGACTGACCTGCCCAACTTCATCATCTCCAACTACCGCCTCAGCATCTCTACATAGATTATAAGAGGCAACTCAAGTTCGCTTGTCTGAATGAGGTCATCCTTCCAAAGGTGCGGGGCCAGAACAACTCAAAGAAGGAGACGCACTGTCCACACTTTTGTACAGCCCTTGGCTTTAAGCAAAAGAATGAATTTTAAAACTGAATTTTAATTACGTTCATAAAAAAATCAGGAGAAAGCTCCCTATGGCCCAACCCACCCCTCCACATGCACAATCCATTCTCCTCACGGCAAGTACAAATATTCTTCGAAAAGAAAATCAGGCCGCTCAGGAACAGGAATCCTGTGATCATTACTCGCTGCAAGTCCTTGATTCAAGACTCAGTAAAAAGAGAAAAATTAACTCAAAAAAATATGCAAAGCTTTGAACAGACTCTTTACCTAAGAAGACGTATAGATGGCAAATAAGCACATGAAGGATGCCTAACATCCTGAGTCCCTCATTAGGGAAATAAAAATTAAAAGCACAGTGAGATATGCCCACAAACTAATTAGCACGGTTAAAATTTAAAAACAAGAAACCAAACAACCGACCACTCTAAGTGTTGGCAGGACATGAAGAAGTGGGAACACCTGTCCCCTGTTGGTGGGGACGTGTAATGGAGCAGCTACTTTGGGAAATAATGTGGTAGCTTCTTAACGAGTTCAGTGTCCACCTGCCACGTAACTCAGTCATTCTACTCTAGATAGTTTAGTGAAAAATTAAAGCATATGTCTATAGAAACACTGTACACCAACATTTATAGAAGCCTTATTTGCAAAAGCAAAGAAAAAAAGAAACAAACCTGGAAACAATCTAAATTTCCTTTAAGAGAAGAAGCAATCAACAAATTGGGAAATATTTATGCAGTAGAATATTAGTCATCAAGAAAACAATGGAACCGGATGTGACAATGTGAGTGGGCTGAATACAGAGCCAGGGCACACTTTTTGCAATATTCCATCTACAATGGGACAGCCAAGTTCCAGAACATTCAAACAACTCTAGAGAGAGAGGACAGGTGGGTGGCTTTCTGGGGATGAGGGTGGTGGGGACGGATGGGCAGGATGGTGAGGGCCAGCCAGAGATACAGGGCATCCTTTGGGAGAGGTCATGTTCATTACACTGTTGTAGTAATGGCTTCAACAGGTCTATACATATGTCAAAATGTATCCAACTGCGCACTTTAAATGTTTGTAATTTACAGCATGTCAGTTATACCCAAATAAAGTTGTAGTATACATTGCCAGATCTTCCCACTCTTTTGCTCTTAAATCCTCTTTTACCGTTCCATTGTTTTTAGAACAAAATGGAAAGTTCCTCCTTTAAGCTGAAAGGTTCCACACCATCTGGGCCCTGTAACTCCACTGTACCTCCATCTGGTCTCCTTCCTGGTCCTGAATCTGTCAGACATACCCCTGATCAGGGGCACTTGCTATTCCCTCAACTGCACACATCTTCTGGACAAGTCCTTGCCAAGACTTCCTTGTTTTCTTTAGTCCTCTTGTCAAATCCCGTATCTTCAGAGAAGTTTTCCCTGACCACACCATTGACCTTACAACTCATCACATTTCACTCTTGACCTCATTATTCTAACCCATGTATCTCCCTGGCTATTAAAACCACCTGGCATTATATTAAATAGTTTATTTATTTATTTATTTATTTATTTATTTATTTATTGTCCATTTTTCCCCATTGGCATGGACAGCTACGACATTGGAGAACCTGTATGTTCTGTTCTGTGTTACAACTCCATCAACCTGGAACAGTGGCTGACATATTATGCACCAAATAAGGATACACTGATGCAACAACCTAGACAAAGTTGAACCATTCTCTATGCTATCACACTGGAATACCTCTGATCACTTGAAAAATTTCCTTCTGTTTTTTGGTCATTCTTGTGACATGCTGCAGTAGTATATGTGCTAGGACTGGAATCTCAAAGAAAAACTGTAGAGTGCAAAGAATAATGCTAAAATGAATCCTGATCTGTAAAATACCTAGAATGTAAGGAAGCCTAAGAAATATAGGGCAAAAATTGTGGGAGAGTTTAAAGAAACTAAAAGCTGTAAAAAAATCAGTAGTAATCGACACTAAGTTATATCACATCTAAAAATATAATAGGGAGTTCCCTTCGTGGCTCAGTGGTTAACGAATCCAACTAAGAACCATGAGGTTGCGGGTTCGATCCCTGGCCTTGCTCAGTGGGTTAAGGATCCGGCGTTGCCGTGAGCTGTGGTGAAGGTTGCAGACGCGGCTCGGATCCCGCGTTGCTGTGGCTGTGGCGAAGGCCAGTGGCTACAGCTCCTGTTAGACCCCTAGCCTTGGAACCTCCATATGGTGCAGGTGCGGCTCTAGATAAAAGGCAAAAAGACAATAAATAAATAAATAAATGAAATTAAAAAAAAATAAAAATATAATAAAAAAAAGCCAAAGTACTCAACTAGAATGCTTTTATTCTGTTACAGTCAACAAATAGTTTTCATGCATTGTATGAGCAAGAAATTGTTTTCCATTATCAATAAAGCCTGGCATAAAATATAGTTTACTCGGCTCCTACTTTCTATACATGTTTCACCCCACATCTTTTTTCTGAGTTTTCTCCCTTAGCACACAAAAGAGGAAGGCATGCATTTCTGATGGGCCTAACACAGTCAGCTGCAGACAACCTAAACACGAACCACACCTCAAGCACATGGAAGGAGACAGTCAAGTGTCGGCCGGTGTCTAAACTGCTTTCAACCTGGTGCCCGCAGCTGGAGGGCAGAGCGGAGCGCGTGTCCGTGGTCCTGGGGAGGGCATGGTAGCATCGCTGGTCTGACAGGCGCTCCCATCTAAGCGGCGACCAACCGGACGGCGGCCGTGACCGAGCCCTCTCCAGGCATCCCCAGCATTCTTGGGTTGCCTCCTCTGGAAGCAGTTTAGGTTTCCTGGTGGCTGGGTGGGCGTGAGTTATATGGGACACAGGGCTGGTTATCTCTGCGCCTCTCTGCACTCTGCAGGCTGGTCTGCCCTGCGGACACTGTTTACCAAAGTGGTTCTGTTCCGCCTCTCGTTGCTTCAGCAAATCCTGCAGGAGGCCTGTGTCTGTTTTCAAATTGGCCTTAATGAGTAGCGTCAACAGAAAAATGCCAGAGACATATTTTAATGGATTTAGGGCCTTCGAAGCAAACATGAGTCTTTCTCAGTGGATGGGAGAAGTTTCTGCTGAGAACCAAAGCCTTCTTTGGGGGCATTTAATGACTTGACAGAACCGAACTGTGTGCCTAAGGGCCTGGAGTTCTGTTTCACTCAGGCCTTGTCGGGTCCCAAAGTATACTTAGCATCAGGGAGCTTTTGCATATTTCTTAAGATTACTTTCATCATCCACTGATACATCTGAGAGTACACATTTTATGCAACAAAAGCTTCTTCAAATTGAGAAGTAATGTATTATAAGCCACTTGGTACAGTCATATTAGATCCCCAAACATGCCCCCCATGCCTTATTTCCCTGATAAAGGGCTGTTTTTCTTATTCAAAATGGTATTTTTAAAGAGTGCTTCTTGCCAGGTGATTAACATCTCCCAAACTGCAGTTAAAAGAAATGCAAAGTAGAACAGAATTTCGTTCTTCTGTTCAGGATTTAGCCTGAGAAAAATATTTCACTGCCATAAACACAAAAACCACAGCTGGATAAATGGCAAAAAAGTACTCAGGAAACTTTAAAACCTGAAGCATATTTTTATTTATTCATTTATTTATTTTGCTTTTTAGGACTGCACCTGTGGTATATGGAGCTTCCCAGGCTAGGGGTCAAGTTAGAGCTACAACTGCCAGCCTACGCCACGGCCACAGCAACACGGGATCCAAGGTGCCTCTGTGACCTACAGCACAGCTCAGGGCAACACTGGATCCCTGACCCACGGGGCGCCACAACCTCATAGCTACCAGCTGGATTCGTTTCTGCTGCGCCACAACGGGAACTCCCTAAAGCATATTTTAAATTACAAATTGCTTCAAACATCATAAATATTTCTAATTCTCAGGCACAATAACAAACCTGTACCTCCTCCCTAACTAATTTCTAGCTGAAGTAGCAGTTGTTGCTGAGAATCCATGGATGAAAAAAGGAAAGGAAATCCATAAGCCTATGGCTGCAATTTTCAAAATATTTTTTTTTTTTTAAGGCTGCACCTGCAGCATATGGAAGTTCTCAGGCTAGGTGTTGAGTCAGAGCTGTAGCTGCCGGCCTGCACCACAGCCACAGTCACAGCAATACCACAGCTTGCAGCAATGCCAGATCCTTAATCCACTGAGTGAGGCCAAGGATGGAACCTGAATCCTATGCTGGGTTCTTAATCCCCTGAACCACAACAGGAACTCCTTATTTTCTTTTTTGGCAAATTCTTTCCAGATTAATAATATTTGCCTTAAGGGAGAAAATATTAGTCTCATACAAATTAACAAATATTCTGCAAAACAGGATTTGATAGCATTTTGGTTTTCATTCCTTTTCCCTAAAAAAAAAGTGTACATGTGGAATAAATGTTTTTTCATATCTCAACTATCTTACCCCCTTTTAAATAAATTTTACACTTTTCACACCAATGACAGATTACAAAGACTACTCACCCACCCACCGCCCCTACTGGCCACTGAATCAGACTCCATCCACTGATACATCAGAAAAGGGCAGGGTAGACTAGCTCACTAAACAAGTGATTATCACAGATTACGGAGGCTGATTGTTATATGTGAGAAAATTCTGTGATGAAAAGGACATGTCTGTTCTTGACATTTATGCCGGGGCTGAACTATAAAACTGTACGTGTGGTAAGACTGACAGAGAAGTGATTTCAAAGTGCACCACGTCCTTGGTAAAAGAACACTCAATTCAAACGTTGTGAACTCAAACCAGACCCCAACACACGTTTAAATACCTCTAAGAACACTATTTAGTATTTAACAACTAAAATACTGTGACATAATCACATAAGATTCACTGGCAGGACAGTCAGAATAAATTATCAAGAGGAAAGTTTTCAGTCATTTAAACTTCTTTTATGTGCTAATTTTCAAAGATAATTTCTACTTCACACTTTCCTGTTAAAGGGCATTTTCTTTAAAATACGGTAACAATCATCACTTAGGACTTCACACAAACTTTATCCTGTGGTAAATTAAAAACTGTATTTTTCTCATTACGCATCTTCCAGTCGAGTCTAATACCTTTAAATGGGGCATTCCACCTCGAGAGGTCAGAGGTATGGTGGGTTTATGAAATGTTTAATGTACATTACCCGAGGACATATCTGATGTCAATAAATGTAAGACTTTTTCATGGTCCATTTAAGAATTAGGAAACCCAGCATCAGGGTGTTCACCTGACTTGACCAAGATCAGACAGATGGTTTCCCCATGATGTCATAGATGCTTCCTGGAGGAGGTGAGGAGCAGCAATGCAGGAGGCTCACTCCGGCTTCTCTCATCACTACCACCAGCCCCAGGGCACAGCAGGTGAGCCAGGGATGTTAGACTATTATTTCTACTTACGTTATAGTGTAGATTTTGCTATGATTAAAAATACAAGCCATGGGAGTTCCCGTTGTGGCTCAGTGGTTAACGAATCCGACTAGGAGCCATGAGGTTGCGGGTTCGATCCCTGGCCTTGCTCAGTGGGTTAAGGATCCGGCGTTGCCATGAGCTGTGGTACTGTAGGTTGCAGATGCGGCTCGGATCCCGCATTGCTGTGGCTGTGGCGAAGGCCAGCGGCTACAGTTCCTGTTAGACCCCTAGCCTGGGAACCTCCATATGCTGCGGGTACGGCTCTAGATAAAGCAAAAAGACAAATAAATAAATAAATAAATAAATAAAATAAAAATACAAGACATAAAAAAAAATAAACTTTACCATTCTAGCCATTTTAAGTGTACAATGAGGTGGCATCAAGCACCTTTAAAGGTTGTATGTACTTATTTTTATCTCATGCCTTTTCCATTTTTATATATGCTTATCCTCTATATAGTAGGTCCATACAGGTAGTATATTAATTTTTGAATTTTTTTTTTTTAAAAGGCACAATGAGGGTGTGCATACAGTTTTTGGTGGATGCATGAGCCCAGATCATGGAGTTAATGTCTTAAGGAAATTCCCCTTCTGTCCCTCAGCCGGCCCCGCCAGTTGAACTGTGTTCTCCTTCTTTGTCCTTCTTCCTTAGCCTCATTGAGGACACTCAGTGGGATCAGAACAACATGCTAGTCAGCTGACCAGTTCTGAAAGGGACTGGCTTTCTACCTCTGCAAGCCCAGGGACTGTCACCCTGTCACCTCCCTAGGAAAGGTGCGACAGGGCAGCCAGTTCCCGCTTCCCACGTAAAGATTTTTTTTTTTTTAATTCTATTTAGGGCTGCACCTGCTGCATTTGTAAGTTCTCGGGCTAGGGGTCAAATCAGAGCTGCCCATGCAGGCCTACGCCACAGCCACAGCAACTCGGGATCCGAGCCGCATCTGCGACCTATGCTGCAGCTGGCGGCAAAGCCAGGTCTTTAACACTCTGAGAGGCCAGCATTTGAACCTGTGTCCTCACAGAGACAAGGCTGAGTCCTTAACCCTCTGAACCAAAACAGGAAGTCCCCCACGTAATGAGTTTATCCTTTCAGAGGAAACAGGAAGAGAAAGAGGAATGAGCTACGGTAGGGAGCTTCTGGGCGCTGACCGTGACCCCTTCCTCTTGTATGAGGCTGAATAGCCTTCTAAGCAGTTCTCTTCCATCATCCCAGTCCATCTTCAAAGGTTTCTCTTTTAAAAATGAGCGCAGTAAAGTCAAGGAAGACAGATAATTCGCTGCTCTCCATACAATTACTGGGCCGGGGGTGGGGGGATGTCTAGAATCTCAGTGCTGCATCTTTTTCCGGCCAGGGTCCTGGTCCCCTCTGCTTACAAACAAGCTGCATCCTGGGGGAAATGCTTGCAAAAGGCCTGGGACCAACCGAAGTGGTTGGCTGGAACCTCACCTGCCCCAGACGGTGATTCTTTTCTCTCTCTCTCTCTCTTTTGTTTTTTGTTTTCTGTCTTTTTAGGGCCTCACCTGTGGCATTTAGAAGTTCCCAGGCTAGGGGTCAAATAGAAGCTGCAGCTGCCAGCCTACACCACAGCTCACGGCAATGCCAGATCCTTAACCCACTGAGCAAAGCCAGGGATCGAACCTGTGTCATCATGGATGCTAGTCAGATTCATTTCCGCAGAGCCACGACGGGAACTCACTGTGCTTCTTAAACTTCACTAAGTCGGAATCATCTGGACACAACCCATTAAAAATACAAACGGCCCGTACTGTAATGTGTAAAATTCTGGATCCATAAATCTAAAGCGCTACTTATAAGTCTGTATTTTAAAACATTTTCAGAGCTCCTGTTGTGGCTCCATGGGTTACAAACCTAATGTCCATGAGGATTCGGGTTCAATCCCTGGCCCTGCCCAATGAGTTAAGGATCTGTTGCTGCTGTGAGCTGTGGTGTAGGTTGCAGATGTGGCTCATATCTGCCATTGCTGTGGCTGTGGGGTAGGCCAGCAACTGCAGCACTAATTTTACCTCTAGCCTGGGAACTTCCATATGCCACAAGAGCAGCCATAAGAAGGAAAAGCAAAACAAAGCAAAACAAACCAACAAAAATTTCCCAAGTGATTTTGTTGGGCGTTAGCTGTGAACTGGCTTTTATATCAAGAATACACTGATGGGGTTAAGTGCCATTTTAAAGCTGAGAAATAGTTCCAGGTACTGGCTGGAATTAGATTCTGCAAATGACTGAGACTAGAAAGTTGGCATTTGAAAGAAACAGAATATTTTCTGAATTTTAACATGGCCCTTGATGAACTTTTAAGGTGACGTTAATAAAAGAAAATAAACCCCTGTGTAAATGAACACGGTGTCCATGTTCATTTGCGAAGTAAGAGAAATTCACATCTTCTCTACTTTTGGTATTATTGATTACTAATACAAACAAAATTAGTGGCTCAAAATCAGTCCTCAAATAATCAGAAATATAAGTAGTCTAAATAGAGATACTGGCTGACTCCCCGGCCCCAGTGGATTGAGTAATTTCGGCTTTAAGGCAGGTGTTATTGATTTGATTGACGATCCTTCTGGGCCTTAGAGGCCATCTAAGACCACTCTGCACACGTGGGAATGCGGGCTGCGATCCTGCCTGGGAGTGGCGTCCTGCTGAGGGAGACAGGTGCCCTCTCCATCTGTCACGCTGGAGCAGGAAGGATGCGACTCTGTCTGGGGTTGAGAAGACCCCTCTGCACATGTGGTGTTAGGGACAGAGTTGAGTCCTGAGATGAGAGAACAGGGTCAAAGAGGATTCCAATGAACGGCAGAGACACGGGCCCTTGAAGTGTGAAGTGTAGGAGCAACGGAGACAGACGGCCTCACCTCTGGGGACATTCGTGGCCAAAAGACTCTAGGGACAACGTGCAACCTCCAGTTTAAAGTTGCCTGTTTCATGTCTTCTGTGATAACCCCAGTTGCCAAGCCTTCCGGAATAAATGGAAAAGGCTGGGGTTTGCTCCACTTTATGGAAATAGGAGAAGAACACACTTCTTCTTTTGGTGGAAACAGAGTGAGGAGAACTTCAATCCGATCACCAGGGACCATGCCCCACTGCCTCACCCACGACCACCCTGATGTTTCCAGTAACATCTCTGGGACTGAAATGTGACGTTAGCTTCCTGGGGATCCCTTGTGAGAAATTCTCATTTACTCCGTGATTCCTTGGAGAGCAACTGTACTGTTCAGACACAAACAGATGAGAACAGTTTGGTCTGGGTAGCTCAGTGGGTAAAAATTCAGAATTAATAAAGTCAAAGTCAAGAGATTACCCTCTCTGGCAACCAGGGAACAATTAATTTAGAAAGAGAAATCATCTTCTGACGGCGGTCAGGAAGCTGCACCTCGGCCACCGACTGTGGTCCTGATGAGGTGCAGGTGAAAGGGGGAGGATGCTTTAACTGTCAGTCAGCAGCCTCATCAGTCCAAGCGATGCACTGATGTCCATGGGAGCCTGATTAGAAAGGGAAGAAGGTGTGAAGGAAAGGTAGGGAAAGGAGGAGAAATAGCAGAAGAGGATTAAAGGACCACACGTGTTTGTGGGAAGGCAAAACCGTAATCTACAAGAGGTGCGGGAGGGTGAGCACCCGAAGGGAGAGTACTCTGGAGTTATGGTTTGTTATGATGACCTGTTTCTACTCAGAATGGAGCAGAGAAACCACTCAAAGGTCACATACATGTGATGTTATGTGGGTAGGGATCTGTCGCTCACCCACCAGCACTGTCACAGCTCCAGCTCCAGTTAAAAAGGGATTTCTGGCAATATTCACGATAGCCAAGACATGAAAACAACCACCATGTCCACTGACAGATGAATGGATTAAGAAGATGTGGTACATATACACAATGGAATATTACTCAGCCATAAAAGGAGTGAAATAATGTCATTTGCAGCAACATGGATGCAGATGGAGATTCTCATGCTACGTGAAGCAAGTCAGAAAGAGAAAGACAAATATCATACGACATCACTTCTATGTGGAATCTAAAACATGGCACAAATGAACCTATCTACAAAACAGAAACAGACTCATAGACACAGAGAAGAGACTTGGGGTTCCAAAGGGGGACATTGGAGGAAGTGGGAGGGACTAAGAATTTGGGGTTAGTAGATGCAAACTATTCCATTTAGAATGGATAAGCGATGAGGTCCTGCTGTACAGCACAGGGAACCGTATCCAGTCTCTGGGATAGAACATAATGGGAGACAGTATGAGAAAAAGAATGTATGTATATGTACGACTGGATCACTATGCCATATAGCACAAATTGACAGAACGCTGTAAATCAACTATATTTTAATAAAAAAATAGAAAAAACATAAATTTTTTTGGTGTATGTCACGTATGAGTGTGTCTGTTTAAGTATGAATCTAGATTGTAAGGATGAACTTACTTATGAACAAAACATGCCTAGGACGGTGTCCAGCTTTTTTTTTTTAAGTTTAATTGAAGTAGAGTTAATTTACAAGGCTGTGATAATTTCTGCTGTAAAACAAAGTGACCCATATTCATTCTCTCTCAGATTCTTTCCCCTCATAAATTATTATAGAATACTGGGTAGAGCTCTCCGTGCTGTACACTCGGTCCCTGTTGGCCACTGGGTCCGTATACCTCAGTGGGCTGTCCAGCTTTCAACAGATGAATTGGTGACACAACACTGTAAATAAACTATACTCTATATTAAAAAAAGGGATTTCTGAAGGATATGGGCTCTGAGCGGTATTCAAAGAGAGAAGTTGAGTATGTGGACCGCAGATAAAATTGTGTGTGTGCATGTGATTACATCTAGGTTGTAATAAAGAAGGAAAGTGAATGCATCCAGCGCTTAGGTTGTAAATGTTCAGAGTCAGAAGCACTGAGTTGATCCCTGACCCACACAGGACGGCATGAGCCATTCCTGGAGAAGGAGTCAGGAAGGCGAGACCCTCTCTGCACTTAAACATTTCCTATTTACATCTTCATCTATTCGTAGTAACACTTCCCTTAATAAGAATTCAATGTGAGGACCAGATCCATGGTGCTGTAGTGATAAATTGTACTTGTTTTGTCCTGTAGCTCTTTCTCTTGCTCATAACCATTTGCACTCATGACATAGGCATACCTATTCAGTTAAACATACATGATTTACACAAACATTACATCAAAGTTACCATGATCCTTTAATCCAAAGAAGAAACTGACATAAGGAAGAACCATCTTCTTGCTATTTTAAGTGTAGTTTTAAAGTACATGTTTATGTAGTGCTTGTCTGCTCTTAATTGTGGACCACAAAGCACTTAAACCCTGACTCCCATTTTAGAAGGACTATTGTGAGAAGGGGACAGAGGTGGAGGACGGATGCCTTGAATCTGGAAGGAAGCATCAATCGGAATGGACTCTAGAATATTTCCTAAGACTATGCATTAAGTAGAGGTCCAAAGCACAGACTATAAAATTATCCAAAATGGCCCCAAAGTAGCCCAAACTGTCCACTGCTCTTACACCCCTGGCTCTCTCACTCACTGGCCACAGGAGAGCAGAGGAGGAGGTGTGTTCAGTAGGATTTCCAAGGATCTAAAGGTCGTTTTCAGATTAAGCCGACTGAACAGAGACAGGGAAAAAGATCATCTATGAAAGAGATGCAGTATTGGGTCTCTTATCTTTATGGCTGATTATGCACATTAATTTCCACACCTAATTTGCTCTCCATTTAAATACATTCAATTATAATAACAAGCAATGCAAAGATGATATACCATCTTTCACAGAGAAAGTGCTAAATAATTTGCTGAAATTGGTAAACTCTCTCAGACCTAACACAATTCTAGCTAATACAAACACTGAATTTGGTGCTGAAATATGCATTCTGATTCACAACCCAGACTGTAAATTGTGTTACAATATACTGTGACTGTAGCTGCAGCTTGGGTTGAGTGTGTGTCATTAACCACCTTAGCTCCAGTGAGAATACTTCAGATAGATTCATTACATAAAGTATTAACTGAAATTAAAAACTGACCACTATTTTCAAATCAGTTTCTATTTCATGAGCAGGTACTAGAGCACTTTTCAAAGTGACCATCCTTAACTCACTCTCAGGGAGCAGAGAGTGATTTATTACTATGTGAATATTGCGTAAATATAAGAAGACTCTAGGGAGTTTCCACTGTGGCTCAGTGGTAACAAATCCAAATAATATCCATGAGAATGTGGGTTCAATCCCTGGCCCAGATCAGTAGGTTAAGGATCTGACATTGCCATGAGCTGTGGTGTACAGGTTGGCAGCTGCAGCTCCCATTTGACCCCTAGCCTGGGAACTTCCATATTCTGCAGATGCAGCCCTAAAAAAGCAAAAACAAACAAATAAACAAACAAAAAAACACTCCAAAGGCCCACTGGATGACTTCTCTCAAAATTTCATTTGTTATATCAAACCAGAGTCTTCTGTGCCTACAGGACAATAGGAAATAGACATTTTTGCTCTTATCTCAATCTGTTTAGGGTGTGGGGTGATGCTTTCATATTTCAGAGTTGTAATAAAAATCCACACACCCCAAGAATGAAATGGGAAAACAGAATGTAATTCATCTGAGTTCAATGGACTGTCTGCATAAAAAGCATCTTCTCAGGTCTTGTGGAGATAAAGATCAGCACCATCACCGTGTACTGAAATGCACTTGCATTATAGAGGTGGTGAGAATTTAGTTACTTAAGCTCTCTGATCACCAGTTGTCTTTTCTGTAAAATGGAAAGAAAAATACCTAATTTGCTGGCAAATATTGTGGAAAAGATCAGGGACATGGACAGCAGACTTGTGGCTGCCAGGGGAGAGGGGAAAGTGGGGTGGATGGGCAGTTTGGGGTTGGTGGATACAAGCTCTAACTCTTGGAATGGATGGGCCATGGGCTCCTACAGTACAGCTCAGGGAACTGTGTGTGATTGAGTCACTTTGCTATACAATAGAAATTGAAAAAACACTGTAAATCAACTATACTTTAATAAAAAATATTGTGTGAGGGTCAAATTTGTAAAATATAAATGTACCTAGGACAATAACTGGCAAATAAGAAAGTTATATTTATAGAGCCATTTCCCCTTGATTGTGTGTTGTCTACATTATAGTTGAAAGAAGAGAACCAAGCCTAAAGTAAGATATATTTATCTTTTATGTATATTTATATATACTGCCCCATTTCACAAAGGTAGAGACAACTTATACAAACTAAAAAAGGCAACAAAATTGAAAATAAAATTGAACCAGAAAATATATTGAGAGACTAAAAGTATAAAACTGGAGAGAAAGAGCATATACAAATTATGAAAAATAGACATTCAGTTCGTATATTTTTTTCCCACTAAATAAGGCTGAAAATTTGGCTCTGAGTTCCCAAGTGAACAAAGCAAAAAAGAAAAACAAAACCAATTTTGAACTTTGACTACTATTTAAAAAACATACCAATCTCACCCCAGCAATGAAATATTCATAAGACTTAGTTTCAAAAAGTGTGTGTGGCATATTTCTCAAGGGCCATAGTAATGAGTGAGTAATATACTCCATCACATATTCCAAGACAGGGGGTGGCATCCTGGGAAGACGGCAGAGTAGGAAACTCCAGGAATCTGTCTCCTAGACAACAATTACACTGGCAGCATCTGTCTGACGCTATTTTAGAACTCTGGAGTGTATTGAAGGTTTGCAATTTCCAGGGGGAGGCCTGGGTGGTAAATTACGGTTAATGCTGGTCAATTTCAGGTCTTGGCACAGTAGCTGATACACCCCCCCTCCCCAACACACACACACACACACACACACACACACACACTGCCTAGCCCTATGGCGGGCAGCTGTATTCCAGGGAGGAGCCAGGGTGGGCAAAAAGGACCTTGTCCTCAAAATATTGGGGTTCTGTGCTCTGATTGTTGATTCCTGCTTCCGATCTCAGACACACTGCTAGAGAGGCAGGAGTCTATTGTTGTTGCATGTCTCCCACTCCAGTGGTTATTACAAGCAACTCCTTCCCAGCTGAAGTGACTCTTAGGGGATTTATATGGATGGAAGTCTTCCCCCTTCATTTTTCTCCTTTTTTTCTCTCATGGGAGCCAGGCTGGAGAGACTAGGACATTCAAAAGCAACTGGGCAAATATGAGAAATTAGAAAGTTACTGTATATGCCTAGGTAAGGATCAGGTTCAAAGAAGATTTGAGATGACCTTCAGTTCACACCTCAGGCTGATATGCAGCACAGAGACAGCCTAGACTAACAATTTTCAAATTTATAAACAAAACCAAAAAATTTCAACAAATCCTGGAGAAGGGGGAAAATCTGATTTCCATAGTTACCACATTATCAGATTCCAAAGTCTAGTTTTCAACAAAATATCACAAGGCGTACAAAGAGACAGATAAGTATGGCCCACTCCAGGAGATAAAAATCACCAGAGTTTCCCTGAAAAAGAATGGATGGAAAATCTCTGAGACAAAGACTTAAAACAACTGTCTTAGAGATGCTCAGAGAGCTAAAAAAAAAAAGATGTGGAGAAAGTCAGGAAAATTATGCATGGACAGAATGGAAATATCAATAATTATAAGACCTAAAAGGAAGTGAAAATGTAAATTCTGGAGCTGAAAAGTATAATAACTGAAATGAAAACTTCTTTGATTCCTTCACCAGAGGACTCACAGACAAATTTGAACAGGCAAAAGAAAGTATTAGCAGATTAGAAGTTAAGACAATGAAAATGATTGAACAGAAAGAAAAAATACTGAAGAAGAGTGAACAGAGCCTAAGGACATGTCAAGTCACATCAAGTGGACTAATGTGTATTATGGGAGTCTCAGAAGGGGCAGAGAGAAAAGGAGTGGAGAAAGAATTCAAAGAAGTAATGGCTGAAAACCTCTCAAATGTGATGAAATACACGAATACAAGTATCTCAACAGACTCCAATAAGATGAACTCAAAAAGACCTCCCATGGGACACATTATAATCAAACTTTTGAAAGACAAATACAAGAAGAAAGAAAGCAAAAAAATCTTCAGGGAGTTCCTGTCATGGGTCAGTGGTTAACGAATCTGACTAGGAACCATGAGGTTGCGGGTTCAATCCCTGGCCTTGCTCAGTGGGTTAAGGATCCAGCATTGTCATGAGCTGTGGAGTAGGTTGCAGATGTGGCTTGGATCTGGTATTACTGTGGCTGTGACGTAGGCTGGCGGCTACAGCTCTGATTAGACTCATATGGGAACCTCCATATGCCACAGGCATGGCCCTAAAAAGACCAAAAAAAAAAAAAAATCTTGAAAGCAGCAGAGAGAAGAAACTCATCAATACAGAGCTCCTCAGTAAGACTGTCAGCAGGTTTTTTCATCAGCAATGTTGGAGACTAGGAGAGAATGGACTAATATATTAAAAATATACAAAGAAAAAGACTGTCAACCACGAATTCTACATCTGGCAAAACTGTCCTTCAAAAACGAAGGAAAAATCAAGGCACTGCCAGAGAAACAAAAGCTGAGGAAGTTCATTACCATTAGACCTGTCCTGAAAGAAATGCTCAAAGGAGTCCTTCCTGTAATTTGAATAAAAGGACTCTAAACAGCAAATTGAAACCATAAGAAAGAAATAAAGATCTCAGTACAGGTAAATGCACGGAAATTACAAAATCTAGTATTATTCTAGCCATGGTTTGTAAATCCAATTTTTATTTTGTAGATGATTTAAGGGATTAGCACATTAAAAACAATTAGTTTAAAAGCTAGCACTGTTATAACTCTGGTGTGTAATTCTACATAGTTAAAATTAATACATTTAAACAATTATTAGTTAAAATTTTTGGACACACAATGTATAAAGATACAATTTTGTGACATCGACAACTGAAAGGTGGGTTTGGAGGCAGATGTAGAAGAGCAGGGCTTTTGTATCCTATTGATGTTAAGCTGGTATAAGTTCAGCTTGGTTTGTTATAACTTTAGGATGTTAAATGTAATTCCATAAAAATTATTAGAATAAATGAATCAGCAAAATATTAGGGTACAAAGTCAACACACAAAATTCAGTTGCATTTCTATACACCAACAATGAATAACTCAAAAAGGAAATTAAGAAAACAATTTTATTTACAATAGAATCAAAAAGAGTAAAATACTTAAGAATTAAATTAACCAGGGGGGCGAAAGATTTATGTAATGAAAATGGTGAAATGCTACTTAAAGAAATTAAAGAAGACATATAAAACGGAAACACATCCCATGCTCATGAACTGGAAAGCAATATTGTTAAGACATCAACAACTTAATACTTATTGTTAAGATGTCAATACAAAGTGATCTTTGAATTCAAAGCAATATCTATAAAAATCCTTTTTTTTTTGGAACTTCAAGGGACCTCAAACAGACAAAACTATCTCAAAAAAATAAGAAGAAAACTGGAGGATTCACATTTCCTGTATTCAAAACTCACTACTAGCTATAGTAATTGAAACAGTGTGGTTCTGGTAAAAAGACAGATATATTAACCAATGGAATAAACTGAGAATCATAAGTAAACTCTTACACATACAGTCAAATGATTTTTGACAAAAGTGTCAAGATAATTCAATAGCGAAAGGGAAGTCTTTTCAATAAATAGTGCCAGGAAATTTGGTTATCACATGCAAAAGAACTGTTTGAAACTTACCTAACACCATACACAAAAAGTAACTCAAAATGGATCAAAGACTTAAATGTAAGATCTAAAAGCATACAATTCTTAGAAGAAAACATGGAGTAAAAGCTTCACAGCATTGGATTTGGCAATGACCTTTTGGAGATGACACCAAAGACAGAGACCACTGAGGAAAAAATAAACAATTGGACTTGATAAAAAATTTTAAATGTACATTAAAAAGCCACTGTAAACAGAGTAAAAGTCAATCCACAGAATGAGAGAAAGCTTTTGTAAATCACATATCTGATAATAGATTAATATCTAGAATACATAGAGAAATCCTAAAACTTAACAACAACCAACCCAACTCAAAAATTGCAAAGACTTGAACAGAAATCATCGCAAAAAAGATACACTGGTGATCAACAAAGCACATGAGAAGAGGTTCAACATAACTGATCACTAGGGAAATGCAAATAAAAACTACAGTGAAATACCAAATAACACCATCATGGGAAAAAAGAAAATATAGTGTTGGCAAGGATGTAGAAAAATTCGAATCCTAGTGCACTGTTGGTGGGAATGTAATATTTTTTTCATAGCCTCTGTGGAAAACAGTATGGCAGTTACTCAAAAATTAAAAGTATAATTAGTATATAATCCAGCACTTTTATTTCTGGTTATGGACGCCAAAGCATTGAAAGCAAGGTCTTGAAGATACACCTGTACACTTCTGTTCACCACAGCATCGTTCATAACAGCTAAAATGTAAGGGCAGTCCACGAATTCGCTGATGGACGAATGGCTAGGCAAAACATGATATTACCACAGAGGGATACCATTTAGCCTGAAAACGGAAGGTAATTCTGGCGTATGATATAACATGGATGAACACGAGGACATTCAGTGCAAGAGGCCAGACACAAAATCCAAATACTGTGTGATTCCACTTGGATGAGGCACTCAGAGTTGTCAAAATCCTAGAGTCGGAAAGGAGGAGAAGGGTTGTTTCTAGGAGCTGGACGGCTGGAGGCAGGGCTGTTATCTTCATTTAATGGGTATAGAGTTTTCGTTTTACAAGATGAAAGGTGTTCTGGAGATGGACGGTGGTGATGGTAGCACAGTATTATGGATCAATTTATTGCCACTAAACTGCACACTTAAGGATGGCTAAGGTGGTAAGTCTTATGTAATGTGGGTTTGACCACAACTTAAGAATTGGGTAGTAGATGCAAACTATGACATTTAGAATGGATAAGCAATAAAGTCCTACTGTATAGCACAGGGAACTACATCCAGTCTCCTGAGATAGACCACAATGGAAGATAATATAAGAAAAAAGAAACACGTGTGTGTGTGTGTATATATGTATATACATGTATATATGATATATATGTATACATATGTATGAGGCCAGGGATTGAATCCACATCGTGATGGATACTTTGTTGGGTCCTTAACCTGTTGAGCCACTATCGGAACTCTAGTTAGTTTTGTTTTTTTGAAACACACTCTCTGATAATGCTTAGCATTTACTAATTTGAATCAGGACCTATTTCCTCAGAAACATAGGCTCAGGCAACTGGCACCTATATTGAGCTCATTAGATGCTAGTAAGTCACTTCGCCTCGGGATCCTGTACATCAGCAGTGAGGAGTTTTGTAGACCCAGGCTGCTTCTTTTTTTTTTTTTTTTGTCTTTTCCTTTTATGTAGAGCCGCACCCGCGGCATATGGAGGTTCCCAGGCTAGGGGTCTAACAGGAGCTGTAGCTGCCGGCCTACACCACAGCCACAGTAACACTGGATCCGAGCCGCACCTGCAACCTACACCACAGCTCACGGCAACGCTGGATCCTTAACCCACTGAGCAAGGCCAGGGATCGAACCCACAACCTCATGGTTCTTACTCGGATTCGTTAACCACTGAGCCACGAAGGGAACTCCAACCCAGGCTTCTTATTCAGGGGCCCATGACTAAACAAAAGCACAGCACCAGAGAGCTAAGTAGACCACGGAGAATGGTCTTTGACCTCGAGCACGTATTCGAACCTGGGTGAACCTGATCAGCGCTTTCTGAGATCGCACCTCCCCAAGCTACAGAAAGCAAAGTTCAGAGCCTGCCAGTGGGGCTAAGAGGACAGACACATACAATTTGCAGCATTAAAGGATTACATTGTCAGAGGCATGAGGGAATAGAAAAATTTTCATCTCTTTTCGGGGGACTATAAAGAAAATTGTCTTTCACGAAGCACAGCACTTAAAAGAGGGGAAAAATACTTCCCCTGAGAATCTGGAACTATAGTGAGCCCGAATTCACCTTATCTGGCTGGACCAAAATACCTCAAGCTGAGAATTTATTTTAAAGTGATCTCAAGCTGGTAGTACCCTGAGGTACTGGCAGAAGCAAATATAAATCTTCTCTGATGGAACTTGGTTTTAGATCTCAAAAAATTCCCACAGGTAAAGTTCCCAGACATATGAGCCCACAGTCAAAACTCAAAATACATAAGAAAACATGGTCTTATACATGAGAGCCAGAAAATTAACTGACAGCTGATTTTGACACGTAAAAGCTTTGAATTCTGGAAGTATGAAATAAACATGTGAAAAATGTTTAAATAAGTGAAGGAATTAAATGTATGAGTCAAGAAGAAACTTCTATTAAAAATTATCCAGCAGATGCCAAGAGAGACCAAAGTGAACTTCTAGAACTAAATTCTTAGTTTAAATTAAAAACTTCAGGAATAGGTTTAACAATAAATTAGATTTTCTGAAAGAGAAAGACAATATAGAATTTGGCAAAGAAAGGAAAAGACAACAGAAAAGTGTCGAACTGAAAAACTAGGTGAGAACTTTTACAATTTATCTAACCAGAAAAGGCAGAGTGAGACAGGCTATGTCCCTTATTTTTCCATACATATTTTAGGATCCTTTTGTTAATTTCTACAACAAAAGCTTGCTAAGTTTATTAGTTGTATTGCATTGAAACTATATGTCATATTGATAATAACTGGTATTTTTGTGATTTCTTGTCTTTAACCTATGAGTGTGGTGTGTCTATTCATATGCACTTCAATCTTTTTCCCTGCAGTTGTTCACAGCTTTAGATGTACAGGTTTGGTGAATTATTTTGTTGACTTTATTCCTGAGTATTTTATGTTTTAAATGCTGTTGTAACTAGCATTGATTTTATATTTAAGAAGTTGTTTTTTGTGAATAAATAGAAATATAATAGTTTTTTGTACTTTGATCTTGTGTTGTCATTTTAAAACTCACTTATTCATTCCCATGTTCTATATGTGGATTTTCAACACAACCAGCTCATCTGTGAATAAAATGATTTGCTTCTTGCTTTCTGATTTTTATGACTTTTATTTCTTTTTCTTGCCCTCTTGCCCAGGCAGGGAGTGCTGGTAAAATGTTGAATAGATGCGATGAGGGTATTCAACCTTGCTGTTCCGTCTCTTAGGCAGTTCTGTCGTCACCACCATGAATAATGGCAGCTGGAAGTCTTTGAAGATGGCCTTTATTATCTTAGGGGGCTCTCCTCTCTATTTTTAGTTTGTGGAGGGTTTTATCATGAACAGTCATTAAATTTTGTCAGCTGTACCTGCGGAATCTCCTGAGTCAATGGTGTGAGGTGGTTCTACAACTTCTCAGAGCTGGCTTTGTGGAACCAGCCAAGCAGAAAGCACCGCAGTGTCTAACTCATGACAGCATCCCAATACTGCCTCCTGTCCCCCTCTCTTTCACTCCCTTTTCCCTCTTTTCTGATTCCTGTGAATGAACTGTTTAAGATTAGACTGCTTACTAAGGATCCCTGGCCCCCAAAACTTATATCCCTTAAAGTCAACAGTGAAAAAGATTCTACACAGAGAACGCCCAACTCAGATTCCTTTACTGATGAGTTCTCCCAAATTTTCAAGGAAAAAATAGTTTCAAGCAACATGGACCCTTCCGAAAAAATGACAGAGGGGGTGCCTCCGTCTCATTTTAGGAAGTTAGTTAGCATAACCTTGATTCCCAAACTAGAATATTAAGTGAAAAAAAAAAATTAAAGGACAGTCTAGTTTATAAACATTGATGCAAAATCCTAAACAAAATGCTAGCAAACCAAATCCATAGATATATGACAAGATAATAAAATTAACAACTTTGTATTTCTCTCTGGTATATGAGTTGATTAAATTTAGAAAGATATTTTTTTTCATTTCACCACATTAACAAATTTAAAAAGTAAAATGTTTAAACTAAAAGATATAGAAAAAATGATAAACTTCAGCATCAATTCATGATAAATATTCTTTGTAAAATAAGAACGTAATTGAATTTTCTGTAACTAATATAAGAATAGTTACGAAAAACCTAGGGGGTATTTATATTTTCCTGTACGTATAACACTAAAAACATTCTTTTCCAGATTAAGGCCAAGACAAGGGTGTCAGCTGCCATCATTCCTGAGAATCAGCCAGCGTCTTGGATTGCAAGCTATGCAAAAAGACACAACAAAAGGAAAACCAGCAGAAGAAAGGTGAGGAAGAAGGTCAAATAGCCATCTTTTCCCCCCAGGGTATACAATTTTAAACAGAAAAATTCAAAAGTAGCTACAAATAAATAATCATAGTTAAAGTAAAAAAAGTTTTTAAAAGGTCTGGATATAAAATTAATATATGATGGCAAAATGCCAGTTTTTGCACAAACAAAAAATGATATATGAATGGATCTAACATCAGGTGAGCAAGAGCTTTATGACGATATTATAAAATTTTATTGAAATACAGTAAAATAGACTTAAATAGAGATACTTAATATTCATGACAGAAAGACAACACTTCCCAAGCTGAGGTGCAGATTTAATGGAACTTTGCCTTCAGTTGCTTTGCCTTCAAAGATATGGGGGCCGTCATAAGTGTTAAATGTTATTATTTTAAAAGGGAGAAAAGGAAAATTACAAATGTGGCTGCAGTGTTTGCAGAACATATAACTAACCTGTGATTAATATACAGAATATACTTCGAATACTTAAAGATAATCAAATGCAAAAGTCCTATGAGGAAAAATTGATAAAAATCGTCTAAGTAGGCACGTCAAGAGGAAAAAGTCACAGATGTTCAATGAGGATGTGAAAAAGCCATTCAATCTCATCTTGTAACCATAAAATCTAAGCAAATCCATAAGAGAGTATTTTATTCCCTTTAAATTGGCAAAAGCTAAATATCTTAACACTATGAAGTCTTGGCAAGAATGTATTGCTATGGATAGTAGCTCGCAAGTGGAAATTTAAATTGCCTCAACTACCTTGAAAAATCATTTCTCACTACCAATAAAGTTGAAAGTATATGCTCTTCATGCAGGTTCTTCAACAGAAGAATGCGTATGAGGACTTTTCCATGTGTTCTTTTAAATGGAGACACATCTAATAGGCATTCTATTGTATTTACTCATTTAATAAAAAACAAAATAAGATAAAATGGCTCCTTTGACCTAGGTCAATCACTTGGATTTCCTCCTGTGCATGGGTACTATGGTTTTTTAAATTTTTAATTTAACATTTCAGTTACTTAACGTTCAGGGAAATGCTTTTCACTGAGCCTGCCAGTGATGTTTTGTTCTCTGCGATTCTGTTTTCCTGAGAGGTTGCTGCCTGCAGGAGAGAAGCTGTTCTCAGAAGAATCCCAGAGATCTAGGTATGGGGATAAGGGAAACCCGGATAGGCTCCAACCCTTGGGCTCTGAGAGTTACTAGCTCAGGTCTGCATCCTGTGGCCAGAAGGGCTGTAGAAAGGAGCTGCCGGGGTCTCTGTGAGGTACAGGTAACAGTTTTCACCCTGAGAAGGCAGAGCGTGACAAGGACCAAGAGCGAGCAAGGTGGTTTCTTCCTTATGGTAATGGTACAGGCAGAGAAGGCAATGCTGTTAGGACTGATGTTGGTAGGCTTGGGGATTTTGAGCAATACCACGGTGTTGCTGGGTCACAGCTAAGACTAATAGCAATAGCAGCAGAACAGCAGATGTCACTCAGGAGACCAGGAGCAGAGGAAACAAGGCACAATTCCAAGGCCCATCAGGAGTAACTGGAGGTCTCAATTAGGACTCTGGGTTGGTTGCAAGCAACAGAAAACCCACCCCGGCTTGACTGCGATGTTGCTGCTTTCAGAAAGTGAAACCCACCCTGACTTGATTATGTTGTTGCTGCTTTCAGAAGGTCTAACTTGCACCATGAGCAGATTGCTCCCCTTCCCACCAGGTTTTTTTCCCTTCTGGGACTGATTTCCTCCTGGGACTCAGCAGAGCTGTAGTTGTTTCTCTTTATTTTATTTTATTTGGCTGCACCTGCAGCATGTGGAAGTTCCCGGGCCAGGGATCAAACCTATGCCATAGCAGTAACCTGAGCCACGGCAGTGACAATGCTAGATCTTTAACCCACCGAGCCACCATGGAACTTATATAATCATTTCTGACAGCTCCAGCCTATGTTCTTCCCCATCCAAGTTCAGCAGAAGAGGAAGTTTTTCTCTATCTCCATGAAGCCTTTCAGATCATCTGAACCAGGAGTGGAAAATGGATTTACCTAAAAAGAAAATCTATGGCTGTTGCTGGAGAAAAGAGAAGCAGAAAGTGGGGAGGGAAAAAAAATAAATGCCTGCTCTATAAGATGATATTTGTAAGACTGGACATCCTGGATTCTTCAGATCAGATCATGTTCCAGAGAACAAACTGATTATTGCCGATAATGTGATATCACTACTAATAAAAAGCTGATATAGAGGATGTCAGGGAACAAAATGTGCCACCCCAAGATGTGTCGCTTTGGCATGGTGGTTATTTCAAACTGAAGACAAACAATCAGGGTCCAAAAGATGCAGGAAGACTCTTTGACCCTCCCAGCTGCTTAAAAGAAAGGAGAGAGAGGACCTGGTCTAGGAAGGGAGCTGTCACCATAGTAAATACAGAAGGAACTAGGTGTATGGGCGGGGAGAAACCCAGCAAAATCTGCTTGTTAGAATTCCTCTCTGTGTCCATTGTCTCTGCCATGTGCTTCTGCACATCCATGTGAGTTGCCTTCCTCCCCACTGAGGTCCTAAACCCCTACCCACAACATCCTCCTTTGCCTTTACCTGAAGATGGCATTTAGGGTGAGGGTTTTGCCCATGTCGGTGAGTGACTCAGTTCCCCAGGGTCTCTCCCATGTACACGTGTTATTAATTTTGGTTTGAGCTTCTCCCATTAATTGATCTCATGTCAGCTGGATTCTTAGGTCAGCCAGAGAACCTGGAAACGTAGAGGGAAATTCTTCCTTCTGGATAGTGTGACAAGTCTGGGTGCTGCAACCAGGGATGAGCCTTTGGGAGGATTAAGAGAATACTTTCTGCATGATCCATTTCTACCACCTGTGCCTTGCAAAAGCTCAACACCTAAAACTCAGTGCTCAGAATCTTCTTGCTTTGATTTAAACCTCTTAAAGATTTTGCTTCTAAAGAGAATGCAAAAGGTCATCTCACACTTACACAGGGATAAGAATTTGTTTTTGGAAGCATTGAGATTCCAGGGAAAAGGAAGGGGCGGGGGAAGCAGGAAGGGAAAGCAAAGGTCTCAAGTAATAACTCTTCAATTTGGCCTCCAGCCTCCCTCTCCTCTTTGTTTTTAGATTAGTGGTCTTCAATTGGGGTGATGTTTTCCCCCAGGCAGATTTGTCCAAGTTTGGAGAAATTTTTGGTTTTCCCTACTGAATAGGGCTGCAGTGGTTTTGCTCCTGGGCATCTTGCAGGTGGGGGCCAGAGATGCTAAACGTCCTGTGATGCGAAGGAAAGCCCTTCACAGCCAGCACCATCCCAGCCAGCACCCAGTGGCCAGGAGCACTTGTAGACTTACAGCCAAACTGGTGGATCAATAAACCGCACCGACACTGCTGCCCTCTGCTGACTGGTGGATAGCAGGGGAGTCATCACTACAGCTCAGCAAGCTTCCACCTCTCCTTCCAATATGATACACCACAGGCTAGTGTTCCCTGACTCAGGTTTCCAACAGCAGACAAACTACCCCCCTTGCCCACCATCAGATCACCTAAGCCTTAGGGCTGGGAGGTAGCTACTTAACCAGAGCCTCTGGCAACACGGGGAGTCTTCTTTGTCAATTTGATTTCCAAACATATATTCTTTTTATCACATTATCCTTCATCATGCTCCATCACAAGTGACTAGATATAGTTTCCAGTGGTATACAGCAGGATCTCATTGCTTACCCACTCCAAACGCATAGTCTGCATCTATTAACTCCAAACTCCCAGCCCATCCCACTCCTTCCCGCTCCTCCCTGGCAACCACAAGTCTGTTTTCCAAGTCCATGAGTTTCTTTTCTGTGGAAAGGTTCATTTGTGCTGTATATTAGATACCAGATATAAGTGATATCACACAGTATTTGTCTTTCTCAGAAAATTCATTCATAGAAGAAAAGTTATAGCTCTACTTGGGCCATGGCTGACGCCTCTAGATGAGATCCCATCACTTGGCCAACTAAAAATACCTTCTCTCACCCTGGCCATAAACATGAATTTGCCTGAAAGGTTGTTCAAACTCCATCAGAACAAAGCACCAAATCTCTGGCAAGAACCATACCCTCCTGCTTATTAGGAGGGACACCCCTGCAATTATGGGGTGGGTTTATATGGGTAATACCAGGAAATGGCCACTTGAGTTCAAAGGCCCCCTTACATTGGGAACAATTAAATTACACTAAGGATAATCAGCCGAATAACAATAGGAAATTGCACTGGGTCTTATGAACAAGGCCGATACATTATTACCCTTAAAAACAGCAATTGGTATAGAACAGACTGGGTCAGATAACCAGGGATATACTGGGTCTCACCTAATGGAACTCAAGGATTTTGTAGTTGAGCAATTTATGGCCCTGGCTTCCGCCAGGATGGACAGGAAGATGTGCCCAAGGATTCTCCTGGACTCCAGGCTACCTGAGCACCAATTACGATCTCAGCAAATGCACTACTGGTATGAGGTCAGGAAATCTGTATCTTGTGGGTATGACCACCGAGAAGCGACTGTTTGTACCTTCCAGAGAACTGGAGTATGCCATCACCCACGTGGAAGCTGTAACAAAATTCACTTGACAGGCCTTCAGCAACAACAACTAGGCAATTAGCCTACTGACTTCGGAGGTCTCTATGATGAGAAAAGTGGAATTATAAGACCACTTGGCCCTCAATATCCTCACCCACGGAAGGCACCTGTGTCAGAATTCAAACTCAGTGTTGTGTCTTTGTACTAGATGCATCCATTAACATATTGCTTTGAATGTACCACGTGAAAAATCAGAGTTCTACCTTAAGTAATCCACTCCCAAGTCTGGATGACCTCTTAAAAAAAAATGTCTTGGGAGTTCCCACTGTGGTGGAGTGGAAGTGAATCCTACTAGTATCCAACTAGTATGAGGATGCGGGCTCAATTTCTGGCCTCACTCACAGGGTCAGAGATCCAGCATTGCTGTCAGTGGTGATGTAGGTGAACAGCTCTATCTCCCATTTGACCCACAGCCTAGGAACTTCCGTATGTTGCAGGTGTGGCCCTCAAAGGCCAAAAAAAAAAAAAAAAAAAAAATGCCTCCTAGAAAAGTTTTTCATTGCAAGCTCTTGTGTTAAATATTTACTTATGACTATTAATGTTATCAGCTATAGTACTCGTGTATTCTTCTATTTAACAAGGTTATTGTTTCTTGCATTACCAAATACATGAGTGAGCCTCCGATAAAAGTAATGGTGACTAAGCAACTTTAAATGATTGATTAAATATCGGGCTTTACCTGAGATCAACCACTGAAATAGTGTAACTTCAGATATGAGAGAAAACAATAACAGGGAATCATTTCCTGGACCACAACAGACTAGTAAGATAGGTGGTCCAGAGACTTCTGGCCACAATGAACAGAGCCTACTCCAGTAAGAGCACATGGAGTGGCTACCAAAGAAGTGCTTATCAGACCTAAGAATGAGCCCTCCTAAGCCGGGTGGGACAAATTGGTCATGAAATGCCTTCCAAATGTGGTTGATTTGTGACCTACAGGGGGCACTGCAAACTAAGGACTGTCCCTCAGTCGCCTTTCAGCTCTACAGGGATTGGATCAATAGCCACTGTGGTCACAGACCTACAACACACTCGGAAGACAAGAATGAAGCATTCTGCACTCTGGGGAAATGGGTGAAAGAGGCCCTCAGACAGTTAGAAAGGTTTCAGGAGAAGTTTTTATGAACCTGGATTCTTTCATCTTCCCACACTTAAAAAAGCTCTAAGACCACTGACTGAGATGTCCTCCCCTTGTGACCAGCAGTGACCTTCTCTGGAGACGTATGTGTGACTGCCTGCCCCCCTTACCGAATCACATATACCCTGGCCTCCCCTTACTACTCAGGGCAGTTCCCCAGTGCTTTCTGGGTCTGTCTCGGGGCTAAGGTCCTGAGCATGTCCCCAAGAAAACTGAAACCCACAGCTCTCACGTTGCACGTTTTTATTTTGGTCAACACCTGTAACAATAGAAATGTCTTACTTTCACCTACAAATTTTGGAATAAGCAAATAAAAGGTTTTTAAATATTAGGCAAGTCTTCTTATCACTACTGTTTTTAATTACTAGAGTCTTGGTTACTAGAGTTACTAGTTACAGCTTGAAAAGAGCTAAAGTAACTATTAAATCAAAAAATAAGTCGTATCTGTATAAGCTGTTTCATCTTTCCTACATAATTTTAAATTATCTCATATTTCATTTACATTCACCTGGTTTTTTCTTCTATTTAAGGAAAAATTATTCATGCTGGTGATCTCTGCCATAGAATAAAGGTTTGGAAGGTAGAGGCTTTATTTACTATTTTCAAGCATCAAACATGAGTTGGAATTACATGATGGTGATGCAGAACAAAAGGCAGTAAGTTCTTTTTCCCACGGCATGTGCTTTCATTACTGTATGGAAGTTTAATTTCAGAAACCACATGACTTTCTGAGGAAATAATAATCTAATATACATGTATGGATCATCATTTTATCATGAAAATATTTCCTTTAACTTAATCTCCCCAAAGGTACATGGTAACGGTGCTTTAGAAATATTCAATAAAAGGTTCATAAGCTTTTTCTTCATTTGGTCAATACATGATTATAAGCATTTTAAGGTTAACGACCTCATGATGTGATCAATCATTATAAGCTACAATCTGCCACCAGGGCTTCTCATTTTGCAAATGATTTCTTGATAATGATCACCAGAAGCACATCTGTATGCTGGTTGAGAAGTTAATTAAAATGTGATTCCATCTGGTAGTCCAGTTGGGAATGTCGGTATCTGATTTAATCTACATTGAGCTGAAATGAACTCTGCATAATCAAAGGCTAGACTGCAGCAGGGGACCCAGAGATGTAAGTTAGTCAGTCTTGCCCATGTTAATTTCAATCTTTTTTCCTTCTCTTTTAATTCCTTTTTCTTTTATAAACGTTAGAAACCTGTGAAGACAACCTTTCCTTGCAGTTTTCTCATTAGGGGTACATTTCTCTTTATGTGAATTTTGTCTAACTGAACATTACTCCTATGTTCCCTACTTGTTTTTAGGAGGGTTGAGAAAGCCGATGAGAGCACATCATTCCCTCCAAGGGGCCGACTTCAACCACTCTGTTGTTCTGACTCCAGCGGTATTAGGGTCCTATTGCTGTTGTAAAAAGCACCACTCACTTGGTGTCTGAAAACAACACGAGTTTATTATCCTACAGTTCTGGAGATTAGAAGTGTGCAGTGGGTCTTGTGGAAGAAATCAAGAACAAGTATGACAGTGATCCTTCCGGAGGCTTTTGGAGGGAACCTGCTTCTTCCTGTCCCAGCCCCTCAAGGTGCCCACATTTCTTGCTCTGGGCATCTCCCATTTCTAAAGCCGGCAACAAATGACCAGGTCTTTCTCATGATGCCGTGTCTGTTTCTGACTCTGCTGCTTCCCTCTTTCTTGTGAAGGTCCCTGTGACACACTGAGCTCATCCACATTATACAATGTGATCTCCTCACCTAAAACCAGCTGATCAGTGACTGCAATTCCACCTGCAACTCTAATTCCCCGTTGCTGGATAACACAACACAGTCACAAGTTTGGGGGTTAGGCTGTGGTCATTTTGGGGAGGTAATTCTTCTGTCCCCCACATCTTGTAACCAGTTTATTCTAATCCTTCTGCTCGGGGAGAGGGAGTAAGGCCGTCCCTTTTTTTGGCCATGCCCAAGGAATGTGAAAGTTCCTGAGCCAGGGATCAAACTGGAGCCACAGCAGTGACAACAGCAAGTCCTTGAGCCACAGCAGTCCTTAATGGCTAGACCACCAGGGAACTCCAGAATAAATATTTCTATATTCCAGAATTTTTTAGAAATAGTTACATCACTTAACATCACTTCTTTGCTGCAAACATATAAATATTTAAAATTATTCAGAGAGCACATTTTAATTAATAATCTAAAATTATTTTAAAGTGTTTCTAATATGGATTTGTTGAGTATGTGAAACCCTGGTGCAACATTCTATATCTTTTTCACTTAGAGGGTTAACACGTGGTCGTGCATCTTACTTGGAAATCATGTGTTGACTGGCTGGAGTTAAGTTTCCCACCAGACACTTCCCTGATTTTCATTATGAATGCGATAAAGAGCAGGGCCATAATAAAAACATAAATGGCCCCTTGATAAGCTTACTGTAATCTTCTTCATTATAAAAGAAGCATGCATCTCCTGACTGCACATACAAGGCTCTAAGTAAATTTGGATGCTCACGGGACAATGTAAACCTCAGAGGCAAAATGCAGTGCTCCTGACATTGGGGCACAAAGTGTGCTTCCAGCACTCTGAACACACTTTTCACAGTTCTTTTCTATACGTGTAGTAAAAGAGGAGGCTTCAATAAGAAGACTTTATGGTTTCTGTTTCTTTCTAAGTCAGTCAGGATGCAGCTTTCTCTGCACTGTAGCCTGTCACAGCTCACTCTACCCATAATGAAGTCTGAGGACAGACCGAAGGGAGGCCCCAGGTGGGCTCAGTGAGGAGATGGGTTCACGACCAGTACCTGTCTTCCTTCCATTCCTGCTCTCCCGTTACTGTTCACCTAAAGGGAGCATGTTTACTCGCAGGGCTGTGACATTCTCGTCGGGTCCAGTGGTGAATTTCCCTTCTCTGACTTTAACATTCATTGATTTTATTTGCCAGGGCTTGCCCCAAGCTGAGTTTCTCTGGAGCACTGATCTTCCATCTGTAGACTATAAAAATTTCCTGTAACTCGTGCAAAATTGTCTGTTAAATGAAGATAACATGTTGCGGGGAAAGGAATCCAGGTCTTTGTAAGACTCTCACTGAGGGCTCTGACCAACAGAGGTTTAAGATTCACTGCTCTAGAGCGTGTCTGAATAAATTTCCCTTAGCATTCTACTGTCTGCTAAAGACAGACTTCACACACTGGGTGCCACTGGGCAGTTGTGCCTTGTCTGGGGACATTCTGGACTGGAGAGCATGAAGGCTCTGACATCAAGGCCTCATAACTCTGCTTTCTTTCTTTTTTTTTTGGTCTTTTTTTTTTTTTTTTTTTC